>JAEIGI010000001.1:28082500-28597835 GCA_018903615.1 Drosophila neocordata
TTGTACAAAATAAATATTTTAATCAATACGGTTTATCTAAACTGATAATGACAATCAAATTAAACAAAAGAATTAATTTCTAGCAAATGGATGGATAACTTTTTATTATACGCATATATTTTGTTTGTTTGAGAGCTAGAATGCTCTGCCCAGAGCTTCTTGGTCTTGTTGGCAGCATAGCTATAAACCCGAAGAAACCCACTAGATAAATATTTTTTATCGATAGATTCCAGTGTTAAATACGAATGGCTGACAGTGTAATAAAGCGCGGTGTTGACTTTTAAGGCGCCAAATTTAACTTTTTATTCATTTAATATAAAGGTATCAAATATAAATTCTAGAAAACAATCAGGTTTCACAATGTTTAACCTATCTTTTTATGAGGAGTTCATCGCAATGGTACGATTTATTTTTATAGTTAGGACTTTAAAAGTGATGATGCGAAAAAGAAATGGAGGTGATATCACGACTGTATCGACGGAAGATGGATGGGATTCTGGGAATTTAGCACTTTCAGTTCGAAAATGTTTTGTTTTTAAATTATGGTAAATTTTTTTGTGATTCTCTTGTTATTTGTAACGTGATAAAGTTTTTCCTTTGGGGTTTAAGATTTCTCTTTTTCGTTAGCCACTTCTCTGTCTTAACTTTTGTTTTTGATTTCAGTTTAATTTGTTTTTCGGCTTTTGACACTTTATGGCCCAATTAATTGAGCCTTGTCAGCCGCAGGGGCTAAATCATATTTTTGCCACCGTTTTCAATGCCGTCGGTGTCCCATAAACTTTGATCCATATCCACACATTTATTTTATCCGGTAAGTATACATACATGGTACATCTGTACACAAAGGAAAAACTATGGTCTAAGCCAGCCACTCCCCCAATACAGATGCGTAACGCCCTTTCCTGTCATCTCAGTCATAAAAAGTCCTCCCATCTACCAATTTCTGCAAATTGTCCTCGTTTATTTCGCCTGATAATGTCTCAATAAAATCTGTCAGCCATTCGGCTACACCTATGCATACATATACATACAGATGGATATGTGTAGGTGTAGATGTGTAGGTGTTTGTTATTACCCATATGTATGTGAATTTCATGTTTGGGCCCCGAAAACTATTTTGTAATTACACAAGATATAAATTTTTATGCCCTACATTTTTGCTGTTGGCTTTTCTTTGCTGCTTTTGGCTTAAATATTTATTTATGAAATTTTCCATTGGGTAAATTTTCCATCTCATCTTTGATTTTTGTCGTTAGCGCTGTTTTAATTAAATAGTTTTCTGCGTTTTCCATGCAGTTTTATGAGTCGACATCAGTTGCTTTTAATTACAGATGGTTTTTGGGCTCAAAACAGATTTGTCGTTAATGCGCTTTGGCCTACACAAATTATTTTCCAACTTGTCGTTAGGGTTATTCGCGGAGTTAAGTTTTTCTTTTTTTTAGAAATGTAATAAAAAAAGAAAAGTAATCGAAAACAGCAGAAAGAAAAGGAAACAAAAACTGATATTGAGGAAGAAAAGTAACTGCAAATCCGATAATAAATTGTGTAAAAGAAAAATGTACAACGAGGAAAACAGTTTCCATAGTAAAGGTAAAAATTGCGATCATGGAAATGGATAATCGAAAAACAAAAGGAAAAACTTAAGCAGAAGCAAATTCAATTGAAAACTGTTTAGCTAAAGATACTTGTCCATTTTACCATTAGTTCAATTTCCTGATGCTCCCTGTTCTCTTAGTGAGGTGGTAAAACTTTTTCCCGTTGTTCTTCTGCAGTGAAGTGTGCTTTCTTGTGGCTTTTCGTAATAAACAAAGTTTTAATTGCCCCGACTTTTGATATGAAATGGCATTATAATATTTGCAAAAATAGATTTCACTTGTCGACAATTTCAATTAAATATTTGTCAGACCCGTTAACAACCAAATATAGCCAACAATTCCAGTGACCTCATCAGAAATGCCAGTCACACGGCAAACAAAATCTATCCCGATTCTCATCCCCCCCGTTCATATTCTTATATCTATTTCCTGTTCCTTTCCTCCCCAAGTAGAAACTTGGTCGACTATGTAACAGGGAATGGGGGGAAAGAGGAAAATGATGAGAAAGTCTTCTAGTTGTAATTAGGTGACAAGAGTTAAGTTGAGTTATTTAGCCATCCCTCCCCCTCGTTTACCGGTGGCTTTGCCTCTTCCCCTCTCATAAGCTACGTGACTTTGCTGCGTGTTTAATCGAAAGGCATAAATTTGTTGAGCATAATCAATTTATGGATTCTGCCACATGCCACCTAAATTTGAAAATCCCATCAACCAGACGAAAAACCAATTACAAATGTGGCGGCAGATTTTCCTTTTTCGTCTTCTTCTGTGTTTTATTCTTTTTGTGTTTTCTCTCTCTCTCTCTCGTTTCTTTTTTCTTTCCATGGCTTTTCCTTTTTCGGAAAAAGAGAGGCTCGACCGTATGGATTTTGCTTGTTAAATCGTATGCGTGAAATTTTACTGAATTAAATTTCAATACCCAGACGACACCATCTCTTCCAATTCCCCCCGCCCGCTTGCCACAGTGTTCTTTGCATTCCTTCTGTAGGCCACCTCCCTGCTCCTTCCTCCTATCCTGTTAGCTTGTCGTTTGTTTTGCGCTTCAATTTGAATGGCTTTTCCCTTCTAATTTCCTTTATCGAATTTACGATTTGTTGGTCATGTCATCAACTCGACGACGACGACGGATGCGGATATATCTCTTGAGCGCGGGGGATGAGGAGTTAGGCATTTGCAAATTATTTTTCCCTTTTTTACACAGACACACACATACACAAACGCATAGAAAACAAAGATTTGTGTTTTATATTTTCCATAGGTTGAGCCAAAACAAATTGCTCGAAAGAAGGACAAAATAGAAAAAAAAAAAACCAAGGCATAAATCTAGGATCCCTTTGGCAAGGGAACCAGATCTATACGGTAAGAGTATACGCTTCAAATGTCAGGAATACTAAGATAGACTAAAAACTAAACATAATACTTTGCGCTAATGATCGTAAATCAAACTCCATAAAATTAAAAAAAGTAAGCAGTGCGTTTTACCGTTTATCGTTCCGCTTTCAAAACTATTTTTTACCTAATGCCTCAGTTTCAAATTGGTTTCAAACTGTAAAGAAAATAAGACAAATGCATCGGTTTGCCACAAGTCTCAACTATTGCCAAAATGTCATGGGCCGTCATATAACCTTTTGTGCTGTCTTTTTTCTTCCATTCCCTTGCATTTACCCCTTGTGTCCTACTTTCTTGTTGTAAATGCCCACGCAATATCTTTTACGCTGCGTTGTCTATTTGACATTTACAAAGTGCAGCTGCTGGCAACCAGCAGCGGAGAGTTCCCAACAAAACTCCAAACCCAAGCAAACCGAACTGAACCGAACACCAACCCAACCCCTATCAACGAATGAATATACATATGTAGGTGTGTGTTGTTGTGCGAGCGTGTGTGTCTAGTTATGTATGTGAGTATGGTAACCAAGAAAGGATTCCTTAGTTAAGTTTTAGAGAAAGTTGAGTAAAAAACAAAAAAGAAGCTTCGACTACACCGCCATTTGTATACCCTCTATTTCAACCGGATGAAAAAAACGATTGTTAATATAGATATAGTTTCATAGATTGAGATTGATTCTTATTTACCAATTTAAAGGCAATTTAACACGTTCCAAGGATTCGTGGCTAAATTATAATCAAGTTCATAAAGTTTAGAAGAAAGATATGATAAAATGAATGAAATGCTGCTAGATTCAGGACTGAATCTATATACTTTGGCCTTATTGCAAAACTATGAAAAATTGCTTCATTCTGGTTAAGCAGGGAAAAACGTTGGGAAAACACTATAACTAGTTGGCGAAATGAAAAACAAAATGTTTACCACAGCCGTTGGCATCCATTGTAAATGGTCACGTATTCCGCGCTAGGAATTCGTGTGTTTTAGTGGCTCACGTTTTAAACTTAAATCTGTAAGTAAGTAGTTTTCGTTAAGCCAAAGGACACGAGTGTGAAAACCGCTAAAGTAATGCAATACTTGTAAATTGGCCGAATTAGTTAACATTCATAAGTAGTTTGCCCTATGTGTGTGTGTGTGTGTCTGAGTGTGTGTCTTTAGCGCTAAAAAATTAGGTCAATTTATTTTCAAATTGAAGTTACTTTCATTTGATTGCTCATCATGAACTTTTAGTTTGCATTTCCCTTTGGCATTTGGCATAAAGTTTCTTCCCAATTGTTAATCGATTCAGTAATGGTACAAATATTTGCATTACAATGATTTGTTTTAATTATTTCTATTATCTATACTGTTATATTTATTTTAAAGTTCATTCGAGTATTTGCTTAACATATCGATTGCAATTATTCAGCTTAAACTAATGCGTTCCGTACGTTGCCTTAGTCAACGTGGAAACAGCGGGATATCTGTTGCCAGTATTTATTTAATCAACAACATGCTGGCCGCAGACACACAGGTGAAGTTTACATACACACACACACAGGTGTGTACGCACAAACAACAAAGACATTTACAACATACGCTTAAAAATTAAAAAGCAAACCCGAGCATCAGCGGAGAAGAGCAAATGGCAGACAAATGGGCGGTTCTTTGGCGTCTCTGGCGTCTCTGGCGTCTCTGATGTATCTGGGGCATATCGGCGGGGCAGCTTGCCAAGACACCAAAAAACATAACATTGACATTGAATTAATGAAAGCTGGAGGCGTAGAAAATAACAGGATACCCGTACGACCGCCCACAACAGACTTCCCATTTCCCTCTCTGCCAGCCTCTGTCAAATGGGAATGTGCTGATATGTCCTGCCAACGGGTTATTCATGTGTATAGTCATATATATATATGTATATGTATGTATATATATGAATGTTTATATATATATATACAGGTCCTTGCCTCACTGCTTCTCCAACAAACACCCTCGAGGGGGCCACACATAATATAAATACACCGAGAAACATTTTATCACAAGTTTCAAATGACATTCAGTAAACACCAGGAAGCCCATCTTGAAAAATCCTGTACCTATCTGCGACACTAAAAGGAGAAAAACGTATAACCAAAATTGAGATACTTTTATTTCCTTACCATCAAATTGCAAGCTTAACTTCCCAATTCCATATATATCTCTGTTATTTTCTCTCAAATTTTTGGCAGTGTTTTTAACTTTCGCACAGCACGCAAAGCCAACATTGAATGGCTTTTGCTGTCGAACTTAAATTTCTCGGCTGACAGCCTGGCCTCGCCTTTGCTTTTGCCTTCACACGGCTCCGCCACTTTCCGCTGTGCAATAATGATGGTTTTTACTGTAGCTGCATTTACGGTTTATGACAGTTTTGCAGCACTTCATTTATGTATTTAAGCAATGAATTTTCAGAGTGAGACAGAGAGAGAGAGAGAGAGAGAGAAAATTGAAAAAAACACCCTGTATCAAATGGAACATTAAGCAAAAAATTAATTGATTCAAATTGCAAAAATGTACAAAATGTTCTATCCTTTGAAACATTTTAACGAAACCGATGAAGTGGTGCGTGGTAAAAGTCATTGGACTTACCGCAACAAATTTCGAGTCACGTCTCTGAAGAAAAATGAAGCAAAAGGAAAATTCCTTCATTCACACACATTAATTGAAAGGAGCGCGTAAATACAGCAGACAAAGTTCAATTTGCAATACCCTTTCGGAATGGCAACATCTTTACTAACTTGGCTCTAACAGATTTCGAGTGGATCGCGTCAAGTGTTGTTTTACCTAAGATAATTTATGGTGCTCGAGAGTTTCTGCAAAAGCTATATAAAGGGTATATATAAGCCGTCATAGCCTGTCCTCTTAAGTCTGAGACTTTCTGATTTTTTTTGTATTATTTTACGCTTGTTCTTGTTTTTATCAAAAAAATTCATTTGACGTTCATAAAAAATAAAAAACTGTATATATATATATACAAGGGTAAATATGTATATAATAATAAATAAAACCGATTTGACCGTTATCATAAGGCAACAAAAATTACAAAAAGCCAATGAAAAGGGTCCAAACGCAAAGCGTTGAAGCAACATAAGGCGATTTCAGCTTAAACTTACTGGACAAGGGCACGACGCTTTCCGTTGCGTTGCTTTGCGTTGCGTGGCATGGAGTAAGTTGGAGTCTTCAAAAATGCCAATTAAAATTATAAATATTTGGATACAAGAGTCTGGATCTTCATCGTTTTTTTCCTCCATTGTGTGTAAGACATATATATATATCTGTAGACCCGCATCAAAATAAAATTCAGTTGGGAGATGAAAAGTTAGGTAAAAAGAATTGACCATAATGGAAAACGGTGAAACCGTATTTAGCGATACGTACGTACTGAAACATGCCCCAACAACTTACACAAAATTCATCCGCATCTAGTTCACACTTTAAGTTTTTCTTTTGATTTAACAAGGCGTATGTAAATCCGGGCTACTGTTCCGGACAGAGGACGAGAAAAGGTTTCACTGTTGGATAATCTCAACCTTTCCATGGGATATACATATATAAAATAAATATATATGTAAGAATTTAATAGTAGATTCATAGTTAGGGAATGTCTAAGTCGTGTTAAACTTTGAATTAAAGCAACTTTAAGGTTTTTTTTCCTCTTCTTATTTGTTTAGATGAAGTGGAAGAATTAATCGGGCCTTTTAAACATTTTTTAAATTCACTGATTAGCTCCCACTGAACAATTTAAAAGCAAACGTCACTTTTATTATCTGTAAAGTTTCTCTAATTAAAATTATATGGCAAAGCCATAGAAAATGCTTAACCATTTGCCCTTTTTTAAACAAAATGAAATGTCTTATCAGCATCTACCTTTTGTTTTTCATAAAGACATTTTATTGAAGCCTTTTATTTACATACGCCTTTAACTTTAAGGAAAACGTTTTCTAAAAAAAGTTTTTTTTACTTTTTTTTTGTTGCACATTTCTTGCTTTGCCGTTTGAGTAAGAGATGAGAAAAAGAAACAGAAATTTTCATTTAATTTTCCACTTTATGGCAAAATTCTCATAAGTAATCATAAATTTGAGATTTAAGTACGTAGTTGAAAACTTTTCGCTTTAGAGAAAGAAAAAATCCTTTTTTCTTTTTTTTTTTATTTGTAATGGCATATAAAATAGACAATGACAATGATTTGGCTTTGCTTCTTTTTCCAATTTCAATTACAATTGCTTTTATTTCAATTCATGTACAATTTTTCCAGTTATTTTACAGCCATTGTTCCTGCTACCCCTCCAGCTGGTGTCCCTGCCTCTCGTCATGGTTTTGGTGCTTTGGCTGCTGCTGACAGCGTTATTTTATCAAGTTTTCTTTTCTGATTTCTTTGGTGCTTTTCTTTGCTTTTCTTTGCCCTGCTCATTGTGCCATGAAAATGCTCATGTGATTGCATTGTCTTGATTTCATTTCAAAAGATACAAAATGAAATTCTGTGGAATTTGCAGAGTCTTTTGAATTGCCAATGCACTTATCAAATTGTCGTTTGTCATTAAATGGCAATTAGCCAATGCCGCAGCAAAGTCAACAACAATCTGTCGAGGATTTGTCTTCATCCCAGTCGCTCGTTGTTCACCCTCCCCCAGCCTACCACATTTGTTTCCTCTGCTCTGCTTTTCCGAGAACAGAAACTTTTAAGCGGAAACACGCGCCTGGCCAACTGAGCTGAACTTCATCAGCTGATGCCCGGACAGGAAATGAGCAGAACTCAAATTGACTTAAGCGTTTCAGCTTGGACTCTGTCTCCCTCTGTGCCTCTGCAATCCTCACCACATCCATTAGCTCCAAGTCATTGACACTCTTCATCTTTATCCTCATCCTCTCCCTCACCCCCCTCCAAATCTGTCGCACGCTTTACTTTGGCCAACTTTCATTGAGTGGAAAGGAAGGCAGTGCTAAAGTAAATCAGCTTAGCTGGTTTTCCCTAACGCCTCTGAACTCTCAATCTTCCGCCTTCACCTCTTGGCCTGTCAAAAGTTGTAAAGTCTGACAATTTTTTATGAGTATTTTTTTTTGGGCAGTTTATTTTTAGCATGCAGGCGGCGGCTGCCTCACTCCCACCGCACGGGGAGAAGCCTCAAAGTGCTCCTCCAGCAAAAAGCAAATGCAGAAGAGAAACCGCAAAACAAAACATCCACATTTCTTATGCTTTCGCTTAAATAGATACTAATTGCTAAATGTCCTGTTTTATTTTCATTCTTAATGCACTGTTGGCTTACCAAATGTTTTATAAAATCGAGATTAAAAAAAACTTGAAATTAAAAATGTTTAAGTATGAAAACTTTAAGCAAATTCACTTAACTGACTGCCTAAAGGAAGTTAAACTCTCTAGAAATGCACAAAATCCTGACAGTCAATAAAGTAGCTGGCACGTTCCTCCTCCCCCATCCCCCCTACATGTGTGTGTGTGTGTGTGTTGTGACAACAGAAGCGCAACAATCGCTTACACGCTCACGTTCACAGGGCCACACGCACACACAGACACAGGCACGCACACAAACTGCAACTGTAAAAGGCAAACCAATGTTCATGTGTGTGGTGGTTGTGTGGTGGTTTCACTGCACTGCCCCTGAACATTTTCCTTGAATTATGAACATTTATTTCGGACAATAACAAGCATGAGTACGACTAAAGCTAAAGCTAGATGCATGTGTATGTATAAGTATGTATATATGTATATATATGTACTTGTATAACATTGTATTTACTTCTGATTTGAGCTTGGTCATTGTTACAGATGACAAATGAATCGTCTTGATTTAAAAATCTTGAAATTCCTTTTCCCAGTTTTATTTAATACGTTTAATTCTACGAATTTTAGATGAAATTTACATTTTCCGTGTGTGTTCAGTCACAGCCAATGTGCTTTTGCTTGCTGTTGAGTTTCATTATTGGAATGCTAAGTATTTGCCGTTTACAATTAAAGCTAAAAGCCAAGAAAAAAAAAAAAACACAATACAATAGGCCCTGACATTAGCTTTTCTCTGGCCTGTTCTCCACCATGTCCTGTCTTGTATGCAAACTTTATTAATTATGCGCCTCAATGGCCAGTGCGGCAAAACTTTTGCTGTTTACTATTTTCCCTCAAATTGACTTCTTGCATGGTCTTTGGCCGCCATTTGGCCTCCCATTTGTATCATGCAATTTGTACAACGAGCTAAACTCAAACAAATCAACAACAAAAAACTAAGTTTACTTTTAATTAAAAATTTAACTGTTTGCATGCATTTGGTCATTACAAATTTTCCCCAACTGCAATTGAGAGCACCCAGTTAATAATGTGTTTTTAGGAAATCAAACATAAACGACATTAATAAAAACAATAATTATTATTATTTTACTGCCAGGATTTGACCCATTATTTGAAACATTTTAAAAGGGA
This sequence comes from Drosophila neocordata, assembly GCA_018903615.1. NCBI lineage: Eukaryota > Metazoa > Arthropoda > Insecta > Diptera > Drosophilidae > Drosophila > Drosophila neocordata. Next base: position 28,091,922 of record JAEIGI010000001.1, read on the forward strand.
ACGAACGAATAAAAGAAATTTTTACTTTTTATCAACTTTATTTTTAAATAATATTTAACAAGTCAGATTACACAATTACACAAATTTGCATGATAGCTTCGACTCGATAACTTATCTATTTCGTGAGGATAAAAAGGGTAATAGGTCCGACAATTTGGGAAGAAAAAGATCTGGTATCTGTTGATACAGAAATGGTACTTGAATTGACTTCTTCTGGGCCTGGTTAACATGATCAAGGCTACAAACACCTGTGCCCACCAACAAGGTTTGAAAGCCGCAATTGTAGCCAAACTGTATGTCTGTTTGAGTACTGAAAAAAAACATTATTGATATATTAGGAAGGAAGAAATACGCAATTAGAGAGATGGAGGAACAGTTTCTTACTTATCGCCCACCATAAGGGTCTTTTCCGGCTTGATTAATCCTTGGCGTATTAGATGGGAGCACATAAAGGGATTGGGTTTGCCGCAGGTAAGGGGTGCTCTCTTAGCCACAGCTTCAATAGAGGCGACCATAATGCCACCACTGGGCATAAAACGATTGGAAGATACTGGAAAAGCTAGATCACGATTGGTGGCCAAAAAAAGGACATCCGAGTCCATAAGATAGCATCCAGCTTTTGTTAGTTTGAATACATTGAAATCCTTATCCATGCCCACGACTATAGCACCGACGTCGCGGTCTAATTTCAAATTCTTTACATACTCCAGCATAGAAGTATCTATCATTGACTCCTTATCAAGGGGTAGGCTCTGTATACCCACTAGTTCTAGTTCATCAGAAATTCCTTGGGCACCCACTATATAAACTTTCCGCTGAAATTTTTTTTCCTTGAGATAGCGAGCCACTGCCTGGGAAGATGAGAGTACTTCATCCATAGCTATGACTAAGCCCAATTTCTGAGCTTTCTGATATATGCCTAGAACCGATGTTGCCGAGTGATTTGTACATATAAAGGCCTTCTTACCCATGGCTCTAAGAGCGTTGAATGTCTCTGGAACTCCAGCTATGGGCTTGTCATGGTTCCAGATCACACCATCGGCATCGAAGATGATCGTTTCGAACGTCTGTAGCCATTGTTGAATGCTGTATTTGCTAAGTGTGAGTAGCTTGCAACAACCCTTCTGCACGATATTTCGATTGAAGGCTACATTCATTGTGATGTTTGCCCAGTTAAACTTATAACTGAATGGGTCGGAATGAAATTCAATATAAATGTTTGGGACTACATAACATTCTCCGCCTGCCCGGACAGTCATCAAATTATAATAGCAAAACTAATTTTGTTATAATCTGAACTTTTTTTTTTATTTACAATTGGCATATAATGATGATGAACCTAAGGAAACATCATTGACCCAACCTCTGTTTGTAGGCTTAAGTTCATTTAGCTGATTGGTTTATGTTATTTTATTGGCAGAGAAAGTTAATTGAAGAACACTTTGAGCCATTCATCTAATTGTCAGTTGGCAGTGCGTGTAAGCTACATGATCTCAAAGGAATTAGTTTCCAGCTGGTTTTGCCAATTGAAAGTGTTGGCCAAGTGGCCGTGCTGCAATTTTATTCACTAAACTTTGCACAATTCGTGTGATATTTTGAAGAAACAGCGAGGCAAAATCGGAGATATACATACAGGGTGAGGTAAGGGCAATAATGTGGCAAAAGTTTTAATTGCGCGTCATGAAAAATGACCAAAGTCAAGCGGCGACTTGCCCAATCCATGGCCGGGACCCATTCCCAATCCCAATCCCAAGCCAATTCCCTGCGGGGCCACTTCTGTTGAGAGCCGTCGACTTTGCCTTCAGCTGACAGTCAACTAACGCCCGTTGCGGCAATTAAAATGGCATTCAGCTTTATTGTTGTCAACGTTGTAGCCCGGATTTTTTGGTTCTCTTTCTAAACCCTGTGTGAAGAGTATTATGATGCATATTAGGAACTTTAGAAATCAAAGGCGATTTTGTTTCGAATTAGCAGAACATGCCACTTTCGCCGATTTTGTTATCACTAGACAGTACAGGGTATGTTGAGGTCGGCGTATCGTTTTAACGGTCAGATATTGTTTGCGTTAAGCATAAGGCAAAGCCGACACTTGTCCTAATTCAGAGACATTTTCATACCTTGGCCTTAATTCATTAAATCGTGTTCGCCTGCCAGCTATTAGGCTCTTTCGTTTGAACCGGCAAACCTTATGTCGATTCGATCTCAAGATACTCTTTTGCTATAGAATTTGTATATTAAATATCAATATTCATTTGAGTTGACAGCAATTTCTGTGATTCCATCAAATGCTTATTCCAAAATGTTTCACAGATATTTTTGGTGATCTTAATATACCCGTTTGAAATAGAGTGTTACACGGTGTAGGGACCCGCAAAATCTGCCACAATTTAACGGATTTTTTTTTTCAGGCAAATTGTCGGCTTGTGGTATAAAGGAAGCCGCTAAGCTAGCATTTAAACCATGAAAAGGTTTGCCACGAATGCCACAGGAAATGTTTGCTTGGTTGTCAAGAACAATGTGAACAATTCATAAATAATATGCATAAATAATATTTATAAATATATGGACAGGATTAGAAATTTTCTTTTATTATCGCTTGTTAAATACAAAGTTCAGCTTTACAATTGAAGATTCCGGATTGGCAAACGAAACGTTCTTCTATCGGTGTTCGTAAAAATAAAAAAATGCACGTTTACAAATTTTGTTTAAAGTTTTCTACTTGCTTAAACTCTCAATAGCCGTACATATGATGATTGAATGCACTTTCCTTTCTCCGCTTGACTAGGCCACATGCCGATTCTTCCTGTATCCCACAGTCAGTCGGTAATGAAAAACAACAAACGAATTCCACTTAACAAAACATCGAACAAAAGCCAAAAGTAGCAAAATTGTGAATTTGTTACACAAACTTTTTCTTAAGTTCTTTTTTTTCTGTTCTTGTTCGCTTTGAGTTTGTTAGTTGTCGCTGACCTGGACCTTACCTTCCTCTCACTCACTTCTACCAATCCCACTCCCTTTCCGAACGAAGAGAACAGAAACTTTTTTATTAAGTTTACAAGACCAAGTTAATTTCTTTGGCCTGGGGCCTCTGTTTTTTCCCCCTAATTAATATAGCTTCAAATGCGCCAAGAAAAGGAACTTGGGAACAACAAGAATCAACTTGATTTATATGTTAATCACTGACTTGGGAACTCCCAGTCTTCCTTTACGTTTCCCTTTCACTTTTGCTATTATCATTTCCTCTAAAAATCGATAATTTCTCCTTAAACCAAATTAAAGTGTTGGCACTTTGGCATTATCAACAGGCAGCCATTCGGCAAAAACAATTGCAAACTTTAAATTATCCAATATCTGTGCATAAATCATGCCACAGATAGCATCATCTGGGTCAACAGGCACGCCATTATTTCTTAGCAAAATGGCCATGACAATGGATTGCGTTTCCCTTTGTCTGTGTGCGTTATGCAATTGTTGAAAAGTGCTTTGCATACCAACTTTTTAAACTCAATCAATTTTAAAAATATTCTTAGCTTTCATCAACTTGAAATTATTGCGGATATCAACTTCATTGATAATTGTGGAGAGGGCTGAAACAGTATCTTTTAGAATCGAAAATAGCTATAAATTACATATACTTCTATGTATGTATTTAGTAAAAAGGTTGAAAAAAAAAAAAAAATGGAAGTAAAGTGGAAACACAACAAAATATAGTTTAACGTGATGAGTTTTGAAATATGCCCTCGTTAATAACAATCTTTTTGAGTGCTGAATGATGGTTGCACAAAGTAGACCACGCCTTTAAGAGAATGGGGAAATGCTTTGCAAAATTAAAATGTTGTCTGTCTATAAATACCAAAGCGTGGCACACAGATATACACATAAATACACAGAGACAGACACACACAAAATGAAAGAGGGAGAAATAAGGGGAAAAACAAGAATTTAGTTGGCTTGCAAATTTCAATAAAAATGCCTGAAGTACGTACAAGTTGGCTAAGATAGTTGCATAGTCGGTACGTGCCACAAACCAGTCAACTAAATAGCAATCAGTGCACAATCTTTGGTGAGGTAAATGCAAAATACGAGCTCAAACCACAAGATACCTCTATTCCCCTGGCCAGCCCCCATGATATTCCTTTTAGAATGCGAAAGCACAGCAGCCGCCTCGAGCCATGTAGGACTTTTGTTGTTAGCGGTTTTGGGTTTGAGTCAAATGTGAGCACATTAAACCAAATTATAACACATTAAGCACTCGCAAATTTGTGGGAAATTTGAAAACATTATTTTGACAGTTGAGTGGCGGCAAACAACAACAATTTTGCTCTTTTTTTGACATTATGGTAAATGATCCACATTGAATATTCTCTGTACTGACAGTTTGAATTGAAACGAAGCCTGAAATGCTCTTCCATCAGCATTTATTAAAACCACCTCTTAAACATACATACACACACACCTACTTACACTTCTTCACACGGACTCATACATGCACCCACTTTATAAGAATGCTATACAATTAATTGACGTTTGATCAAATAGCATTAGACAAGCTGTTGCTCTTCTTGATATTTTTTCCAAGGACATGGAATCTGCTTTTTGACAGGCCGGGCGGCACATTGAGCCTATTATTTTATGACGCTGAGTTCAAACAGAGAGTAAATTTGTGTTTGCAATGGTTTCAAGAAGCTGGATTAAATAAATTTAATTAACTACAGGGCTCATTCTTTAAAACATTTAGTTAATCAGTCAGTGAAGGACATTCTTTCACTTATTCCTGAACGTTTAATTGAAATGTTGTAATGTAATTAAATTGCAAGATTTACCACTGCAGCATGAATTTATCAATAATTTGACATACGTATAATAATGCCAACCAATGTCCAAACCCATTTAAACGTAACCAAACCAACCATCATTCAATACCACCATACCGAAGCCAAACCGAAACTTAAGCCATCATTTCCGCTTTATGCCATAAATGTTGCCGCCGGCTGGTCTGCTACTGCTGCTGTTTTTCCTGTGTGTTTTCGCCATTTTTCTTTTACATGTAGCATGTTTGTTTCTATCCTGGTTGTTGTTATTGTACATTTGCATTTGCGTATAGGACAGCCGCTGCCGCCACAACAGCCGCCCGTTACATAAATCATTTTCCATCTCGCCTTCTCACACCACACAAATAACACACCCAAACACACACACACACAAAGACACATACACTTACAGGGAAATGTTGAGATCTGATTTATAAACGTAGAGATGACTCAACTCTGGCTTTATAGTTTCTCTTTAAAGTATCGTTTCCCTTGCGATTATTTGACCACAAGGAAGAAATATAGACAAACCCTTTAACTAAAATAGTATTTAAAATACAATATATTTAAATTTTATATTATTTTCAAAGCTTTCATAGTAAGTATTTATAGTATATACTGTCTAAACATTCTGCACCCATTGAGGTAGTCTTCTTTTTCTGTGTGGGTATCAAGTAGTCGTGTCTGCAACTGAATTCCGGATTATAAATGCTTGGGGCAAACGAACACTACTAACGCCTTATAACAAGCTTAGCCACATAGCGTTCTGTCTAATCAGTAGCCACTTGTATGTGTGGACACGAGGGTTACTCGAATAACTTTATGGAGATTTAATCCCAAATATCATAGTTCTGCATAGGAGATATCAGAAAGAGAGTCAATGACAATTGGAATAGAAAAATTCGTTTTCCCTTTATGTTATTGGTTAAAGTTATGGCTCGGTATTTGTATGATACAAGGACAACTAAAACACAAAGTGGCGTCGTGTGTTCTGACCCAGTTAGCGTTCGATATAAACTTAACGCCGTTGCCATTGATGACAATTTAATAAAGCAAATTGTTGGGCGAAAAGTTTGCTATGGTATTTGGATTAAGCAAGGCACAACATCCGCATTCACATCCACTAGTTTAGTTCTTCCACTGTCTGCTTTTGTGCCTATGCCGACGCCTGTGCCTCTAAGAACAATCGTTAATCAATTAAGTTGGCGTTTTTATATGATTACTTTCATATCGAATGTTATTAGGTTATGTTTACTGGCCTTATAAACGATGCCCCGCCACGCGCAAATATAATTAATGATCAAGTGTTAATATAGAAAGAAAGAGCAAGTAAGAGGAAACTTGAGTAATCTCAAATGCATTGGATTATGTAATGCGGCATATTCAATTTCATTTATCCAACAATGTTTCCAGGGCAATGCCACTTTCTTACCCCTCCCTCCACCCACTATATTGAATTTTCTTTATCCTACATAGCAGAGATGAAGACTAAGTTGTTACACTTGAAGTACAACTTATATCCACCCGTTTGTTGAGATGGTCTCCTCGTTAACCAGTTGATAGAATTTTCTTGGTGCTTTTCTGTTTACAAAAGGAATACTTATGATTAGCTTAGTAAACCATCTTACACAAATGCTTACCCTTCCAAATTGTTTTATACCATTACCTATAGGACAAGTCTATGGCAATCAATGATTTTATAATCGAACGTTTAATACTTTTCTTACGTTACTTTTGTTAATTTTGCACAAGCGTTTGTTTTGTTGCTTCTGTACGACAAAAAACTGAAGGCCTTTGCCGCTGGAGATTGCACTCTGCAATAATCTTAGTATTTTTTGTCCAGGGTAACGGAAAGAAAAAAAAAATAATATGCAGCCAAAGGAATATTAATGGTGACTTTATAAAGTGGGTGGAAGGAAGGGGTAGTATTCGTTTAGGCCGTCGGGGCCGTCAGTCTCATAAATTGTAGGCGAACTATCGGGAAAAACTTCTACTGGCTTTACGCCCACAAAATTTATGAGGAAAGTGCATTTATCTAGTAATTAAAAAATAGAAAACACTTTAAATGCTGATTTATGTGGGGACGCAGGCGAATGCGACGAACAATGGACCAGCAATGGATTGTGGTTAGGGGATAGACTTGGGTCCCTAGAGCTTAATGGGCAACATTTTTATGGGACAGCCGTTGGGTTGGCTGTCGGAAAGTGTGTGCCTGTGTGTCTACACTGAGTGGTTATTTGTGTGTCCAGCACGCCAATCTGTCAACTGTTTTATGGCGTCTCATATCTGAGGAAAAAAGGGCGTGACCCTTGAACTTTTTCTTAAAGGATTAAGGCTGGGTAACATATTCAATTCGGAAAAGTCTCTAAGACGCACTACAGGAAGATCTGGAATCCAGTTAACATTCTGGCCAAATTTATATATTAGCATTTATTTGTGTAGTTATAGAGAAGAGATAACTGTTTAATTCATATTACAATACCATATCGGTTAGGTTTTTTTTGGGGTAAAATTAAGATGATTTATTTGACAGTAACTCATCCTGTGACCTCCTCTGACACATAAATTGGAACATTAATTGTTGTTTAGTGTATCGTACATTACGTTCTCGGTGGGGGACATTGGTGGGAATTGCATAAAGTCGACCATGTTCTCTTCGACGTGCTGCTCCTGCTGGTCATGGTACGGATCCTCGTGTGGTTCCTGGTACGGGTCCTGGTATATGTCTTCGTAATTTTCCTGGTCCGAGTTCTGGTCCTGGTAACGTTCTTCTTGGTTCAATTCCTGCATCTGACGTAGTTGTTGCATTTGCCACATCAGCATTATTTGATCAGCTTTTTCTTTGGCTTCCTGCTGCTTCTTCGCCATATGTCTGAGTAGCGGTTCCACATTACGGATTATGTTTTTAAATTGCACACTTAAAACAGTGGGCAGAGTGGCCATCATATTGGCTACTACATCATTAAAAACTGCATCGGCATTGGCTTTGTTGTAGTTGGAATCCAGTTGGTCGCATATATATAAGAGGGTTTGCAAATTCAAAAGCAATTCTCGAACACCCAGTATGCCCAAGGGTAGGCAACAGTTCTTTTCGGCCATCTTCATATCCAGCTCAGCAAAAGATCGAGCCTGCTGGTAGAGTTGACTTGCCGGTAGACCTTCCATAAGCTGGGCTTGCATCACCTTGTCATAACTATATAAAAATTCATGAACTGTATGTAGAGATTCTACAATATCGTCATTAATTTGATACAATGTTATTATATTAGATGCATAGCGACGTTGGACTTCCTCTCGTTGGCTAGCGGTTTTGTACGCAAGTATTGCCGAAGAACGCACAGGTCTGGGTAGAGTATTTAATTCGAATTCACTATTAATTGTAGCGATATCGTGAAGAGTTTTCTTTTTGATTTCCAAAAAGCTTTCAATCTTTACTATGGAACGCAGCAAAGACTTGCTGTAAGGACTGTTTAAATAGTTTTCATAATGGCCATTGAAATTGTAATTGGGCTTTGGTTTTTCTGAATCAATTTCCTGCATTAGAATGGATAAAGCCAGACTCTTAGCTTCTTGAACAGGAATTATACCATAATCTGGCACCTTGTATAGTTTTGATTTGCCTTTGAAATTAAATTCAATTAAATAAGTACTGTCTTGCGGTTTATGGCCCACGAGAAGACCATCACGAAGTCCCAGTCGAACAGAGACCAACGGACGTTTGTCAGTCGGAAGTTTCTGAAATATAAAAGTTGTTACCTTACCCCCCATTGACAAGGGTAGAGGAATGCGACGGGGTATTTCGTCTAAATAATCGGCATTCTCTAGCTTGTTAAAAGTTCCCAGCTGCAGCTCACGTATAATGCGCCGAGCACGCTCCAGTTCCAGTCGTTCTTGATTAATAAATGAGGTAGAGAAACGCCTTGCCTTACCCATGATGCGTCGTATCAATTGCCATCCTCGACGTGGCAAGAGTCGCGTTTTCAACTGTGGGCAAAAATCAAAGATAAAACGATTCATATCATAGGCAGCGGCAAAGATGGGTTTGTCCACAAACGATTCGAGAAATTCAAACCACAACCAGCGGTGCGCTGATAGATATTGTAAAAAGTTAAATAGTCGGCGCCCCTCTGGGTTATAAGGCGATGATAAGAAATTTTCATCAAACACCTCTGCATCACTATCGGAGCTGTCCCGATTTTCCTTTTCAATTGGCTTAGAGATTTCCAAAGGTGGGCCCTTTCGCTTACTAAAATTCGGTCTCTTTACAAAAAGTTCATCGTCATTGCTTTTCTCAATGTTGTCTTCTTCCATCTTGGTTTTGATAAGACGTTGACGTTCAGACATCGTTTTAATTGTGCCAAGTCCAATCCTTGCTAAATAGGGAGGCGTCGAAGTTAACGGTATATAATTAGTGCTTGATAGGGTTAACGTTGCTGTTGAGGCTGTTGCTGCAATTGCCGTAAATTCCGTATTCGTATTCGATTTTATTTGAAGAACATAGGGCATTTTGTGTCTCAGTACAGCCATCTAAGTTATTTAAAAAGCATGACATATGCGATTCGCTTTATAGAAATATATTTTACCTGGTTTTGTTCGCCCTTCCACTCTCAGTAGCCCTTTTAAATGCAGGAACTTTAACTAAAATTGCTTAACATTTTGTGTCAAAGTCAATTAACGAATAGTTTTTTAATCATTCTAAAACAATTTTCACGGTAACTCTGGTTTTCTTAGAGTTGTCAAATTACCTTAAACAGAACTAGTTCTGAAGAAGTTCAAAATAAATTCTTTTAACAAAATGAATATTAATTATCTAAACTTACTCATGGATAAAACATTATTAGGATTATTAATATTATTATGGGCTTACAAATTAAATTGAATCCAAACCTTTATATATATATTTACTTTTTGCTGGTAAAGAAAGTGTTACCTTTTTTTGTTTTTCTATAAGTCTAACAACATTTGATTTGATCTAGAGTTTGTTCAGGAATATGACAATTAATAGGCTTGCTTTATTCTGTAAATGAAAAATTTACATTATTTTGTCGATAAAAAAAAATAAGTTAAAATATGTTCAAACAAAGTTGCTCTCACCTGACCCAAATACCCAAGCAACGGGTGCGGCAATGGTTGAGCACGATCGAGTCGGTGATCTGTGATGGAGACGGAGTGCTGTGGAAGTTCAACAGTTTAATAGATGGTGCAGCCGATACGTTTAATCTGCTGTCAGCCACTGGAAAACAGACATATCTTGCGACGAACAATTCGGCAATGCTAGCCACTGATCTGACCAAGAAAGCCAATCAATTTGGCATTGGGATCCGAGAGCATGAAGTCATTACCTCGTCACTGTCCATAGCCAATTTTCTAAAAGCCAAAAATTTTCAGAAGAAGGCTTATGTTGTGGGCGAGTTGGGAATTGTAACAGAATTGGCCAAAGTCGATATCTGTGGGTTTTCCAGTATGGAAGAAAAACCTTTTGAATCCATGCCTGTACATGAGTTTGTCTACAAAACTGAACTGGAAACGAATGTAGGAGCTGTAATTGTCGGAAAAGATGATAAGTTTACAGTACCTAAAATAATTCGCGCTTGCTTGTATCTAGGCAATGATAACGTTTTATTTCTTGGAACTTGTCCGGATGCTGCTTATCCCATTGGGGACAGCCGTTTGGTTGTGGGTGCGGGAGCCATGTTAGCTGCCGTCAAGGCAATTACCTCTCGAAAACCCCTTATATTGGGCAAACCGAATCCCTGGATGGTGGCACATTTACAGGACTGCGGGTTAATAAAACCGGAGACTACACTTATGATTGGTGATACGTAAGCATATTGTCAAATGAGTTTGCAACAGAAAATGTTTTTGGATTTAATTCTTGAGAAAATTCAAGTTTTGGTTGTTGCATTTGCTGAAACAGATTTTAACAAAAATTTGACTTACTCTTGTTGATGCCCTTTCCTTTTTTAGTCTTTCTACGGATATGGTGTTTGCCCACAATTGCGGTTTTCAATCTTTACTTGTTGGAACTGGCGTTAACACTTTAAAGGATATTGAGAAAATTCGTGAAAATGGAGATAAGAAGCAAATGATCATGATTCCAGACACATATTTGCCTAGCCTGGGAGATTTGCAGCAGTTCCTCTGTTAGGAGTCCTGCTTGCTTGCCATCATGTTTTTGCATAGAAATTGTAAATTAGCACTGCTTCAATTTGTGCATAAAATCAATACAAATATAAGCCAAATACATACCCTTCACCTCCATCCCATACCCACCAGTCATTTTTGCGTATCTTTTTTTTTTTTGCCTTTATGTGTCAGCCACAAATCTTAGGGCCTGTCTGCTGGCTGTTTGGGCCCTTGTCAAAAGTTGAACAACTGCAGTCCCAATAGCAACGGCTCGACACATCATCACCATCACCATCATCGTCATCATTGCCTCCGTCGACCCGAAACCGACTACTGTGACCGAGCAACCTACCGACCGACCAGCTGTGGTCTGCTATGGGTTGCTTCTCCTTTAAGCCCTATGGCCTCTCTTATTTTACTTGTATCCTCTTCTCCTTCTCCTCCCCGGAAACCACTTGAAATGTTGACTGTAGGGCTGATGCTACTATGCTGCCATGGACACGCCTCGGGTGCTGTGCGTTAAGCGTTTTTATACCCTGTACCCATGGGATGGAAAAGTGTATCAACATATGCATAATGTACCCATGAATCTGGTTCTGATTAATTTGTATTGCTAAATGAATGTGTCCTTCGAGATTGCCAAATTAACATACCTTTCGATCCCGTTGTAAAATACACTGTCTTCCCGTTTTCTTTAGAACGAGTAGTGACTAATAATGGTAGTAAACAAATAAAATATTTATCTTAACAGAAATGGAAAACAAGACTTGGGAAGTATTTACTTATACTCCGCTCTTAGAGGGTGTCTTTAAGTCGGTGACTTTGCTGCTGACTGTCTATTTTTTTTTCTGTTTTGCCATCTGTTTGGAGGAAGCCTAAAAATATGGCTTAAAGCCATTTGCTGTTTATTTCTGGCTTCCTGTGGTAAAAATATATTTTAACGTTTAAGTACATATCTTAGATAGATAGTGAGAGGGTAGGGCAAGAAGTTTACCTAAATAACTCTTATATGCTAAAGAAATGTTATCTACTGTTGATTTCTTTTTAAAATATATATTTTTTAAGATTATTTTTTTTCATCAACCAATCGGCGAAATTAGCGTTTTCGTTTTACTAGATCATGTTACTTATTTTCCAACCAGCCTTATAAAATTACAACTTTGTTGAGTATTGTCAAAAGTTTCGGTGGTGGTGGTGCTAAATAAATTTAGATCAGAGTCTATCTGAAAATTAAGTCAAAACTTGGACTACGTTCCATTTCATAAGATTTCATTTTTCATTTTGTGTTAATTTTTCAACCTTAGTTTCTGAATAACATTGGAGAAATTTTTGTATTTATCGAAAAAAGATAAATAAATTCGTACGTACACATACAATTCGTGAAAATTTAAAGTAATATTTGGTTCGGAGTGAAAAAAGCGAAATTATTGTACCATTGTTGTTCAGCGCATGAAATGGATGCCCGCTATTATCAAAAAAGCTTTGTTAAATGTTCAGTATGTTAGACAATAATAAATCAGCTGATTCCAAGATCAAACCGCAGCGATCCACAAGGCGATGGCATCGGCGTAATCATAAAGAGGCGTATCTGGCCATTGGTTGCTTCTGTGTGACATTATTCGCAATCGTCTTAGCCACTCAGATAGGTCCAAGTCTTGCCCAAGATGAAGCCCCAATTGCTCCTGCTGCGGAAACCACAATAGTTCCGGCTTTTCATGCTGATAACTCTTCGAAAGGTGATGAAGGACCAGACTTAGGAGAATGGCGAGAAGGCTATTCGGGACATGGCACAACTCACGAACAGTTGGGCCAACCTCACTGGCCGCCAGTTGAGTTTACGCCTTACATATCAAAAACGAATTATACGAAAGCTCCAATTCGCAGTGCTGCAGCTTTAGATCCGGTTTTCAATTTCTCGCGTTTTGTATTTGATGCAATCATCACAGAAAGCCCGGGGCTGCCAAGTGGTAAGTACTGCAGCCGGATCAATTGGATCCGCTTCCATTTAAAATTTGAGACAATGTTTTTTTCGGTTTTAAGGTTATGTTGTTGTTAAGGACAATGATACACTTATCCTGGGTCCCAAAGTAGTAGAGAACGACTGGGCCGATTTGATGGCCAAATATTGGCTTGTGCTTCTCTGGATTTTATTGCTGCTTATCATTATTATTGTCGTACCCTTTATAGCGTAAGTGATTCTATTTTGTCTTTATTCTATTCGCAACTCGATGTCCCTGTAACAGTTTTAAAGTTGCCATTTGCCTTACATATTTTTTTGTGATATTTCTAACATTTCATTTATGTATACTGCCCTTTTTATGAAGTGTCTGCTATTGTTGCTTCTGCTGCTGTCGTCGTTGCAAGCAAGGGTGCCCTCCCTGCGATGAGCGCCGAGACTTTCGAAAGCGTCTCTGCTGTGGCATTTGTTTGGTGGTGCTCATTCTTCTCTTGCTGTAGGTTCAATAGCTCTGTTTTTCATCGTCAAAATTGTGATATTTTATTTATTTTCGGTTTTAGCTTGGCTCTTCTTATAGCCTTCTTTTCGAATAGACTTTTGGACCATGGTTTACAGGACTCGTCCAATACAATTCGACGCGGTAGTGAAGATACATGCCTTTTTATGAAGGACGTTGCAGATAATATTCGTCATCTGCTCGTGTATAACTATGAAGAATTAGAGAACCATATGATTGATCAATTAAATAGTGGGTTCTATTAAATGTTTGCTATTGTTTTGGACCCCGCTAACATACTTAATTACCTTTATCACAGATGCTCACAAGCACTTGTTTTTGGATCTAGCGGATACATCAGAGAGCAATGCTATAACAGAATTGGAGCGAATATTAGATAATATGCCAAGAGCTTTAGTACTGATGAGGCAGGTAGACCAGTTGGAAAAGGAGTTGCGTTTTATTGGTTCCCAATTAAGAGACAGTATTCGGGGCATGAAACGTGACATTAATTATGCGGCCTCCAATCTTTGCGGCACAGATCACTGCATAAGAGTTGTCAGAGATATGGACGTTGAATTCATTGATACATCTAATTGCTTGCATTTGGACGGGCTGCCCAACAGCACTATCTATGTGGAGAGCATGGAAACTATTATCCGGGCGAAACATAGTGAGATACCAAAGAAAGGATTAACGCGGTTGTTAGAAATCAGTGCCAAAGTGCAAAAGCAAATGGAACAAGTTGTTCCGCCTCTTGTACTTGAAATAAAGAAGGGAAATGAAGCATTTCTTGAACAGGCCAACAAAATAAGCAGCATTGTTAATAAGGTGCTAAGTGATATACATGTAAATACGCTCCATTCGACTAAATCGTTTGAAGATGTTTATGAAAAGTTTGGCACTGGTCGAGATCTTGTTAATATACTGGTCTGTATGTCGTTGTTAATGGTAAGTGAATGATACCTCTTTATTTTTAAGCAAAGGTCGACTTTACGAATTGCATATTTATCTAATTGATTGTAAATTTCGGCTGTTTCATAATTAGATCCTGATTATATTAATCGTAGCCTTATCTTGTGGTTGCATTGGACCACCATCAAGTGGAAATGGCATGGGCTTCTGCAGCAGAGGTACTGGGGCAATGTGCCTGTTCATGTGAGTGGGACTCTATATATGAATATATTGTACTAGGGAATATTCATATGCTTTTTTTTATTTTTTTGTGCGTCTTTATAGTGTTATTTTATTGATCTTCTGTGTGGTGTCATTTATAATACTAGTTGGTGTCCTCTATTTCATTATGGGGCTAGTTACGTATGAGGGGGCCTGTGCCCCACTTCGTGATAAGGAAAAGAATAGTTTATTCCGACAACTAGATTCAAAAATTGATCTCAACATGTATCGTGCACCCGGTAACGAAGATGAAGATCAGGGGGAGGCTCCAGCGTTTCGATTATCCACTGCTATAAAGGCTTGTACGGCGAATAAAACGATTTTTGAAATTCTACGCGAAAATCGTATGTACGATATCAACGATTTGACTCGCTTAAATTTGTTGCATTTCGACGATCTTGGTGAAGATCATCCGATATTTGACGAAGACCTTTCAAAAACTGTCATATTAACGCCAGACGAGAGAAACACACTGATGAATATGAGTACTGGAAATCTATCAACTTATCATAGTACCCTTTATACTAGCAATATGTGCAGCATGTTTATCCCAATGTCGCTGAGCAGTCTCGCCGAGCATCTAAGACAACTGTCAACGGAACTATCTTCTGAATATGAAACAGCCATTTATGCATTTTACAATGAATATAAACATGCCGAAGCTTACAACGATCGATTTTTAGAAAAGCTCAAGAGCATCCACAATAGCATTGTCACAAAATTGATCGAAATCGACAAGAGCATTTCGTATGAGAATTTCGATTTTGCTGGATCCATAAATGTTCTGGTCTCGGCCGTTACACGAGCGGAGAAATTCATTCAGGATCGGGGCAAGTTATATATCAAAACGGTGGCCATGAATTTAACTCAGACCCTGACAGAGCATTCTGACAAATATGTTGAAATGGTCATCAGGGAAGTGAACGCTAATGTGGGTCGATGTGATCCATTGGCCTATATCTATGATCGTGGTGTTGAATACATCTGTCATCGAATGGTCGATCCGATTGTAAGTCTTGTTTGATTTTTTCTTTCAACCGATTGACTTACTTTTATCTTTCTATGTATATCTAGAATGGCTTGTGGGTGGGAGCTTTACTTGGAGGTTTACTTCTATTGCCCGTCCTTCTTATAGCTCATCGTCTTATGTGCTTGTATAAGAAAATTGTGCCACAACCTTTAGTGGCCGCCGCCATTCTTGAGGGAGGGTGAGTTCAATTTGATGTAAAGTTTGTTCTGCAATTTAGCAGTTACTCATTTTATATTTAGTTGTCCCATTTGCACGGGTGCCCCGTATGTGCCACCAGCGATTATTACATGTGGAGGTGGTCAACAGGCATATTGTGATTGTTCTGGCGCCCAACGTGGCAGTGGTGGTGGTGGCGGACAAACGGAAACGCCCAGGTCAACAATAATCCCAAATTCAAGAGCAACAGAGAATCAGATCAATTCGGAAAGCCAAAACAAAAGAAAACAAGATTAATTTAAGGAACCATGTCTAAATAAATTAACCGTTATCATCGTGACTCTCTAGTTTGAATTTTTCCAAATAACTTAGATAAAATGGCCACTGCACTGGCCAACTTTATAATTATAGCATATATTTTATCGAAGGACCTATCGAAATGTTAAACCGAACTTAACTCAGATCTTTTAATCTGGGTTTTTTTAAAAGATGCCACAATTCTTAGGCCTAATCCCTTGACAGTGTTTATAAACTTGTACACATTTATCTTTGTATATACATACATACATACATACATACGACTGACTATATAGCATTTTCCGATTTTTGTTGTTGCTCCCTTATTTCCACTAAGTACCACACAAATGATTAGCTTTGTTTACTGTGCACACTGTGCTCTTTGTTTCCCAACTACTTACAACGACGTTCAAGGCGGATTGGTGGCAGATGTCGACAAAAAAAACGAAGGATACCCGCCCACACAATTGCCTATATACACTGCCACCAATTACGGACCGTTCAATGTTAATTATGTGTGTTTGTGTGTGTGGGTGTTCGTGTCGTTTCCTTTCGTTTCGTATTGTGTCGTGTGAATTACTCACAGAGAGTTCTTCTTCGTTGTATTAATATATTTTGTATATGAGGAGTGGTGGGTTTAAGAAGATACTTTTCTCCAATTTTTTTAAACTGTCCGGCATTTGTTATTAACCAAAGCACAATGATCAATATTTAGAGAAAAGAAATGGGAAAAAGACAAGCCTGCAAGAACTAAGGAATAGAAATGGGACCAGACCAATAAGAAAACTTAAATGAGCAATAAAGAGTGGTTTCTCTTTTGTTCGCTCCTTCCTTTATTAAAGACGCAACGGTACTTTAGATCTAGTGCTTGGATAGAAATTTTACTCTCTCTATTTCTGTCTCACCATTTAGTTCTGTACAACTAGGCCACGGTGTATTTAAAATAAAATAGGGACGAGGGAAAAAGGATAATGCCGCACAGTTTGGCAAAGAAACTTTTAAGCAATCGATTCACAACTGGAATTCTTGCAAATCACTTTTGCAGACATTAATTAAATTTTTCATGCAGTCTCATCGATTTGTGTTTATAATCTGACAAAAGCCACGAACTCTAATTAATTAGCACGAACATCACAGAGCAAACACTTTGTCATCAACAAAACAGAAGACGCTAAAAATATGAACCATTTGTCAAAATGAGAGAGCAAAAAGACATCAGCACTTGAGGCGAAAAACGATAATGCTTTGGGCGGCATTAAAAACGCATCAAACCTTTGCGAAAAAACCGCACTAAAAATAACTCTGTTGTGTTTTTTCTTCGTTTCTTTGTCAGCTGCGTCACATTTGGGAAGTGGCGAAGCTGTTGACATTATCCCCAAACTGATTTATTACCGATAAGCTTTGCCAAAGACTTCGTATAACGCGTAAACACAATAGAAAGCTTACCTTGTTTTTCTTCTTCTTGTTTCCCTTAAAATTGCCACTGACAATGACCACAACTTGGTCACCTTAGCTAAGCTGATGATTATCATCTGTTTTCCTAGCATACATTTTGGGGTACATTTTCTGTAGTGAATTTGGTTTACCTTCATTCAGTTGTCATTGTTATTGCCTTAATTTGTATGCTGATATTTTATAGTTTTAATTAGCTTGTCCGAGAGGCAAACTAATACGTAGTGTAAGCAAGTCTGTTCCTCTACTTGGGAATACCTTGTACAGTTTTTAAGCAAAAGAAGATGCTTTAAACGGCTTGTATAGTTCATATATATATATATATTTAACCTTTAAAATATCATGTCTCTTTAATGTAAAGAAACATGTTCCAGTGTCATGATATTAACAAGATAAACATAATCAATGGCTTTAAATGTTGAAGAATTTCGTGAGTTACCCTTATGTTATGAATACTCCTTTGTGTATATTCTTGGTGTTATCATCAGTACAGGCCTCAGCCTGGTTTCAACGTGCTAAGCATGGCAAATTGACTTGATGAATTGTTTCAGATTTATGTATTCGTTGAGCTGAAAGTGCTTTTAACAATTATCTAATCCTATTTGTCTGTTGCAAATTGAATTTCAAGTTTGTCAAAGTCTAAATACCTTCTTGTCGTTTTGCGCATTTCGTTTACATTTCAATTGAAAGTGAATATAGAATAATTTCGGCATTATCATTATTTATTATTTAGTACGATTTCGCTCTGCCAAGTGTTTTATTTGAGTGCTTAGAGCTGGAGCCATACAAGTTTAAATCTAAGCTTTAACTAAAAGTAATTAATTTATGAATTTATGCTTTGCATAAAAATTAATATATAAGTATATATGTGGATATACATATATACATACATATATATTGTATATATACAATCACTTACATTATACATACACATTAACATATTAAGATTGAATTTGGGAAAAGAAAAATGTATGTAATTCATATTATGAACACCTGAAATTGTCTTTTTCCATTGAGTTTGTTTAACAATGTTTTATTTTTTATTAAATTTGTGGTTGTTTTTTTTTTATTTCTTTTTTTTGTAATTGAGCTACTTTCTCTTTTTAATGCTTGTGTTTTTTTTTCCTACAAACTTTTCCTTTTCTGACAACTTGACATATTGAAAACCGAGGAAAAAAAAGGAATGGAAAAACAAATTATGAAGTGCTGAATTTGTCAGCGAACAAAGAGAGAATAAAATAAAAGTAAAAGTTCGATTAACTTAAATCATGCCCAATCAGCAAAAGCAAAGGGAAAATCATTTGTCAAGTTTCCGTTGATAGATGGCGCAAACTGTAAAGGCTATTTAATTAAAGGTCGAACAAAGTTTACGCTAATAAATAAAAAGTTTGAAAAGTTTAAGAAATGCTATTGCTATTAGGGATCGTCGGGCCCTTTTGTGTATTAAGTTCGTATATTGTTGTCTTCGTAAGCTTAATTTACTGCGAAATTGAGGCAAATTCAATTGATTAAAACTATGTGGCTAAGTTTATGTCTCGAAGAAAATTAAATAAAATTCCTAAAATGCAGTCATTGATGGAAGGATTCTCTCGTAACACAATACTCTTAAATATATTTAATTATTGATTTACATAGTCATAACCGATTATCAAATTTACCAAATTGCGAGTTAGACATTCATTTTCGACCCGAAAGTAGATTAGTTTATTCTCACATAAGCCCTATGATAATCGTTTAGTAGGAGGTTCAGTCGAAAGCGTCTAACTTTGCCGGTTGCTGGTGTTTCCAATAAAGACAAGCTATCTGTTTAAAAACTTAAGGTTTCTACGTATAGTTAGTGTAACTAAACTTTGATCTTTTTTATATTTCAAACTTTAGATATTAAATTATAAGTAAATGGTAGATAGATTAAGAGTAGAGAAGAAGTAGAGTAGGAGTAGAAGGTAGAGAAGAAAACACTTAATGCTTATCACAAAGTAACGCTACGCTTAGAGCGCTTAGTTTTCAATTACAATACCTAAACACTATACAGATATACATATGTGTAGCTAGATTATATGTTGACTACATTTTGGCATGAACAGACTCAAAATCCCGATGAGACATGCCCGAGCTTTTTATTATCCACTGATGTCCAATCATAGCCGAGCGCCGTGTTGTTATTGGTTGCTGAATTCGTTGTTGTGGACGCCGAACGTTGCATCTCACGAGCGGGATAGTAGACTACTGGGCCCGGGGAGGGAGCTCGATTCCGTTTGATTTTGACTAGACCTGGCGAGCCGGACACTTGGGTTAGTCGTACATTGTTCAACGATGTATTGCCGCTGCCTCCGCCCCCGCCAGTAGCCACCAGATATGTGGTGGTTGTGCTCCGTTGGGTGCCGTGCCGGGAGAAGCGGCCGGACGATCGATGGTTGATGGTGCCATCGCCGTTGTTCGATATTGAGCTCTCGTAGTGTATAAGATCCGGTTGGTCACGACTCAGGCGTCGTTTGAAAAAAATGAGTAAAAAAATGCGCTTAAACTTCTCGCCAAATATAATATAAATGAGAAAATTGACGCTGCTATTGATCGTAATCAGTAGATTGGAAATTTTTGTTACTTTGTGATCAATCAGGTTATAAAAGGCCTCCGATATGTTAAGCACCAAAGGCAGAAAGTTGAGCATGAAGAAGACTATGACCACACAAAGTAACATTGTGGCCAGGCCAATTTCTCGTTTCTCCGATCTCGAGAGACGCTGTCTTTCACGATTTGCCCTCTTCACCTGCCTATAGATGAGGCAATTGAGTATGGCCAGGGTGAGAAAGGGTATGATATAATTTACAATCAAGTAGCACCAATGTATATACACATTGATGTAGGTCAGGTCTCTTCTCAGCTGCGAAGGTCGTACACAATGCAATACAATATCCGTGTTGGGCACCTGATATGTCACTGTCAGCACCTCCCAGAAACGAGGCATATTGTAGGCAAAGGCAAAGCATACACAAACAATGAAGTATATTTTGGCTCTGCCATAAGTGCACAACGCACGAGCTCTTAATGGATGACAAACGGCCACATATCGTTCTAGGGTCACGGTGAAGGTCATATAAATGCTGGCCGTTTGGGCTATCATGCCGATGGGGAAAACGGCTGGCGATATAAATGGATAAACATAGTTGTAGTAGCCAAAAAATTGACCCGTATACGGATATATCGAGGGTATGCCAAAAAGCAACATTGAGGTTATAATAAGCATGGTATCGCAGCGTGCCAATCCAGTTAATAAGTAGTTGATGCTTGATCTCATCTGTGGTCGCGACAATATGATCATCGATATGACATTGCCAAGTATCCCCAAAATGCATACTATATTAAGGATAACACCGCAGACCCAAAACTCAATGCGATTATTTTCCAGTGTGGGATTGTAGGTGTCTTCGCACATTCGTGTCCAATTAACATCCATACTAAGATCATCATCATAGTGCGGATACATAAAATCCGTTTGGGTTTCACTGTAGTTATGCGGGGTCATGGATGTGCTACCATTGACCATAATTGCTGTTGGCGTTAAGGTGGTCTCATCGGTCAGATCATAGCGCATAGCCTCATTGGCTGTTACACTGTCCAAGAATTGATCCTCACTGATGGGACTCAGCTCATAGTCGGTGGGCGGCAGAAGTAGCCGTGCAGCAGCCGAGGAGCTCATTGTGAATTCGTTGGCCAAATCCTATGTAGCGTTTGCTAGCATTTAAGCAACATCCATTGGCAAAAGTTTTGCTGAAACATAAATACTTTAGCCGGGACACAAGTTGTTCTTCTCGGTTTTGGGTCGCCACACCTGAGAGAGGTTCTTTGCTCTGCGCACTGTTAAGAGCTCTTTTCCACGCCTCGTTGACACTTTAAGCTGCAAAAGAGGAAATGAAAAATACAAGGTCTTTGAGTACAAGTTTGCCGTTGCTGCTTGGTAAGGTATGACAAGGTATAAGTTACTTAGCATCTTTTTGCCTTAACAAAAGGTAAAGTTTCTTTTCCAAGTAAAACTGTATCATATTATTAAAGCGTGTCAAATGAAAGGTATCTCTTTATAAATTAAACTAACTTTTGTTGGGCCAAAGTTTGCAAAGTATATATCACAGAAATGAATTGTAGAATACTATTTATTTTTCTACACCAAAAAACTCTAAAAGGGTCAACAAACTAAGCTTTGTACATATGTATAAGGATTAGAAAAGACGACTATTAAATGTCTAATGTTTTCGGTAAGATAATGGTCACACTATCATATACCACTAATTGCCTTTAAATCTCTAATTATCGGATATATTTCAGTGTGTTCCAGAGAACTTTTAATAATAGTGTAGGTAGGCTTTGTGTACTGGTTACATTCTAATGATTTTATTAACTTGAGTGTGTTCCCACAGTTGTCGTTGTTGTTGGTTTTTGTGTGGTCACCTAAATCAATTAACCGTTAAGTTAATGTCCTTAACACATTGTTGTTGTTGTTGTTGTTATTCTTGTTATTGGCGTTGCGTGTAAGTGTCATAAAATCTCATTCTCACACCTCGGGGCACATAAATAATTTCTCCCCCTAACACACACATACACACACTCACGCATCAATCAATCAAGCTTAAGTGGGTAAATTCATGCCCCGTCCACACAAAAAGCGCTGTAGCCCCACCTACCTCCGTCTAATCTTGCACAGCGCAGAACTCCCTGGCAATAGGCCATCAAAAATGGGTAAACAAATCAGCCGAAACACGCGCACGGTATAACAAAGTATTAATTGGAAGTGATAATACACTTGCCGAAGTCGGAAAAGATAATGTCATTAAAGTCCATATTGCATTAAACAAAAAGCAAAAATAACCAGAGTTAATTCAAATCAAGAAATTGGAATCGGATTAAATAATAGTATCTGGTTTACTCTCATTGGATGGCAGAGACAATTTTCGTTTTGTTTCTGTCAGTGTATTACAAATGGATTCCTAGTTCTGACACGGCATGTGTTGTAGTTGATATGTATTATGTATAATCAAATCAATACCATATACTTGATTCTGATTTTGTCTGATAAAAATTTATGACTAAACTAAACACAAAAACAAAAGCACAAAACACCGAAATAAAAGGAAGAAAGAGAAATCAACCGAAATGCCGCAAATGTAGTTGATAGTTGTGGTTTGGCTACATTTATTCACACACCCCACATACAGGCTGGCTCACATCAACAATGATTCATGTGGCATTTGTTGTACTGTGGGCACGAGCCAGGAATTTGATATATACGACTGGAGTGAAACTGACCCTTCGTTCCCTTTTAATGTTTGATCGTGGATTATGATCTGGTGATAGCGCGAGGTGAAGTCTAGATTTAAGCTCTCCTACAGTGGGACACAGTTAAACTACTAATATAGATATCTTGCATTTTGCAACACTGTGCATGATATTCCGCTATTCGTTGTCATTGTGGAAGCTGCAGTTGATTTTCAGTTGTTCTGCTGCGGTCGTCGCCTTTCCTATG
Organism: Drosophila neocordata; assembly: GCA_018903615.1. Lineage (NCBI taxonomy): Eukaryota > Metazoa > Arthropoda > Insecta > Diptera > Drosophilidae > Drosophila > Drosophila neocordata. The sequence goes on from JAEIGI010000001.1 coordinate 28,114,938, forward strand.
TGCTTAACTGTCCTGGTTCCTGCTGGTTTGCATGTTAAGTGGTCAACAATTTGTGGTCATTGCACCACTAAAATGAAACAAAATCACAAACATTTGCCTGCTGCAGGTGTTACCGAGCTTTTAACCAGAGCAAATGTCCTGCCCAGTTCAACAGTATTTGACAGGGTTCTGTTAATGCGATTATAGCAATTAGAAGACTAAAATTGGAATGTGACTTGGGCAATGTCCTCCGGTTTTTTGGCCTGTGTTCCAGCAATTATAATTCGAATTAGTTTTTATGCGTGTCGACCCTTTCGGACCACTTGGCGTTTGTTCGCTTGACGACTTGCACGTGCCTGCACACACACATGTACAGAGATACACATATATATATATATATATATATACTTTTTATGGTCCTGACATTGGAAAATCGCCCACACAACCAGTCCTGGCCATTGCTTTACTTGAATCTAGCCACCAATTTCTTTTTTTTTTTTTTTGCCTTTGACATTTTCTGTTATGGCATGGCAGGGCAGAGGGTATTTGAAATTGTCCATTAAGTTTGTAACAAACTAACTGAGTAACATTAACGAAACAATTAATTGAAAAACTACTGCAGATTCCTCTGATTATTTTAAAAACTGAACACAGGAACTTTTTATGTTTTCCTAAAACATTTTCTAGCTCTAGAGTTTTAATCCGTAAAAGGGTATTCATTTTCGACGTGAATGGTATTTACGAACAGTGGTGTTTTTATTTTTATGCTGTCGTCGTGAATAATAAGCATTCCGCCTTGTTTCGTTTATTGTTGTTACATTGACGCGGTTTTTTATATTATTTTTTTTTTGTCAACGACATCAAAGAATGAAAAAGTAAATGACTGACAGAAAGTCACTTCCCCATTCTGATCCAGTATTTTAATTGAGATCTTCGTAGAGACAAAAAAAGTTAGTGGGAAAGTTAAAGACTCTCTCAGATGTATATCTATGTATAACTACTGAAAAAGAGTACAAATTACTCATAGATTAAAGAGGATTAAGTTACATTTGACATAAAAATCCAGCAAGCCTTAAAACAACTCTCATCATAAATTTGGGGGAAAAACAGAACGAATGGGAATATTTTTTTTGTGTTATTTTTTTTCCATTCAGTTCTTTATCAGTCTTATGCACAGAGCTAGTACATACACACATGGATAAATACATACATACTTATGTGTTTATATAGGCAGTGGCACACAATTTGCATTCCTTTAAACCACTTTCATGTGCTAATTGCTTTCAAATGTCAAAACAATTAAAACAAATGTTAAGAGATTAAATGCATGCTGCAATGCAAATGTTGTTTAGCTTACTATATACATGTGCATATGGCTTATGCCTGAGCAAATTACGTATACGCCCCATTGTAGTTAATCCATATTAAAGGAATAATGAACGAGTAGGCCACTATCGAGATTTTTCAATAAATGCGACATTGAACTTAATTATTTTAGCCAGCAATTCTCATTTAGAATTTTTCATAGGGTGTCATGGGGGAAGGGCATTGTTACAGCCAGTTGGGCGCTCGTTTGGCAATCCATGGCCGCCAATTTGTCTGCATTTCATTCCTTCCGCTGGGTGTTTGTGTAAGAGATATGGTAGGTTGATTTTTGGCATGTTCTATTTCAATTCAGTTATTTGTATTATGCCTCACTGTAACGGATGCTTAATATTTAAACATATACTGTTCGATTGACTTCCTTCACTACCGTCAAAGAGTTGGAAGTTTTCTTGCTTTAGCAACTTTATTCAAATGTAAAGATATACGGCCACACAAAAAATCTGTTTTAACCGACGCTAGTTTATTGATTTTGTCTTAATTCAATTTGAATATTGTGTATATATTGTCCATCCATTGGTATGTCGTGTAGGTGTTAGAAAGACGACCTTTTCAAACAGTTTCATCAATCTTAATTTATAAACCTTAGATAAACTTTTCCAATTATCTGTATTCTATCGAATCAAAAAATAATATATTCTACATATTTGAATTTCTTTTCAACTACAGGTAATAAATTCCTTTATTTTTCTGTCGCACAAATTTAATTTTCATATATTTTTTTCGATTCCTATCCGTAGATATTTTTTTCGTCCCCAGAGATTTTCATCTCCCACGCCACTGACTGCTGACCATATATCATCCGACTTTGGACGCACACGCATAGAACTGTTTAGCATTTTTTCTTAAATTTATTTAATTAAAAGCTTTAGTATATTAGTTTATTTCTCTATCTGAGGAGAGTAAATGGCTTCTCTTTTTATATGATTCCATTGTGTTTCTCACATACATTAGATGACACACACACACACACACACACATTTATGTTTGTATATATAATTATTCATTATCAGTACTTTGACCAAACTATATATTGCCAATATACAAATTTTTATTGCTTGAGAGAGAGAGAGAAAGGCAGACGAACGCGGGATGAACACAACAACCGCATGTCTATGGACTATATAAAACTAAATAAAACATATACAAAACGGAATGTTGAAAATGAAAACAGAAAATTATAATTATTACATATATATAGTACATATATATATCGGCGTGCGAGAGTGAAAGAAAGCAAAAGAAAATCTAAAGAGTGAGTGAGCTCTTACGATTTATTTTTAGTTGACAGTTTCAAGGCTCTTTTTTCACAGTATGCCTGTGTGTATGTGTGTGTGTGTGTGTTTGAGAGAGTGTGTGTGTTCAAACATACCAACAACAAATAAAATGAGAGAAATGCGACTTTGGCTGTTTAGGGTTGTGCCGTATTCTATATCTTCTGCCTCAAGTTGCCATTTACATATCTTGTGAGTCACTTTTTAATGAGCATCCTGAAAGGCTTTTAGCCAGTCCTATCTCTGCCTTGGACATTCTTAATTGTTTAAAATTCAAGCAATTTGATTGCTTAATGGTCAGGTGCTCGAGTTGCATAAAACAGCTGATTTATGCATGCCAAGTTGCCATTATACTTTTTATGCGTCTTTGTTGGATATCCTTTCCATTTGCTGTTTATCCTATTGTTGGTTGGTGCGTATGCGGCGTATACTTAATCATCAAGACATTAAGTAGCAAGAAGCATTCAAGAGCGAGAATTTGCAACAGATGTACCAAGTATTTAGCTCAAGGATAAGTTCTACAAAATTCCCTGTGGTTTGCTTCTAAGCTCACTTTATATAAATCACTCTACACACACGAACACCCACTCAAATACCCACACACACACACACTCACATAAACACACACACGTATACTGAATAGTATTCATTTAACAATTTAAGACTCGACATTCAATAGCAAATTCTGTTTTTTGTTTTAGCTTACAATAGTTTCCCGTTTTCTTTCCTCAGATTTAATGCTAGTTAATTAAAATGCAACTTCCTTAAATTTCTTAAATTAGTTTTTATTTTTTTTTTATATTATTTTCAATTACTTTTGCAGGTTAAAAGGCCTGAAAATACCAAAGACTTAGTTAATATTAGTTTAATTTTGTGGGTGAACATAGATCAAGTCAAAACTCAGACTTAAACTGACTTATTCCAAAAACAAAGCAATTCCAAATTGTTTGCATAAAAATATACAACCGAATGTATATAAATAAAAGTTAAGCAAAAACATTTTAAATTCAATTATTTAATTTATTATTTCAACAAAAAAATGTATTTTCTGTCATAAATTTTTTTTGTTCCAAGACTGCATCTTACAATTAACTACTTAACTACTAACTAACTAACTACTAACTACTAAAGAGAAAGAGAACAAACAAAGTGAAATATTCTGAAAATACTCAAAGTGGTCTGGTGTCGAAATATTTAGATGGATACCAATATTATTATTGGTACACAAAAGCAGTCTTAAATATCAAGGAACTTTCATTAAGGTTCTTTAATGGTCTGGGCTGCCTTTTTTAATAGATCATTTTTGGAGCATAATACCACAAGAGTTTGAGCATAATAGATAGGAAATATTTTTTTTTTAATTTAATGATTTCATTCCTGGACGATTGTTGAACAAAAGAAGGGCAATATAAATCAAAACCTTAAAAAAAGGTTATTCCGATTTATGAACCACTTACTGACTTTTGCGGATATTTTCTTGCCGCTTTAATTCCTTGTGTCACTTTTTAGTATGGTAATACAGAAATGATTAATATTTGATTAATAGTCTTATTGACGCTGACAATGATAAGGACTTTCTTTTTGGCCTACCTCAAGGCTTGTGCTTAAATAAAAAAAGTAATAAAAAAGCCACTTGACATGATGTTTTCTTAAAAACATTTACACACCCGCACAACACTCGCACACATATACAAATATTTTAACATTTTAATATCATTTTGTCAAATTAAAATGCGTGCGCGTTTTTTTAATAGGCTTATTACATTTATTTATTTCGTTTACCTTGGGGAATTTTAATTTACAATTCAAGTGCAATTTGCTTGGCTTGATTCCTGTTGCCCCTGTATGTGTGTGCGAGTGTGTGAATGTTGGTGCGAGTTTGTATCATTCTGACAGTTAAGTTTTTCCAGTATTCCGCAGTTGCTTGGATTCTTCTTTAGGTTCGAAACAATAAAAAAGAAAGATCTCCAGGGACCTGGCTGTATCTCCCACATCTCTTAAAGTTAATTCCTTTGCTTATCATTATAGGTGAGGGGGTAATGGTGGGGGATACATCTGTATGGATATATGTATGTGTATGATATCACTCACACGTGTAAACAATTTGTAGATATAGATGTATGTAGATAGATGTAGCTGGTTCTTGCCTCTTCTCTTTGGCCTGATCTTTTTGCCTGGTTGACATGGCTAATTTGCTGATTTGTTTTCGCGCATTTTCGCTTTTTTCATCTGCTCTGCCTTTTGCTATTAATTCTTTGTCAATTTGTTGCTGTTGTTGTTCACAAAAATATATTTATTATATTTATTTATAAATTTATGTGGCCGCTGTTATACATATGAAATGTATTATGTATTCATTTATTTCACTTCTCTAGGGCTCTTAGAACATAATTTTTTGCCATTTTCTTTTATTGTGTTTACTTGGCATTCTTCACCACACTTAACTCAAAAAACAATGAAAAAAAGGTTAACAACTAAATACATTTGACATAAATATTAAAAAATTCTGTAGTCTTTAGTTGAACGATTGTGTTTTCTATACCGAATTCTGTCCAATTCCGCTTTTGGATATGAATACTTCGATTGCTGACGGCCGACTGTGCCCCTAGCCAAAATTTCTTTAGTTTTTCCGGCTGGCAACAATGTTGCTTCCGAAACACTGGGCATGCGCCATTGTCAGCATTATCAAGAATATCAGCAACAAAGCTATCATTCCCAACATGTTGCCCTAAAAGCATTTTCTCACACAGCTGTTTTTCATTCATTCATAAAAAAGAAATCAGCATTTGGCGCGTATTATTACTATAGAACATGCTGCATGCGGCAACATTTTCATTTTCATTTCACTTTGTTGCACTTGTGTGAGAGTTCAGATTTTTCTTCCCCCTGGTTGTATGTGTGTGAGCGTGTGTGTATAGTCTTTAAACACTAGACAGTGTTTGTATCTTGCCTATTTATAAAGCTAAGTAAATGTCAGAAAACGGCGAGCAATAAACGACCCAGTAATTGAGCAACAGACACACAGACAGGCAAACAGACAGATAGACAAACGACATACAAAAAAGTTAACAATAGATAGATAATTTGTGTATCCATTGGAGAGGGATGAGGGAGGATGTTGTTCATTTTACGGAAATGAACTATGAAGTAAACATCAAACAAAAGCAAAAGTGAAATTTACTATTTTTCCGCTTTTTCTGCATCCGCGACTATGTGTGCGTGTGTGTGTGTGTGTGCTTATGTGTGCCTTAAATGTAAATTAAAGTAAATTGCCAGCTATCTTTCTTTAATTACGAAACCTTCCTTTTCTTTTGATAGGTAACTTAAATGGATTTGTTAAGGAATTATTTTTATTATCATGACATATACATAACTTAAACAGCCTACTTATTGACCATTAGTCTCCAATTTAGATCAAATTACTTAGTAGTAATACACTAACTGGAAATCTAGTAAACTCTGCAAAATCAATATACTTTTTATGCATGAATACAAAAATAGCCCTATGACTAGATGAATATTTAAATGGCTTTTCGGTCTCCCTTGAAATCGTTTTTCTAGCATCAAGTGTTTTTTTTTTTTTTGTGGAATATTTGTTTGTTTGCTCAACGTTGCATATGGCTCTCATTTGGCTAAGCATAACAAAAAAGTTGTTTAAACATTTTACCAATTTGTCCCTGAACAAGTTTTCGTATTTGTGTTGCCAAGAAAACAGATAATACGAGAAAAAGAAGCTTGTCATTTTCCGGATACGGGAGAAATTTTATTTAAATTACTTGAAATATGCAAACTGTTCCAATGAGAGATTGATTATTAATTGTCAAAGTATGAAACTTTTATTTCAGTTTCAATCTGAATCCCTCAAACTAATGTATAACAATCAGAATTCATTCAAGAAGCATCTATCTGTCTTTAGCAACATATGGTTATGACATTTTGCCATTTCCCTTGACTGCATCATACCAATATCAAATGCAGTTGCCATTTTTACTTAACTTTCAGAAAAAACCAATTTGACTTTGGCACGAGCTTAAACGTTGAAGCCAAGGAAGTCTTTCATCCTGTCTATCTGTTGGCCTGTCTGAAAGTGTCGAGATGCTGCATCATGTGTGGCTCTTGGTTTTTTCACTTCCATATCTCATCTGGTTAAAACATAACATTTTTTACTGAAATGCTCTTTTGACAGTCAACGGAAAAGCAGCTGCAAAAAATCCTTAAATAAAAATAAATAAGAAATTGTAGAACGAAAAACATTGTCTGCATTTGCGTTTAAGTCAATTTTCGTGTTCTGTCTTGCGACAAGGAGGAGGACAAGGACAAGGACATGGCATTTGGCATGCCAAGAGACAACAATACTGTACTTCATCTAGATCCTACTGTAGCTCCTTCTCTAGTATACTCAATGTCTCTATTGAAGTAAGTCTGTTTGCCGGCAGCCCGTAGGGCCAAAAGCCACTGAATCCGTATTAAGTTTTCGGTTTGCGGTCAGTTGCCAATAAATTCAATGACAGTGGGCGGTTAGACGGCAATTCTACTATTCTATTATTGCCTGGTGCCGTCTCGTATTTTTCTTTCCCTTTCTATCTCTTTCTCACACTATCATACTCTATTTTTCTCTATCGTGGTATGGCATTTTGTTGTGTAATTGGGTGTAGGAGAGATAGTTGTGTATATGTGGTCCAGCTAAATCGCTTGGAAATGTCAAGGTAATTACTTTAAAGGATTTCGACCAACTTTAATGAAATTAGTGACCAAGCCAAAAACAAAAATTTTTTTGTGCGAATCATGCAATTGATTGACAACACACACACACACACACACTTATAATCTTATACACGCACTCTTCAAATTGTTTTCTTAGCTGGCTATAAAAAAATAAATCTATTTGTGCTTCTATATGAACGGATGCTGCCAGTCAGACATTCAGTCGGGCGCCAAAGCAAACATAAAAACGAAGAGGAAGCCCTTTAAGTGACAACTACAACAATACAACTGAGAGAAAAGCATCAACGAAAAAATAATATTGAAAATATAAAAGAAGGAAAAGCCGCATCAAACAAAAATCCTCTAAACTTTTAATATTTGGTTTTCCCTTTCAACGCAGTTCTAAGGCTTACCAACACATGTCAAGACACAAAAGTGCCTCATTGCGAACGAAAAAAAAAAAAAAAAAAAAATCTTGCTTGAACCGTGACTTAGGCAGATCAAAGAACAAGAACTTGAAGTATTTTCCATCACCTTCTATCTGCAAAATAAACTAAAGAACTAACTGCTATTGGGGAATAGTAAAAACATTGAAGCTCGAGCTGATAAATTTAGTTTTCTGCATGTGAAAATTGATATATTGGTGTTCAGTTTTATCTGAATAATAATCAAATTGTAATTCATCAAAAAACCAAGTGGTGTATAATTTTTTAAATATAATCCCATCTTATGCCTTCATTCCACTGACTCAATCCTTCCATTGGCCAAGTGCTTCATCATTGTCGGCTGGGTGACTCAAACCGCAGCGTCACTCGCCTTTCGTGCCTCAATGACCTTTCTGCTTGGTTGCCTGGTTTATCGTTTCTTTAGGTGTGGGTATAATAAATTCATATTGAAGTACAATAAAAACTTGGCACATCATGTGAACTTGGCAAGTAACTGCAGAGTTGCTAAGTCCAAACTAAACTTAACTTAAAATGTATTTTTTTGGTAAATGAATGCCCGACAATCCATAAACAATAAACCGCCATATAAATAACATATTTATAATCATAAATCGTATTCTTTTGTGTTTCTCTTTTTTGCCATTCTGCAGCAAATGGCGGCAATTTGCATAAATGAGTGGAGCAACTAGGTCATTGTTTGCCTGTCTACAAAGTTTTCGCCCCCCACCCCCTCTTTTGCCTTCTATATTTTGCGTATTTTTAGTTTTATCACTCGGCGTCATCATCATCCTCATCCTCATCCTCATCATCATCATTTTTACTTTCATGGAGTCTGAGCTGAATCGTCCTGCTGCTGCTGCTGCTGCTGCCAGCCATTACCGTTAATGTGCAGAAATATGTAGATATAATTTTTATGTTTATTACATTTGTAAGCAAATACCGATTCTGATGGCAAATTGTAATCCAGTCGAGTCGACCGACTGTATAGTTGGTCTGTGCTCTGGGCATAGACCCTGCTACTGAATGCCTGCTATCTGTTGGAATAACAAATTGCAACCGTTAACATAACCAAAACGGCTTACCGTTATGTATTACGCGAGGCGATAGCTTCTCGATACCATATAAGATTCAATTGAATTTCCCGAAATGTTTGACAAATGTTCCTAATCATTTTCACAGCCTTTCCCTCTACCCCAGTAAGTCAGACATGCTCATTGTAAATGTTTTGTAGTTATAAAAATAATGCGAGAGGCCTTGCTTAGGCAGTAATATCAACAGCGAAATGGCCTTGGACCCAAGGGAAATGAATTGAATGCGTCAAGCGGGCGCGAGTTACCCTACACAACGACTGGGTAGCGTATTCTTTTAGAGATTCAACATGTCTTCCTTTGGTTGTTGCCAATACTTATATATCCATTTATCAAATGATGGGTGTAGGGTATTTAACCCAAAACCTGAAGTCAAGCTCTCCAGTTATATCCTTTGACTGTGTTGATTATTGGCTCTTCTAGCAGTCATATCCATGCGGTTGGCTTATCAAATGTTAAATGACAGTTTTATGATTCCAGCTTACTTATCAACTAAGCTACGACGATGATGACTGCTCGGCTTTTCATTGTGCTCGACCTTTGTGGTTTTTGTTTGGGCTAATCAAAAACAGGTTACTACCTTTTCAGTGGTGGGATATGGGCAAATCCTTTGAGACAGCGATACCAACAGCAACAGCAGTTTGGTAAACAAGAGACGGAAACGAGTTGGGGAGGGGGTAAGAGAGTTAGAGAAAGAAAGAAAGAGGGGGTAAGAGACAACGTCATTTGTGCGCTCAGCTTACTTCGTTTCAGTTCGCGTCCTTTGGCCATAAATCAGCCAGCAAGTTTTGACGGAAATTCAAAACGTCTAAGCCAAGTAGCAACGGGCTGTCCATGATGAGTTTCTGGTCAAATTGCTTTAAAGTGCCGACCCAGATAGGATACTGGTAAAGTTTTCACACAACTTTTTACTTGGTTAACTAATTCGGTTTGCCCTTATTTAGTTTGCTTTTTCACAGATCATAAAACACTTTTCCAACAGCAAAAAGAAAAACAACAGCAAAAAACACAAGAGTGAATCAATAATTTATATGCATGTTCCGGGTATTTGAGTGGTACATATGTGTGTCCGTATGTGCGAATTAGGGTGTGTTGCGTATAGGGAGTGAGACTTCCCAATCCAAAAAATATGCACATAAATAAATAAAAGTTCATGTCAGCTTGGCCAGTCAAGTGCGAGTCAGAAGTTGAACCCAAATACACGGATATGACCAGGTCACTCAGTTATACCCTAGAACATTTGCAATTGGAAACAAATTGAAATGATAATTTATCCTCTTTATCCTTTCTTTGTTGAAAAGAGACATATCCGAAAAATATATAAAAGAGTTACTATAAGGAATTGATGGTCTAGATCAGCATTACATATTGAATCTATGTTTTAGGACTAAACAGGAATAGAAAAATTCATCTTTCACTGTGTTTTTTTTGAATCTTATAAAGTATATACCCCTATTCATTAATAGAGGGTATATAATAGTTGTCGTTGGATTTAATGGAGTTTACGTTTTTGGTCTTTTGTTTACCTTTGTCTGGACAATTGTATGTAGACTGTGATTTGGTCGCATCCGTTTTTGCCTTTGACCCTTTCCCCCCAGAACAGGGATCCGAAGGGGGAAAGCTCTCAAACCATAGGAAAAAAAAACCACCGCAAAACTGAAACAATTTTCAAACTGAGCAATCAGCACCTACAACTAAAGGCATTGTGGGGGCGAAGCAATTCGTGCTCTATGTTTCCCGTGGCTTTCTTTTTTTTCACTTCCTTTTTGGCCTTCCGCTTTTAGTTGGCAACGAAAAATGGCAAACGGAAGTTGTGCGCAACGAGCCGACTCCTGACATTTGCATAATAAAAACGATATTCCGTACGCCAAGTGGAGTTACTCGGTTTCTGGATACCTAGTACTAAGTATGTCTGTGCGCAAATTGGTTTCATGACACCAATTTAAACACATTCCAACTATTGTAGAAAGAACTTTGAACTTAAAAGACTTACGCCACCTTTCCGTCTATGCCAAGTGTTTCTATCACTTTACTTAAATTTTACATATTGGCTACACATATCCCTAGATCTAGTAGGAATTTAGTATACCTTGCCTTTCGTAGCTCATAGGGTAAAAATACTGAAAAAATGTCGAATAAAATTCCATTGCCAAAAACGGAAACATGTTTATTTTAGATCATTTCACTTGCTGCTACTGCTGGCTGCTGCTATGCTCTTCCATCATAATTATGTGCCAAAAATTGAACAGCAATCATATTTTCAATAATCATTTGTTACGAGTGCAAATATTTTTAAAGCAGGAAAGTCGCCTCCGCAAAAAAAATCTACATAAATTACACATGTTACAGGCGGAACATTTTCTGGCAGACATTCCGGAGGGAGTCGACCGACTGACTAGCTGTTTAACGAGTTTGCGGGATTGGAGGAAGATTGGATGTGGAGCAGTAGGATTGTGGGAGTACTCAGTGTTCAGCTCGTCGTAAAATCAAATCAACGGTACATTAGTTGTGCGTACTCATGTCACCCATTCCAACAGTGGGATAAATTTAAAAAATCCAGACAAAAATAAAGGAATTGCAGATAGCAATTTTCATGGTATATATGAATCCGTTTGTTGGCTGGTCCCAATTTTCACTAGTACTAACTTGTTTTCGTTTGCCCATTTGGTAGTAAAAAAAAATATTTTTCCTTATATTTTATAGATGTTGATGTAAATTTTCATTACATGTGAAAATATTTGAATTGACTTTATGTTTGTTTTACGAGTGTTTCGAATCATGATTTGTCGTTTTTTTTCGTTTTTACCCCACTGTGCGATACGATTTATAAAGAACGGCCCCCCCTCTAAGAAGCAAAATGACTTACGAGATTCGCAAAGATGCCATAGGATTCCATAGGAAAATAATTTGTCAGATGAGCGAATGCGAGACGCTTTGAAGTCTTCCTACGCTTCGCATATGTATATAAATTTAACTAAGACTGTTGTAATTTATTTATTTGCCATGCCATGATAGGGACACATTTTCATGGATATTAGAAGAGTTTTTTTTTTTGGCAGCTGCTTGCCGTATGCCTGGTGGGAGCTTAGACTCTAAAACCAACCCCAATATATATATATATATGTGGCATATACGTGATGGGCTCTGCCTCTCGCAAGGTTGACAGTCATGGCGAAGGTCTTTCCGAGTGCGAAATTTTAATTCAATTAGCTGTGAAAAGGCTCAGGTCGGTGTAGTGGCACGTGCGTAAATGACATGGGTCAGCGATCAGGTGACAGTTTAACAGTTCACGAGAATTGGGCATTACGTAAAGCTGACCTCTCAACTGGCTTATCTGTGGCTATGCAACGTATATCCTCGATTTTGCCAAGTATTTCCACCTTCATTTCATCGAGTGGTCGCTCCAGACGTATAGGCACCAAATTGTCACGACCTTGAAATAAAGTCTCACCCGCAAAGTCCACGTACTTTTGTTTGCGAGCTCCGAGTAAAGTTCCCATTAATTTGTCCGATATATTGTTATAAAGCTCAAAGAGCTGGCCAAAGGGCACACTGATCAGTTCCGATTCGTGAGATATTTCGCCCTTCTGATGTATCAATTCACACAATTGTAAAATTTCCTGCAAAGACTGGACCTGAGCCTGCAGAGCCCTCTGTTCCGACCGACTGCCCGAAGGTGCTCGTCCATATTCCTCCTTAAGAAAAGTACGTTTGGGCATATCCTTCACACTATAGTGGGTAAACGGATTGATTTTCTGCCAGTTCTGGTGATTCTCGACCTGCTGATTGAACAACTCAATGCGTGAGGAAACTGAAGAGTCCTGTAATGATGACTCCATAATGCGTATTATCTATCTATTCTTTATACTTATTGCCCCTTACCCACTTACCTCACTGCCCCTGGTTTCATTGGCGGCCATACCGGAAATTTGGAACGCAAGTTTTTTTTGCTTTCGACTCAAAAATTTTGAAAAAGCCAAATCAGAATGACATCATTTTTAAAGGCCTACCAATTCTCAACAATGGAACAGCCTGCCTATTAGTAAACACAGAAAACAAAATCATAATTGTGGGCTATTAATGTTGAATTAATCAGCTTTCTAAGTTTAATTTTTAATCGCTAAAAATCGAATTTCAACAAACATTAAATGGGGTAATGAAGAAATGGATAAAACAGCAGCCATGTGGCAAATGTGGCGGAAACAGCCAACCAACATAGACCCATAAATTCGTGGCTTGGGCAAGTTAGCGGAAGTATTTTGAGCTCACTCAGTTGGTGGGAAGGAAACGCAAAATAAATGTCCCAAGGACAGCAAACAGCCAAATCCAGAGGCAAAACCAAAACCAGAGGCAGACACAGAGCCAGGGTCAGAGTCAGTGTCTCAGAGTTAATGAAACAAAACGACAAAATTAGAAAGAAATACTTAAAAGCGAGCAAAACACAAAAATAACCCAAAAGAAATGAGACGAAACGTTAATATCCTTTCGTAAAAAAAATTGATTGCTGTGCTAAAAAAGTCCATTTATAAAGAAATTTGGTTAATACAACATTTTTTTTTCAATATAATTTGTTCATTTCGAAAGTTAAATTCTGCGTCTAAATGTGAACATTCGTTTACATTCGCTTTTCTTTAGTCAACTGAAAGGAGCAAAGGAAATGTACTGCACTAATTAATTATTTATCAAATAGCAACGTGATCTTAGTTTTTCCGTTCTATTAAACGACTCGGTGTAAATCAAATTGAGGTGGCTTGATTAAATGTTTCATAATCGGTCAATTCGTTGCTTGGCTATGTTTTTCCAATACTTTTCTTCTTATAGGGTAATGTGAGAGGAAGTCTTACCGAATTCCGACTATTGCTCGTATATGTGTTGGCGTGGTGGTGGTTGTGTGGTGTGGCCTAAGCGACTAACAAATGGCAAAATGGCGCCACTTTTACATCCGCCAAGCAATAAACATTAATGCGCAATTAATGCTTAAGTTTGTCTGTGTGTCTGTTTGTGTCTCTGTCTCTGACTTTGACTCTGTTTCCTGAAATGGTTGGGGTCCTGATTCTGTTTTGTTTTGTCCTTCCATGTTCTGTACTGCCTTGTACTGTTTTGTGGTAGTGTCTGCGTTTGATTTCTAGTCTTGGCGCCTTGTGTGAGCCTTTTGGCTTATTTATGGACTCGGCAACAAATTCGACATGGAAATCAACGAGACTTTAAGACAGAAATCAGAACCAAAGTAAACTAAGTTAGTTTTTGGAGTGTTGAGCTTTGATGTCTAATGATGAGCTCCATTAGGCGTAGGAAGTGACGTTGTCATAGCACTGCGTTCAGCCAGAGAAGGCATCAAAGTTTAAATTAAATTTACCATTTTGTCTGTAAGGCTTTGCCAGGAAATGGCCACAAAAATAGAATGCGGCAACCAAGTTGTCTTAGCCGACATGGATACACTCTATACCAAGTATTCGTATTTCAAAAACCGAAATTTTTTTTAAGTTCCCACACATTTAGAATCCTATTTTCTACATATGCTGCTATTTTGCTCACTTTATTCAGCCAATCACCCTTTAGCCTACGGGTACAGGGTACTTAAACAAAACTTAAAGTGCCGAGTATTTTATGGGAAAGCAAGAATTTAGAAAGGAAGCCGAATTTTAAAGAAAAGGCGATACATCGCTAAAGAAAGACAGAAAGAAAGAGATGGGGACTTAACTGGCCATAGTCAAGTGTTGACAGCTGCCAGAGAGCAATCTCTTTCGACAGTGTTTGCAGCTTGTTTGCATTTACCCCACCCACACAAACAAAGTTGCATATTCATAGCTTCTTTCTCTTCTTATTTTCTGTAAGAGGAAGTCCTGTACAAATCCTAGTGACACAGCTGTCACTTCAGTGGCAATCCCATTCACACAATTTATGCATATGCCTCTTTAATTTATAGCCAAAGCAAAATGCGAGAGAACTTGCAAAAGTTAAACGTATGTGCTTTTTTTTAGGTTTTAAATTAAAAAGATGTTTACGTTATAATATTGTTATTTACCACAATATATATTAAGTTTGATCCATGCTTGATTTCTCTCTTTATCAACATTTTATTCGTAGTGGTATCTTTAATAAAGCATAATTTAAGCTAAACTAAACTCTGGTTGTTTCCCTCGTGCACGTATATGTACTTGCATAAATATATATTCCCAACGAATTATTCAATTTTCTTGTAAAACAATTTCCAGAAAATGCATAAAAATGTTTTGGGTAGGAGGAAAATCGCAACGCTTGAGTGATTTTTATGTGCGTGGCACGTTTCACAATAAATTTTCATGCAAGCTTCTCATATTGGATTCTACAAATTGATGCTTAATCCCCGCCCTGGCCCCTGGCATGGAGACAGCCAAAATTTTTATATTGTCTGGTCTTAGCACCTGCTTGTTTCTTAAGTTTTCCAAAAAAGAAAAAGATAACAGAGCAGGACATAACAGAAGCTGAACTGGCAAGAAAACAAAACTAAAGACAAAAGAAGGGAGTTTCCCATTTTAATTCAAATAAATGTCATTTATTATAACCTTGACATTTACTAAATAAACAATTTATTTTAATGTCTGGCTCCAGTCAATATTTTTGATAAATTGAAACGCATTAAGCAACTTTTTGTTGGCTTTTGCATATTGATCCATACTAACAGATGGCATCGTGGCACCTATTAACTGTCAGTTGCACTTTTTCAGCTTCATTTGGCAAATGTCAAGGCTTGCTTTATGCACGATAAGTTCTTAATAATACTGTTATAGTAGCAACAATGCTTAATATGCTAGAAGCGAAACCATCAAATCCGCTTTTGTGTCCCGACAACAGACAATGACCCTCCGCTGCAAAATGAAACGAATCCAAAATTTCTAACAAAACTAAATCAAATCAATACTAACAACAACAGCAACTTTATCCAAAAGAAATCAAGCAAAATACAATATATGTATAAAAAAAATTAGCTAGATCAACAATAAATAACAAAACCAAAATGTATTAAACAAATATGTGGAATATGTTCATTTTTTGTAGCTTTTTTTTATCAGAGGGCGCAGAGAAGTATGCAACATCAGGCGCATTCATCTTATATGTCGATGAGAATGTATTTGTGTGAAAAATGGCTGGGTGTTGGCTGGCTCTGCCATTGATTTGATTGACACTTTTATTGACACTTTGTTGTTGTTGTTGATGTTGTTATTCTTCTTATTTGCCAAGGGTTTTATGACCGGACAAAAGCCTAGCCTGGGCTGCCCTTTAAGCCAAAAAACGTTTCATAACCCAAGAGATTAACTGTCCTAAGAGTTCGACTTCAAATACAAGGAGGTTGAATATGAATACTCTAGGAAAAGAAAAAAGAATACTCAAAAACATATTCGTTTATGAGCAGTATGACTGATGGATCTGATATAGTAATATGCCCATATTTCGGTAAATTCTCGCTTTGTATTTCTAAAGTTGTTTGTATAATTGTTAGATTAGAGAATTTGGTAACGAACTCTGTTAACTTTTTTATATGCTTCACAATAATAATAAATTGTAATAATCAAATCAATTGCAAGAGTATAGATACTGCCGCCATACACTCCAAAATCAATTACAAATCCCATTTACTAATTCTTTACTCCACTTGGGTTAAAAGAAAACCATAAAAATTGTATTTTACGAATCAAATTTATGACTGCAAAAACGTTGGACACTTATATGTAGTAATAAAATTTGAAGTGCCATTTGTTAAAGTTAAAGTTTTAGTTTTTATATGCTCGTTTTGCTTGTCTGCAATCTCTTTGGAATAGACCAGCTAATTGCATAGGTCTCTTATGCTTAATTAAATTTAGCTGAAGCAAATAGATGGAAAAGGGAAATTGGAAATTTTAGATGTAAAACAAGTGCAATGAATTTTATGGCAATCACCGTCACACACAGTCGCAATTTTTTTATGCCTGTTCGTAACAATAACAAGCAAACAAAGAGAAATAATATGAGGAGAAGGGCTATTTGGGGGAAAGGCGGAAGACAAAGGAATATAGAGGAAAGACGATAAAGAGAGAGAGAGAGAGAGCGGAGAAATGTGGCCATAAATACGGGTATGACATTTTCTAGGCTTTTGTGTTCTGTATTAATCTGGCATAAAACATGCGGCTAGCCTTTTGCGTCCATAATGACACGCCTTATGGGCCTCTCCCGCTGCTGCTGCAATCGTTGGGCAATTAATCAGGCTTCATTTTCACTTAATCGCATCGCCATGATTCGCACGCAATGGCGAATATTACTTTCTTTTATTTAATTTTCATTATGCTGAACCAAAATTGCTTTTCGCCCCCTTGGTGACCAGCAAATGGCTAAAATAAATAACGCCATTTAAATATGCATGGCATGACGACCGCCATTTTGGCTTTTGTTGCTGCCGCTCCACTGTACCACTTAATTATATATTTGAATACGTAACTGTGGCTTGCCGCCTCTCAATTGGACAAAAAAAAAAAAAAATAAACAAATAAATGCATAAGGGTTTCCCTAGCTTTACATTGTTGAAAAATCGTTAAGAAAATTATGCGGTTGACCAAGGTTAGTTGAAAGAATGAAAATAAAATATACATACAAATTATCATGGACTAAAATCAGAAACCTTTTGTACAAACAAAACCGAAATTGGTATCTTGAGAGTCATGAACTAAAACTGAAATATTTATTGGCTAAACCCAAGGTTGGGTCTACATTTTACCATTACGCATTAATAGTAAAATCTAAAATTTTCAATATTCCATTAAAATGATTTTCATATTTATTTGCTTCGACTCTTTTTGTATTTGTTTTTAGATATTGTTTGCTGCTGGTTTAGTCTCTTTATTCCTAAATGTAATTGATTGAGGGAAAACGACATATGGTGAGTAGATGAATACCTTAACCAATATACCAATACAAAATTTGCTATTTCTGTTCATTATTGGTAAGCTTTCAACAGGGAAAACTAAGTTGTTCGTAAAAGTTTTTTAGCTTGGGTAGGCCGGAAGTCAAACAACCTTAAAGTTGTCGTAAAACCTAACTATTTCTTTAAATAGATTACCTATGAATGGTATATGCCTATATATGAGCAGTCGTTTCAACGTTTCCATTGTACATGGTTCTGAAAGGATGGGTGCATAAAACAGCTTCTCTGTAATCGTAAATCCTCATAAGCGTGAGAATTTGCAAAGCTTTTAACAATGAAAACTCAATTGTACCAACGCCAAATAAGTTTGTAATTTGCTCAATAATTTTTTTCTTCCCAAATTTACGCAATGTTACTTTGTTCCCCATTGATTTATTGAGGCGAAGGCTAATTCACGCCACCCACCTAACCAACAAGTACCTCCCTCCATCTGTACACTCATACACACGCAAAACCCTCATAACTGAGTGACTGGCTGCGTGTGTGGTGGTATTTTCATTGTTGTAGGCTTACGCATTTAAAACGGCTTCAAAGCCAGCGCCATCTCCGGCTGTAGCTCCAGTTCCAGGTTTTATGACCTCCTCGGTTGCTTGTTTCTTTATCGTCATTATCATCATCATCCAAAAGCGAAAAGAAAAAACATTGATTCATCGCAAATTTATGTAAATTGCCCAGTATTTGCTGACTGCCTGGAGCTGACTAAAAATAGACCCAACCAAAATAAGGTTTTTTCAAGCTGTTGATTAGCTTCGGCGTGAATTTCATTTGCCTTAAATAAATTACGCCTTTTGCTTTTAAATTAAATGGCTAATTAATTTTAACGCCTGCCTGAAACAAACTTGTCTACACTGAAGCAAATCTGCCGAAAGAGATGACAATTTGCTAAACCGCAAAAAAAAAAAAAACCAAGTTGTTTATTCATTGAATTATTTCTCCTTGAATCAAGTCCTCCTTTCAGTGTCCTTATACATAGCCCTCAAAGTATTGAGTTGCGGCATAGAACCCATAAGCTTTGGTCACAAGTTTATAGGACCCAGATGACAATATAGAAATTCCTCCCAAATGTTTTTAATGAACGTATGTGCTGATAGAGCGATTGAGTTGTCGGACTTTTCTTTTAGAGTGTAGTTAGTTTGTTGTTTTCCTTTCATGAATAGGACATACATACGTAATTTAACAAAACCTTTTGATTGTTATCGGTACGAAGCAATTCTTAGGAGGTAAAAGAGAACACTTTTTCTTCTTTATAGCCGAACAAACCCATACACATACTCACAAACTCACACCCTCAACCAAACAACCCACCCACATACACACAACTATTAACAATGGCGTGCAAGAAGCAAAAACATGTTGGTTCAACCATTTTCTGTTTCAAGAAGAAACTTGATGACGTGGCCAACAAAAGTCCTTCTTGCTACTTAAGCTAGTCGATGTGAAGGTCAACATAATAAGGCAGACCCTGGGCTACATTTTATATCAATTGGGTTGGGGTAGGATGCGGAAGGGTGACCCGAGCATGCATCAGCTGAGCTAAAACATTTTTGCGGTCATAAAATTGCATTCCCCTTGGGCTAACTGCATTGGGCAATAACTGAATCTCACATTTTTACTTGCTATTGAGAGCGCCAGGAGTAAGGCAAATGATTCGGGACTTAGAGTCAAATGCGAAATGTAATTACAGCGATGAAATACGATACGCTTGACCTATATACAAGTCGCCTTTTTCTACCATACAACTACAACAGCAATTACTTCTGCACGTTTGGTCACAAAAATAAAAAAAAAGGAAAAAAAAAAAAAAACAGACCCTTTGTGCCTTTTGTGCCGTGTACCTTCTAATGAAATCCTGAAAGGGCAGCTTGGAAAATTATTGCATAGCTGGCAATATTCTCAGGCGTCTTGCCATAAGTACAAGTACAAAAAAGTAGTCAATGTGTTTTTTCCTTTCTTTGCTGCTCTTGCTGCTGCTGTTTCTGCTTCATATTGGTCATAAAATCTTTGATACTTGGAAATCTTCACAACTTCGTGCTGTCATATATGAATTTACGCATCCAAAGAGGGTGTTAGGCTCAGGCCTGAAGCTATCATATGTATCTTCTGCTTCAGGATGAGAAACAGGCCCAGGACCACGACAAGGCCTACCGCCCCAACCATAAATCAAATGTCACTTTGAAGTTGTGGCCCAAGATAAATGAAACTATATATGTATATGTAGTTATTTTTGGATGGAAATGAAAATGTTTTTACCGCCGCGAGCTGTAAAAACAGGAAACGAAAAATAAATAAATGGGAACTAAGGAAAGCGAAGGAGCTAGAGAACAAAAAGTGAAGGCGGAGAATATTCCAAGTAAAACATTATTGCATACCCTTCGTGACGGATATTTTTTATAACTTCACTTTTCTGATAAGCTTTGGTTTTTTCTTTTGGGTACTAAGAAATTTTCCTTGTTATATCCTTTCAATATTGTTATTTGTTTAGTGATTTTTGCAGTCACCGATTGCATTTTGTTAATAGGAAATGTTAGGACCACCATCTGAAATAGTGGGTATGTAAAAATTAACAAAATAGGAAATGTATCTTTCGAATACAGTCAAGTGTGAGAATCTTTATAGCAGTATTAATATTTCATAAGGGTATCCAAAATTGAAGTTTAAATTGCTAAACTTTTTGGCGCCGAAGTCACATTTGTTATTGTGGCATGTTTTGAAAAGACTGTGGCATGGGAATATATATATGCAAAATGTTTAGTTGCATATCTAAATGAAGCATAAATTTTATTGTGGCCAAAATGTTTCGGCCTTATCGCAGTCATTTAAAATTTTCATATCCTTTGTCCAGCTACAAAAATTGAATTAACTCCTAACCCAAACTGGAGAGAAAATTTCATGATGTCATTCTTCGGAGGAAGGGCTCATCTGGCGCCCACTTTGTCTATGTTTGTGTTAAGAGTTGTTTCCGCTTCTGTGGCTATCTTTAAATGAGAGAGGGAAAAAGACGGGACAAGTGATAATAAAAATGTTGCTGTAGCTATATAAAGTCGAAATGTAAACACGCCTGTGACATGTGCGGACCTCAAACAAAAGGACAGCAGCAAGAAGAAGACCGAGTATTCTATCGTAGCCTGGCCTGGGCCAAGTGTAACTCAACTTAATTGACTTGGCCCCTGTTTTGATGGAGTAGTTTAGTTGCATTGGGTTAATCGAGTGGGAGCATGGCTTCCTTGTTCAGACGGTCCTGAAGATAAGGCACGGAGTAGAGAAACTGGTGTGACTGGCATCTTAATTAATATTACTTAGACGTCAATTGTAGAAGCTAAGCAACATTGTTGCTCGCCCTGCACACAACAAGTGTTTGGGCAACATTTTTTTCTGTGTTCTTGGCAACATGCCTAGACACATTTGTTGACGTCAGATACAAAGTAAATTCATTCTGTATCACTTTTCGCAATATGATTTTCACTTAAATTCAAATAATTATATAACCTAGAGCAGAAGTTTAAGTCTATAAACCAAATAAGTCCATTAAACAAATAAAAAACTAATCGACTGTTTTTGCAAACTTTATTAACATTCTTAAGATTGTTTCACAAAGACATATATATTTTACAATTACATTAAAATATTCAATCGAAAAAAAAAAAAAAAAAATTCTCGTAATCCGAAAAGTCGTCATCTCATTCCTTAACCTTTTACAATTTTGTTTATTCTGTGTTTTTGACGTTAATTCGATATTTGCTTTTCAATTGCTATAATTTAACCAAATTGTCTTCTTGTTACCTGAGGGTTGCGGCGCCTACTGCTGGGCATGGCAATATCAATTAACCCACACAAGAAACACAAACGAGTGAATTTAAAGTATCCCGCCACCTGTGCAGACATTTTGCCATTTACCCTGAATTGCTCATAAATTTTATGTTAATTGTCTCAAGAACATGATTCCAAGAGGACACAAGGAACGCACACGCGTGCTTTTAAAAATATATAGTGAAGGATGTTGGGAAATTACACACACGTACAGAGAAAGCTTTCCCTTTCTCACCTATCAAGTGTTTTGATCAGTGGATCCCACTTTAGATTACTTGTTATCACAAGAAGCCATTGACAGAAACATATAAGAACCGTCGTGAAAAACTATGTTGATTGTCGGTATCATTCGAATCTCCCAAATTTGTGCAGAAAACTATGGAAAGTCGGCAGTTATTCCACTCTGATTGGGCCAATAGGAGCACGTGTGGCAAGTTAATGTCATAATAAGCATTTAATTAATGCGACTACATATCCCATCTTGTAGGACAGGACTGAACTGATTTCCATATTAATTGGTCATTAGTATAAGTGGGAAATGTTTCTTCCTCCGTTTTGGCTTGGGAAAGTGCATTAACATTCCATCTTACGCATACGCATTGTGAGTTTCCACTGCTGGTCTTGTTAAACTGTTAACTGCTTTTGTTGCGGCTTGCCAAATGTTTCTTTTCTTGCCACAGCTTTCGTCTTTCGAATAAAGTGTTGATATCTCGCCTAATGGTAGTAACCACAAATTTTCCCATAAATCAAAGTAGAAGCCGAAGTGAAAGTTGGCCACAAAACTTTTTAGGTCCTGTCAACGGCAGCTACAGCAGGAGCATCAGGAGAAGTAGACCTAAAGACTAATGAGGCGTGAGCGAATCCTGACCATGAAATTAAATATTAATATTCAATTAGAAAAATAATTATTGATTTTCCCTCTGGGTTATCCCACAGTTGTTTGCTTTTTGGCAGAGTTTATTTAGCCTTTTGACTTGATGTGGGGTGAACACGTTGTGTGTTAAAAGGGGCAGGGACTAGAAAAAGGATAATAACAGCAACAACTTGACTCATTTTCATTTACTTCATTTACAACCCAGGCACGTTATGACTTTTTATTACAGCCACATGTCCTGCTACTGTAGAATGAACTATCATTTCAGTGGGACAACGGGAAAATTCAGGACTTTGAGACAGACAGTACAAGAGACCAACTTGTGTATTAGAGAAAGAAAGGGAGATACAATGACAGAAAGAGAGTGGAAGAGGGGTTAATGTAAAGATTCCTTAACTATGTAGCCAGCCAGTCTGGATCTCATTTTGAATAATTTAATGAGCTCCTCAAGAGAGGCGGCAGCTATGGCGGCAAATGTGCAATATTAAATCCAAGCGACCGCACATTTTTCATACTCAAACACACACACACAAACATGTGCTATAATCATGCATTCCCATCCCCAGCCTCAAGGCTGGCTACTGTATAGCATTTTAATGCCGTTTTAATTGTTATCACTGTTTCTGTATGGAATACATGGTCGGAGGCAGCAACCTGGCAACAAACAAATAGGGAACAGGTATATCCACTCTTGAGAACAAAGTAGGCTCTACCGAGTGGCAGGAGAACCCCGTTTTTGCAAAAGATGGCTACTTCCATGATTATGTAGTATGTATGTATACAGCTCATGCAATTTAATGACCTGTTCCCAGGAGTCATTTCCTTTAAACTGACTTTCTCTCGTTCGCTTCCTTTGTGTTTAATTTTTTAATGCCTCTCATTAATGGTGCCAGGACACCCATGCTTCATATATCAACTGCATGCCTAAAGAGCGGGGAAAAAAGCAGAAGACGAGCAAGAGAAAAAAAGCAGTAAGGCGAGTTAATTAATTTTTACTGCGCCTGGTTGCCTAGCTGATTTTGTTTATGTATTTTCCGCGGCATATTTATAAGCACGAAACGCAGCAGTTGGCAACAAAATTGACGATAAATCAACTGATAATGTCAGCACATTCAGTCAGCTAAATGCTGGAAAAGTGGAAAATGTCATTTGGGGTTCGAGTGAGGGGTTAAGAACATATTTTGATAAACTTTGGCTATGTTTAGATTGGGTTTGCGAAGAACGCGTAAGCGGGCCCGAAATCAAAAGTTAACGTTAACCTCCTCCCCCAACACACCAAAGTTGTCGTTGTCGTTGTCCTTGTTAGTTATTACTAAGTTAGTCGCAAAAAAAGGTCAAGTGGGTTAAAGTTTTCTTTGGGTTAATCAACAAAATTTGCTTAATGTGTGTGGGCGTGGGCGGGAATGTGCGTGTGTTGGTTGTTCCCTACTCATGCATACGAAATGAGCAAGGGCACATTTGTGTTTGACTCCGTTCAAAAGCTTTTGACTTAAAGACCACTTGAAGATAACAGAGAATCGCAGCATTTTGTTAAATATCAATACATAAAAGCATTTTCATTGTAAAATTTAAAATATTAAAATCGTAAGCATTAAAAACATACACACAATTATGGCCCTGTCATTTGTTTGCTTCCTTTAACAATCCGAATTTATTAAGACATCACCATCCATAAAGAAGAATGCTATAAATGATGTTGGCCGCTTCTTTGTTCCATGGAAATAAGCACAGCTGCATCTAGTGGATGAGGATGGCACACATAAGGTGTTCTCTGCATATAATCTATAAATTTGTAGAGTTTGGAATAACATATTGCATTACAGACATATCGGATACATTGTAAAAGCATAAAAAAATATATCTCATTGTTGTTGCTGGTCCTCGTTTTGTGAATCCAATAAGTTTTTTTTGTAAAAGAACTATTCATATGCTGCTGGATTCGACTAGTTGCTACTTATTGCTGCTTTGCTCAATAATATTATATATTTTATCAAATGCCGATTCAAGGCTATTAATGAAGACCTTGCCCTCGGCCTGATTTTTATACGTAGTAACAATAGCTCCGGCAAAGTCATTCTGAATGGAGTAGCTGAAATCAGATCCGGGAAAACAAATTGTAAAAAAAGAAACGCATTACTCTTGAAAGCTTACCCTATTCCCAGGCCATCCTTAACTACTGGGCCAAATGAGCCCGCTAGTAGGGCATCGGAACCCAAGGTAGAAGTGCTTATGATGTTATGGTTGATTCGTTTATAGGCTTCAGTCTCGTATATTTCAGGTTGGGGTAGACCTTCTAATTGCGCCACATGGCGCAAGGCGAAAAGATGACGATCAAAGCCCTGCCCCATAGCTGCCTCTTTCGTTAATTGTCCGTGCATTTTGCTGCATTTATCGATCATGGATCTTAATTCATTGGAAGTTGGCTTTGACTTTTCCGGTTTTAAGATTGCCTCGCAGAAGGCTTGTGTGGCTGTAGAGCAGGGTCGCATGGTTTCAGTGCGTCCATGGCGAAACGCTGAAGTGCTGCAGGACTCGTAAGTTCCCACATATGTATTAAAGGCCTGCCGATAGGCCAGCTGGAAGGATAGTTGTATTATGGAATCGGGACTCAGACCATATCGTTTGCAGGTTATCTTGTTAATGCGGGGATATTTTAATAGGTCCATATCCAAACTTTTTACAATAGCCGAATTCTTGGAAAAGGCATCGTCTACTAAGCATTTGGTTTGGTTATCTATATTAAAGTTAATCGCGCGAACATTCACACTGTCATCATCGGCAGGAGTATGGGGAGAATCAGTGGAGACGAAGGGTTGTTCCATCGTATCTTTGTACACTTCATTAAAGTAGCGTAGGACAGCGACACCGTCGCCCCACGAGTGCTCAAAGTGAACAGATGAAGTACCGTCGGCACTGATTAAAAGCGAGATTGACTTGTCAAACCATCGGTTTGTTGCCTTGCCTCCTAGCAAATGCTTGAGTAAAGGAACCTGATTGTCTTCTTGAAAGATACCGTCTTCTGGTGAGTCCAGGCATACGCAGAACAACGATGCATCCACTTCTCGTTGCAAGAGATCGGCATTATGTGAATTGCTTACCAAATGGATCCTAGCTTTGGCCCACTCATCTCT
Organism: Drosophila neocordata; assembly: GCA_018903615.1. Classification (NCBI taxonomy): domain Eukaryota; kingdom Metazoa; phylum Arthropoda; class Insecta; order Diptera; family Drosophilidae; genus Drosophila; species Drosophila neocordata. The sequence continues at coordinate 28,140,559 of JAEIGI010000001.1, forward strand.
TTGTGAAGAAGTTAAAACACCCAAAGGTACCTTTGCAGCCTCCCGGTTGCCGTCCAGTTGGACTACAGCTTTAAGCCTGCCCAGAATAACACTTGGACTTTCTATGCAGCCACTAGAATCGAGCACGTTTACTGCATACAAATTGCCTCTTCGCATTACAAGAATATGCTTTGAGTCGGGCGAGTGCACCAGCTCATCTTTTCCCAACCTGGGTATACGTGAGGTGCCAAACAGTTTGTTGTACTGGCTCATATCCAAGGGGAAAGCCTTAAATGCATATGAAGCATATGTGGCAAGAGCTTTGGGAGCCACCTTCATCCAGCGACGATAACTAGCTGTGTCGCTTTTCTTGGGGTTCATGTGATAGACCTCCGGTTCCAGAAGACCAGATTGCAGTGAACGCCAAAAACGCAACGAACTGATTATAAGATTTGTGGTTCTGACCAATTGCTCTTGATACTGAGGACGTGGATCGCTTTTCATCACTAGCAAGGGATTATAGTTCAGAGGTAAAGAAGCTCGATCGGATAAGTACATATCGAACCAGGGCTGAGATATATAACTTGTGTGTTTATTGCGATCGTCGATATTTTTAAGCTTGCTGTGGAGTTCCATTCCAATCCCATGTCGAAATTCTTCCACCACCTGACGAGTGTGTTCAAGCTCCGATGGCGTAAGCAACGGCTGGACAGCAGTCAGAAAGCGCTGGCAGGTGTTCTCTAACAATGGTATTGGCAATCTCGGCAAAGATCGTTGAAAATATAAAGTAGGCAGCTTGGAACACTGAAACATAGGAAGAAAAACATTCAATAAACTGGACATTCTCTCAGGCGTTTCTCCAACCTGAAGATATTGAAAGTGCCGGCCATGGGTAGTTGTTGTGGTGGATGAGCACCGATTTAGTCTTATCGTAGCAGCTGTTTGAACTTTTCGTCTTAACATCTTGAGCAGAAAAGGATTTTTTTTTTAATTGAATACCAAAAAAATTATAAAAATTGCAGCGTTTCAAAGTCCACAATCCGCAACGAAAACATTGACCGTAGACGCAACAGATGAGATGAGTGGTGTCATCCTAGCCAGTTTAAGGCTAAAAACAAGTCAAATTCGTAATAAATTAAAAATTTATGTGCAGATATATTTTTCAGAGCAAATTTAAAAATGAGTTTCTATTTCATTCATCAATTTGTATACAAAACTGTTGTGAAACAATTTGCATTTAACAAGTGATATTGTTTTTAACTATAAAAACGTAGCATCTCTATCTGGCTAATTGCTAGATCACAGCTGATCAGTTATCGATATATGTGCGACCACAATCGATTCTTCGATAATCATCGGCTTAATTCAAAAAATTAAAACATTCAAATGCATATCAAAATTAAAGTTGTAAGATCAATTATTTGAAATAGTGTATACAGGTTATTTGTTAGGAAACTTAGTCCAACACTACGAGAATGGAAGCTTTTAAGCTTGCATAGCGATAAAAAACAATGGAAGAAAATTTGAATTTGCCAACTGTATTTGTTTGTTTTCTTTAACTGTCTGAGTCGAAGCACGCTGCTTAAAATAAATTCCTTCTTAAATTCTGGCAACTTAAGGGGCAATTACCCATCGATTTGTTTGGTTTGCTGCAGGTGCGTTCCTTAAGCGTTCTTTCACCTTTCGTTTAGAAGTAGATAAACACATTTTCTGGTGAAATTTACATGGTTGGTGTTGGTGTAGTCGGCTGGATTGGATAGGTATTTATTTGTTTGTTTCACTGTCTGCATTTCAAGGCTCGGTCAAGTGGTGGCCGGTGCGCGGACTCAGGTGGTGCCACTAAAATTAGAAGAGGACGCCAAACCGAAATGCAAATTCGTATAAAAATTTCATTTTTATGCCTTGTTGAGTTTAACGAGCAACCTTTAGCTGCTTATCGATTTCGTTTGCCATTCGCACCAAAGCTCCAAATACAGAAGACAACACCATAAAACTTTGTAGCCGCAATTCTTCAAATTAAGCAAAGTGCGCGGGTGAAGGCTCCTTGGATATTTGCATAAAAGCCAAAGCTGCGGATGGGGTGCCGATGCGGATGGGTTGCAATGTAATTGGGCAAAGTGAAATTGCGTTAATATTTAACAAGACAAGTGAAAGTGCAGAAGTGAAGCAGATAACTCTGGCCCACAACGGATGCGAATGCGGATGCAGAATACATACATATACAATGTCCAACTCAGAGCGGAAGTCAGTGAATGCCTTTGGGGGAGAACTAGAAAATTATACGAATAGCATGGCAAAAGCCAAGGGGAAACCCCACTTTTAAATTATGAAGGTCAAACGAATGAGTGAAAAAAATTAAGCAAGCAAGTCGTCCCTGGCGACTTTGAGGCGGAAGTGGGCGTGGAATGAATTTGAAACGAACTTGATATGCGTAGAAACTGTTATAGTTATTGAGATCTAGGTGTATGCGGACAAAGGAACGGTCGGACAGACAAACATGTCTCAATCGACTCGTCTGTTGATGCTGATCAAAAATATATATAATATATATGTATATGCTTTCTGCCAGTTACATACATTTTAGCGTCTTCAATATACCCTTTTACTCCATGGGTACAGATGGGTATAACAATAATAAAATAATACACAGGGGAAACGCTAAAGTCCTTATTCGGAATCTAAATGTTACATTTTTGCCATAAGGTCATATTATCATTCATTAAGAATTCATATATCCGTACTTAAAGTTCATATGTATGCACATATGTATGTGTTTGTATGGAGGTTCCACATTAAGTGAACTAATGGAAAGGTCAAATTTTAATAAATTCAATTGAACAACCTCTATTTAAATTACATTTCACACTTGGCCAGCTTTAATATTTGCGATTATCAGAGGATTGATTTATTTATTTATGGCTTACAACAACAAACTGGGAAACGGAGACCGCAGTTGTTGACGTAAGAAATGAATTTCCCAAATACAAATGTATTGTACTTACACGTATCAATAATGCATAATTGAATCATTGGGAAAAAGCGAAATAAATGCGTTCAATCAGGCATCTGATTGCAATGTTAATATGATTTGCAATATAAAAATTACATTTTATATCAGAGCGCTTAAATGGGAGAAAACTCAAACTTAAATTTAATAAAAAGAAAATTGTTTAAAAACAAAAAACAAAGGCAAGCAAATATTTATTGTGAATTATTTGTATATTTCTAATCGTTTTCTTAAATTGAGTCCTAAAGAGTTGTCGTCGAGTTGTAAGTGCACCTAACTGTACTTGTGAAATGAATTCTCTATGTTAAATGATATGCATATTTCAGTCCAGAAGACACCTTTCTCTCTCTCCTGTTTAACTGAAATTTCGCCATAATTTTCATATTTTTCACATTTTGCCTTTCTTTTCTTCCTCTTCTCGGACATTATTAATGAATGGCTATTCATAGCAAAATTTCACCCGCTGTGTAGATTTATTAAAATTCAAAGAAAGAAAAAAATGAACAAAAAAAATATATATATATATATATTTATATATGTATATATGTATATCTACATATAAAAATAAAAAAAAACAAACCATAAAGTTGGACAGCAGCTTTGATGTACCCTGTACTAAGTAGGGAAGCCTCATTGAAAAAATCAATGTGGACAAGGCTTTAAGATCTGGTGGAATTTTCTTCATATTGGATGAGTCGATATGGATACATATGTATGGCAACATTTGGCAATATATATACTGACACTTCTTATATACCCTTTGAACTCGGTGGTTACACGGTATGCAAAACAAAAGCACCAAGCTCATTAACAGAAATGAGAAAAACTCAACGCCTGTTGACACTTTTGGTTGTTGAAAGTTTCAACTGTCGCCGCCAGATGTGGAAAATAACTACAATGAAAGTGAGAAAAAAAAAGAAAATAAAAGCAAAAATAATGTGCAAAAAACAACATTTGTTTTAAGACAATAAAAGTAAGAAGAACTTTTGACCATTTGGTTTTGTTTTTAAAGGTGGCAGAACAAAATCAAACGAAAAGAAATTCCGTCACGTTTGAAATAAAAAGGTCGACAAATTGGGATTGAGATTCGCTTCATCCGATTTGTGGGTGACCTTTTTGGAGGCTTTTAAGCAAACCGTAGACGAGTGGAGAGTGTTCAGGTAGAAAAAAGGAAAACAGAACTTTACCATTTCTCGATGACAATGGCAAACGGTAAATGTCCTTTGTGGTAGACAAAACATTTTGCATAGAAATGCGTCAGCATAAAATGTTTCATTCAACCAAATCATTGTCATAATTCTCCCGACATACCCCATACTCCCTATCACTTTTTTCCCAGTCTCTTTCACTCTCTTTCCCTCTGTCTCTTTGTTAGAAACACACACAAAAAGAAAGATAGAGAGAGAGAGAGAGAGAGAGAGAGAGAGAAAGAGAGAGAGATGGAAGGAGTCATATAAAAGAAAATATGTTGAACCAGATTAAAAGCCAAAATTCAAATTTAATCAAAGCTTTGAGGCAGAAGAATGAAGCAACAACAAAAATGTTCAGCTTAATGCTGCCTCAAAGGCATTTCCAGTAAATTAAAGTTAAACCTCCAATTCTTTCAGCTGCACAACAAATAAAGCTACAAGATAAGCCGACTCAACTGTGTATGTACTTGAAAATGTCAGATATTTTGAATGAATCAAAGATTTTAATATAAACAGTTCTATTAAAGAACGAAGAATAAATTTTATGAGCAATAATTGCAAAACTCATATTCATTATTTGGCCTGGGAACGAGTTTACTTATTAATTTATGGTTAATAGACAATAGACAAAGAAGCTGTTAGCCAGCATCTTAATTAACATGTGAAAAGCAAAGTTGGAGGAGAAGCGGTCAAGTGTCAAGGGTCAATGTCATTTGGGTGAACAATCAATATCTGGAACCAATGCTATAAAATGCAGGATGTGACTCTGTGAAGAATGATCAATGGGTTTATTGATTGAGAAAACACAAGATGTGTAAGTTATAGAGATGCCCGGCGTATGAAAACAGGCGGTAGTGGAAGGTTGGAGGTGGAGAATTGCTCCTAAGTAACACCATCACGTAGTCATGAAAAATTGTCGAAAATGGACTTGATTGTTTTATCGCATAAATGAAATTAACAACTTTAGATAGGTTGAAATAATAAGTTCCCCCTACAAATTTTTATCTTTATGCTATTAAAATCCTTCGAACTTAGACACAATTTTGATCATTAATGCTAAAAAATTAAACATTCTGATTGCGCAAAGTGATATTTGGCCAAAAAATTTATCACAAATATGGCCGGCCACTTAAAATCCTATCCCGGGTATTTTTCGCGCGGAAACTGAATCTGATATCGGAATGTTCTGTTTTGAAAAAAAAAACTCGCAAATTAATACAAGGGAATACAATTCTGTGCAGTTTCGCAACAATGGCATTTGTGTCGGTGTAGCTATGTAAGTTTCATGATTCAAAGATTTACGGGATTTAATGGCAATTAGAAAACCAATTTGCGGTCTACACACCATCAAGCAGAAAGAATAATAAAGCAAATTATTCTATATATAGCCCTGGTTCATACATGTATAACAAGATGTATGTAAATGAGAGGGAAAGTTAGCTCTGTCTTTCGTTATTTGCTCCTTTTTTTTTCCTTAGCATTTTCCGCAAGGCAAATCAACGAATTAAGCTTCTACACGTATACACACACATACACGCACACATCATTTTCACGATGATGATGATGTTGATGATTTTCGTAGAAGGCCAGATAAATTGCTGTTTTCTTTCGGTGTGCCCATCTAGCAGAAACAGCAGCAACAGCACACCGAATTCATTTTTCACAAGAAACAGAACAACAACAGAACAAGAGGCACATTAAATTGCTATAAAGTCATCGCCATCGCCCAGTTCAAGTCCCTTGCTCCCCCAAGGAAGCCGAACCGCCATGTGAACAACGGTAGAAAAGCAAAACTTCAGTCCCTCAGACGACATGTAACTTTTGTTTGTTGTAAATTCAATTTTTCACGGCTCAGGGAGCGCCGAGCTCAGCTCAGCTCAGCTAAGCAACAGTCCTTGTGTGTGTGTGTGTGTGTGTCGGTTTTGTTTCATCTACCCTGTATCTCTGGGATACGGGTATATTAAGATAGGCGTACCAAATGCATGTCCATAGCATGTATATACATACATATCTTGCTTCTGATGTTTTTATTATTATTTGGCTAACGATCTATCAGGAATTTTCTTTATTCCAAATAGGTATCCAACTTAGGTAACTTTGACTAAAAAGGAACAGGGTATTTTGCAGCGCCGCCCGCGATTGCACAAGTGGAATTCTTCGTTCTAATTACAATGAATTTAGCAATTTGGCAGGCGTCTGGCAAGACGTTGTTGGCCATCATCAGGCAGATTGAATTGTTGTTTGTTTTTCTTTTGTTTTCCTTTCTGCTTGCGTTCCGTGCCTTCTGAGCGTTTTGGCGTAATTTTATGGTCAGCAATTAACAAGTTGAGAGCGCTGCCCTCGAAAGTAGGCAACACTTTTACACATATGTCGTGCTGCCAGCCATTAATCAAGATGGCGTCCAAGTAGTGTTAGTGAGGGCATTGGTGGGGTAAGGGATGGTTGTGAGTGGGGTACATTTCTAATGGCCTGTTTTTACGGCAATCGTAATGAAATCGAAACGAAACGGAAATGTCTACAAATAAATCACGTTCACATAAATTATGACAAAAATTCCTTCAATTCCGCTTCGTCCCGCTCTCTGAAAATAACAAAATGGCCGCCTATTTGCGTCAGTTACAGCAAAATAATGCGTCATTTTTGTTGTTTGTTTGTTTGCTTTAACATTCAAAATGGCTTTGGCGTTGTGAAAGAATTAAAAAAATTTAATTTCATTTTTGTAATTTTTGCGTTGCCTTTACTGATTGACGTCAAAAACGTCCTCACTAAGGGATTTCGTTGTGTGGACATGCGAATCTACCGCAACATCAATAAACGGCAATTTTTTGGCCTGTGGCAATGAATAAAAGAGCTTTGAGTATTCATTCCATTCCAAATCCAGCCGGGGTCTCAATGTCCGAAATGGCAAATCAATGGGAAAATTGGGAACCTTTTCACAAAACTAAATCAACAGATAGAAGAAAAAACACAGTTTGTTAAATTGAAGAAGATTTAAATTTAGCTGAAGCTTATTTATACTTAGTATTTTGGGTATCAATATAAAAATAGATATATCAGATGACAAATTTTTGCATTTATACAAGAGAGAAACGGAATGAAACGAAACAAGTAGAAATGTTATTTTAGGTATACATTTTATGGATTCCCTTTTTTTTTACCCTGAAAAGGGGTTATATTTGTCATGACAAGAAAGGAAGGAAAGTATTTCCGAGTAAACAAATAACATGTCTGTGTGTTTGGTTACCATGAAGTGCCATGACCATCTGTTTGTCTCGATTAACTCGCACAAGTCACTCGGCGAGCTTCTGCTTGAATTCTTTTTTTGAACACTACGGCCCGAATAGCCGTAATGATTAAACAAATGAGTAAATAATTTTCGGGGGAAAATGACAAAGCATAAGGATGAAGTAGGGTGTATGTAGCCGTCATAGACGAAGTTGGTCAGAGATTTTTCCGATTTTTCTATAAATTGCATTTAATATTTGCATTGTGCAGTCGAACACAAATTTCATTTCCGTGGAGTACAAATTGAAATACAATACAATAAAAGATGGGGGAAACGAAAGAAACGTTGGGTTTTCTGTCACGTCAAATTACGTATGCAAAGGACGGGACCAGAACTGAGGACTTTAGTTCATTTTGGGTTTTTCCTCTTCCTTCTGTGGGTTCAAACCGATTGCCTTGTCCATGCATTTATTTGCATATTTACCGTTTTCATGGCGATGGCTTGCGCTGCCAGACGCTCTTGTATTTATTTAACATCAACTTGTCCGAGCAGATTGCAGCTCAAGCCTCCACTCACAAAACACACACACACACACACACTGGCTCTCCCAACATGCAAATTGAGTGGCCTCCAATATTAAAGTTAAAGGATTGCCTATCAATCGGACTAAACGGAATGCTTGAGTGCATCGATTATTAAATTATTTACATGCAATTTGATTGACACAGACCATCCAGTGGTGGTAGCGATGGCGGTGACAATTTTCAATCTCTGTTTATGTAAATTTCTTTATCAGGACATATTATAAGATATATATTTGGTATAAGAATTCGGAGAATATCATGTTGGACGCAATTTAAGAAAAAAAGAAACAATAAAATCATATTGGCAATGTTCATAGCTATTTTACTTTAATTTACCCTGTAATAATCAGTTGAAGTTGCTAAAATTCAGCAAAAATCAGTTGTTGTATGCTATGCTATAAAAATAATTTACATTTTGTTAGATCGATTGTTGCTATGGAAGCATTTATGAATTATTCTACTTCACTTTTCTGAAAGGAGAAGATAGGCTTTCCGCATAATATCAGCTTTAAAATTTTGAAACAATTTAAATAATAAAATTTTCTCACATTCATACATATGTATGTATATTTCCATTTTTCACACATATTTTTAAGAACTTTTCATTTGGTTTGGCTGCAGACAATTTAAAAGATACCATCAGGAAGGCCAATGGGAAACGTTGCTGTATTTAGTATTTGCATTACCAACTTTATGTTACCATTGAGTAGAGAACAAATGTTATTTTTTCACCATCACCCTCCCTCTCTCTTCATTTGCACTGTAAAAATGTGGAAGGAAAACTGAAAGAAGCGAGACTGCGTAGCTGCGGAAAATGCGCGCTGCCTGCAGCTTAGTCTTAATTCCCATGGAACTCAAATGGATGAATGCTCCGAACCGCACACACACACACACAGAGTACAACACACAGAGACACACATATGCATAACTAAGAGGCATCAAGTGCCATTTCGCATGAGTAAGTTGAGCGAAATTAAAGAAAGAGAAAAAAAAAATGAAAAGAAAGGAATTGCAAGTAAACTTATACAGGATAGCAAACGCCAACTGAATAAAATGAAATGCTACTTTGTTCCTTACCAAATAAGAACAAAGTCAGAGGGGAACAGATAGAGAGAGGCACAGTGAAAGATAGAGACGGTGAGAGATGCTGAAGAAGTAGAGATAGACAAAAAGGAAATGACTGCAAATTAAAGTGCAGCAAATTAAATTTTTCTTGGCCTGTCTTAGCTTGAAGCAACTTAAAGTGGTTAGTCGAGAGGAAACTCATTCTCAACTGGCAACAATTTTTACTTAAAGAATTTTTTGATGCTTTAAAAAGCTTTCCATTGCCTACTGTTAAAGCAAATGCTTACTAAAAATGAAATGCTATAAGCCAAAAGGATTTGCTATTTATTTTTAAATCAAAAACATGCATTTACCTGCAAGTAATTTGCCAAATTACTTGCTCGGACATACTAAAGTCTTTGCTTTTATAACTTAAAACTTGCTGATGTTTTTATGGTTTGTTTGGCATACATCTTTAATTGGATTGAGACATCAACATTGAAACATAAACTTTCAATGTCAAAAAGATGACATTTAATTTAAGGAATTGAAAAGTAAAAAGCGAATCACAGAAATGACAGTGCAAATGAGAGCTATATAATAATAGGATTCTCCAAAACGACAGTACAAGACGTTACTTTTTAGTTACCCAGTATTAGGTGAGTCTTGTTTAGGGATTGGTGAGTGAATTCAGTATTCCAATTGTGGATTTCAGTGACACTCTCAAAGGCCTTTTATTTCTGTCTTAAGGCAAAAGTAACCCAGGCACGTAGCAGTATACGCCTCTTTCATGAGTTTGTTGTTTTTTCCGGATCAAAGGCAGCAGAAAACATATTAACTCCATTATGGCCAAGACAATACGGCTAATAGAGATAAAGGCAACACAAAAGAGAGAGGTCGCATTTTCCCTGTTTTCAAGGACAGATTTGTCAACATTGTCAGAATTCTTTAAGTAAATGGCCATAGATGATGATTCCATGCTCTACCTCTGCCGCCCCGTCCTCTCACTGCCCCGTTTTGTTCTGTTCTGTTCTGTTACTGATTACCCGACAAATGTCATGGGAACGCACACAAAGCATAAGCAAATTGCGGCCAAATGGCATAAAAAAGGAAAGGAAATAAAACGAGGCCACTTGCCGTTCCTGGGGGATAAATACATATTTGTAAAGGCAAATCTATAGATAGATAAATATATATACATACATAATACAATTTATATATGTACACACTTTCATAAACATACATACATACATATATGTCATACTATTTGCTATTTCAATATGTTGGCTTGATTCCGGCTACGTGTGCAAACATTGCCATCAAGCCAAAAGAGATACAAGCCAGTTTTCCTTTGTTTATAATATATATATATACATACTTACTGCAAGAACAAATCTACCCATTTCAGGTTGTGCGCCTTTCTGTGTGTGCCAATTTTGGCACTTATGATTCAATATTTAGTTTCATTTGAATGTAATTGCAAATACTATCAATTAATTGTGTTTTGCTGTTATTGTTGAATATCAAGTGCTGATGGTGTATTTATTATTATTAATAGAAAGTTCATTTCAACAATGGTTTAGGCCAGTAAAAATAGAAGCACTTATCGAATATTACGTATACGCTACATGTAACATCGAATATTTATCATCATTACAACTGTCGATTTTCACTGTTTTTTTTTTTTTTTTTGTGTTGTTTTTCTTGCATATCGAAACAAATTACTTTTTTCCTCAACCTGACAGAGGGTGATACAAAAGGGGGCAAGATGCGAGAGAACGGGGCGGTAAGAAAGGTGACAAAAATTCTGGCCAGGTAATTTATCATGCCATCAAACTAAATTTTATTGTCTCGTAACAGTTTTTTTCGTTTTGCACTTCCTTCGGTTATGTTTTTTGTTAGATATCCAAGGACATTCATTATGTGCATATTTTGTTTTATAATATAATTGCTAATTAGCTAAAAATAATAGAAAATAGTTCTAGCTTTCAAAGTAGAAAACTGTCTCGGTTGTTAAGCAAAATTTTAACAAGGAAACTTAAAGCGAAAAATCATTCGTTAGACTCGATAAGCATAACAAAAGGCCTGGCGAAATGCTTAACAGTTTCCTTTAATGCATAAATTATGGTTGTCCTTGCTTAGAAGGGACACACACACACACACACACAGAGAGATAGTAGCACAACGGAATATTCATGTGCCTAAATAAACCGAAAGTAAAGAAAAGATGTCCTTTTTTCTCGCTCGGCGAAAAGACATTCAAGTGTAGTCTAACGAAAGCAAAACGAATGGCTAAGAAAACTGAGTCGTATTGGGAGGATGAAAGACAAAAACACAAAGAACGAATAAGCCTTAAAAATATTGTAAAGATAATAGCTTGGCTGAAACAAAGATGTTGATCAGCCTTGAAAAATATCGAAAGCAACCAAACAATTAAAGTGATGAAAAAAAAGCCATTTAAAGCATCGGCCAACCGCAACGACTCTAAATGATTAATAAAATTGATTGGCAATGTTCAATAGAAGGAGGAGTTTTGCCTAGCCTGCTCGTTATCAGTAGAAGCGAGCCAGGGCATTTAATGTCCGAAATGAATTATCAGACAAGCCAAAACGATGTCCATGAAAACTAATGGGTAGGCGAGCGGTTGGTCAGTGTTCAATCTCTGGACAATGACTGACTGAAGTCAAACTGACTGCAAATATTGATTGACTCGCCAAATGTCTTGCCAAGAAGAAATGTGAAAGCGATACCCAAGCAGAGACACAGTCAAACGAATAGGGAGAGAGAGAATGAGAAAGATAGACGGAGACGGAGTCAGAAATAAGAGAGAGAAAAACGGTCATTCAGTTAAATAGATTTGCTTTTATTTCTGTTCCATGTTTTAGGTCTATTTTTGAGTGACATTTTGAAGCAAAAGAAAATATTGTCCACTTGTTCGAACCATCTGCAAATCAATCATGTGAAATGTTAAATAAGAATTCAAATGCCTATCCTTATTCTGCCACTCACCGACATCAACGTGGGCAACGACATTTGCATAAACCAGGATACATCCAGACGAAACGAACGATTCGTTCGCATTATCATCATTTTAATGAGTTGCCTAAATTCACTGGATTCCTCGTACCAGGAGCACTCGTAAAACGCCATTGGAATTTGCTCGCTCTTGAAAAGAAAACATTTATATGACGCAACCAAATTGAAAGAAAGCAACGGAAACATTTTGGACGACCTACAGCTGTTTGGAATCGTTGGCCGTTATAGCAATAGACGACAATTTGATAGCCAGCTGCCATCAGGTACATAATCATGCGCAGCAAAGTTATTTTGCTTGAGCCCTGTGCAAATAAATGAAAGGATATAAGGTTTAAAAAGTGTTTCACAGCTCTCGATGCGATGGCATACCAAGCCAATGCTCATTTGAAAGAGTGCCAATCCCCATCCAAAGAGACTAAGAAGAAACTGAGTGAATGTAATATGACGAAAGCAATCATTTATCTCCGTGGCATAGCTAAATAAAAAAATACAAAATTTTGATCATCTCATCAGTTAAATATGTGATTAAGATACATATGTATATCAAGTTATCAAGGAAATCGTATTCATCCAGCAATACTCGCAAGTAGTAGATACAAATTACTTACCTGGCTACTCTCTGATATTGATAAATGCAGCAGCGGAGATACTGAACTCGGCGTTCTGGCGGTACCAGTGACGAAGTAGAGCATTCAATCATATGGATGAGTGACCTCATCAGTCCAATACTGTGCAGGCAGAGCACTATGAAGATGCCATCAAAACTAACGGCGCCTATTCAGTAAGATGAAAGCAAATTGTATATTGTATTTTCCACCATCTATCTACCAGCTATGCTCATCAATCAATTTGAACAATTTAAAGATACATATAATAAGAACTCTTTAAGGTCACAGCAACCTCATTCCCCTCAACTTGAACACCTTTTCTTTTTATAGTTTGGAAAGAGCTTCTCTTTAATCAAAAGTTATTTTATAAAGCGGCTTACAGGTTAGGTACTTACACATGCCGCAGATATAGAGGGAGCAGGTCTCCAAATACATTTGTATATGATAGTAGGGAAACGACAAGCCCTTATGCTCCCAAGCTGGATATAGGGCGGGTAGAGCTGTTTTGTCAAGGACTCAATTAATTACAAAAGATGTTTTATAAATGTATTTATGCATAGATCAAACTTACGGAGGACAATATTAAAACCTTGAGGCTGGGTGAAACTACGGTACAAGTTGATGGCAATTGAATTGATAAAATAATTGCTGGTAATACAAATGCAGCTATATAGATAGATCAATAACTGCCGACGCGTGCTCCTCCAATAACCTTGCATAATGTCGTCAACTTGCTGACGTATCATTTTTGTCACTCGCAAATCTGGCGAAGACAAAAAGAATGAGATGTATAAGCATATGGGCCTTCTTTTCCTTCCATGGAAACCTGCGGCACATCTTACCAGACATAACCACAAATAGCTCACAGTCCTGCAACAGTTCGTGGCAACGAGCGCGTTTTAATAGAACGTAAAGCTTATTGTGGGTAAAAAGAAAGAACCACATTTTGGCTATGGACGTGAGAAACTGAAGGGCAGTACTAACTGTCTGCACAAATACAAAATGAATAAAAAAGAGAGGCAAATTGAACAATTTGTATGCACGTGCATTATCCTAGATGGCACTTAGTTACCTCCACAATGCGTGGTATGTCCTGGGCGTAGCGCACAAACATCTGCCAATGGCCATAGAGGGAGGCCAAACTGCTCAGGCTCAACACAATTGTCCAGCTGACAGTTTAAGTTAAGTGTAGGAAAAAATATGTATACATACATAGATTATTTCTTAATCGACCTATGTGCATATGTGTATGTATGTGTACATGGACTTACATCTTTAGCACTTTTCCCCATCTCGATGATGGGTCCATTAGATTGAAACCAACCGTGTAGGAAAGACGAATCATTTCTCTGATGCTGTGGTAGTTGCGTCGCTTCACCTCGACTGCCTCTTCAGTTGAATACATGCTTTTACTAATTGACGGCTAATTGCCTAAATCAGACCATTTATAAAGTTATTGCAGGGGTCTAGGTGAAGAAGGGCGAAACGGGGCGTGGAATAGCAGCATTAATTATGCAGCATTAGGCTACACGAAAAGTGAGACAACGACGAGTCAAGTGTCACGCCCCATTACGTAGGCTACTGTGAGTTGCATTTTAATTATTGAAATGAATGAAAATAGGTTAAAGGATTCATTAAATGGGCGTGCAACGGTGACTTAGCTAATTTGTCCTCATAATTGTAATTGTAAGGGACATTAATCAGACACCCCAACCATAAAATAAATTATATTTTCACTAAAGTAATTTTAAAATCTGATTTAAATTACATATTTTACCATAGCCAATACAAACTGAAAAGCGTTTGCGTTTAAAAAGTTTATTTACTGTAGCAACCCAAAGGTGAACGGTTCTGAACACGACTTTTGGGCAATTGCCAACACTCTTATAATAAAAGCTTAATTGAGCTTTTGTAATCTGAATGTTCGTTCTATTAAAAGTTGTATTGGGCTGAAGTAAAATAGCAATGCTCGGCAATATGTTTATAATCTATTTGATTTACATATCTATCTATTTACAAATAAATACTACTAAAATAGTAATAATAGGTACCTATTTAAGTAAGAATATTGTGTGCTGGAGGGCAAGTTCTTTGAACAGTCGCATTTTCAAAAAAAAGACGATAAACTAATGGTTTTAAGTTAGAATTAAGGAGGGTATCAAAAGCGGCGACTATCCGACTTCTTTTTATCATATCTTTGCGGTGTTATTAAACATTTTTCAAGCAAGTGACTCACAGTCAGTATGGTCGCTTGGTAATATAGAGGTGTAAAAAGATGGATATTCTAAACCTAAATACCGACTGTTTTGGTCATATTTTGAAATATCTACAAATACAAGATCATATCAACGTATCTCAGGTCTGCACGAGACTCCGAGAGGTGGTTAAGCTATGGGCCAGTGCGCTCTATCCAACATTTTACATCGATGAAATCGTGACGGACGAATTTAATCCAAACACATTAAAACAACAGCTGATTCTGTGTGGTATTTTGAGTGAAAGAATACGAAAGCTTGTCGTAAATATAAATCATGCTGATTATCACTTTTATAGCAGCAAAGAAGCATGCCTTCTGGACAATCAGTTATCTATAGATGTAATGAACCATCACTTCTTGGGAATTTATCGCCAAAAAGGTCATGAACCTAAAGAACTTATACCAGTTGACGGGTTCTGTAATGCAATTAGGAAGATGCAATCGTTAGAGAGCATGACAATCAGTAAAAGCTCATTTTTCTACGTACCGAATCCAAAAATTATTAACGAAATCATGTTAGCTCTGAAGGACTTGCCTTGCCTTAGAAGCCTAAAAATTCAAACTAAACTAGGTAAGCGAAAAGGGAAAAGTTTCTCACCTGGAAACTAACCAGGTTATTTGTACATTTTCCAGATATTAATATTGAGAACCTTTGCGAAATAAAAAATCTAAATAACTTGCATTTAGAGGGTTCCAAAAAAACAGATGATCTAGTAAGATACTGTAAATCAAATAAAAATCTTCGTGTTTTGTGGCTGCATAACTGTAAAATTGATGGAAATCTTTTCGATATTGTTCCACATTGCCCAAAACTCGAGGAGATTTCTTTCCGTATGGATAAAGACTCTAAGGCATATGTACAACTGGCCGATCTAGGCAACCTAAAACGCTTAAATATTAAATCTTTATATGATGACAATATGTCCAATTTTTTAAAAGCATTTTCTGAAAAACAGTTGCACTCCTTAAAGTTCATTGAAACTGTCATTGATTTCGAAGATACTCAGCATATTATAAAACTAAATACATTGAGAGAAATTCAATTTATATATGATGATCCAAAAGCAGTTGAGCTGTTAGCTCAACTAACAAATCTTCGCGTCGTATGCTTGACATTTCGTGGCAACGCCACGGACTTTTGTGCTCCATGTCTCAAAATTCTTAATTCAAATAGAAATTTGAAATGTGTGCAAATTTTATCGGACTTGGGGGAAGGATTTCGAAAAGAAGTTTTTAGATTGGTCAAATCCATACGGAATGCCGAAGGCCAAAAACCACTACAGTTGGAAATGCCAGAAGTTGAGAAACTTAGCCAGGATGAAGTATGCACAGATTTTATATATATAAAATTATATAAACCAAATGGTAATCAAAAATGTAATTTCAGCTTTTATTATTGGATCAAAACTATGTGACCTTCAATCGGCTTCCATTTTTCCAAACGAGACTCAAGTAAAAGATTGAGTATCACTCATTTCAAAAATGAACCCTGTGGCCTCGTTCTTTTTACTTGATATAAACGAGGACAATTCCAAAATATGTGAAAAGATGTGGTCAACCATATCAAAAGTTGTTGATAAAAATCTTCATGAATTATTTTTTAAATTAAATACGAAACCTAGATGAAATCAAATGATTTTGTCTGGTTTTAAAAAGATTTACATTCTTTTTTTAATATTGCTATTGTTATCTTCCTATACATCCAGAGACAGAACAGGATTTTTTCCAGAGTCCTGTTCCAGTGAATAGCATTTTCATGTGGACAATGTTAGGTAATTACTTGCTAAGGGATTGGCATATTTGGTCAGATTTTATCACTAGTTAAAAAGATTTGGGAATAAAATCAACTTACCTTGAGTAATTGTATTTCGTTTAATTTTTTCAAATAAAATGAAATGAAATTTAGCATTTTTAAATGTTGCTCAATGATTCATATATATATTTCCATTACCTTTCTCTCATTATAGATTTTAATACGTTTTAATAAATGTTTTTTGTTTGTTTCTTTTCCAACGGTCGTCACTGACAGACTACAATAAAATGTACATATCGTTTAGTAAATAATTTTAATATTATAATTAATATTAATAACATTTTGCATTTGCCGTTAAGTTTCTCTTTGGTTTGTATTATTTTTCTTTACTTTTCTTAGCTTCTGTAATCTTAATTCATTTGCAGTTGTTCATTAAAAAAAATATGCCGCAAGCAAGTCGGTTGCCGACTTTCAAATACCATGTACCAAATAGAGACTTAATTTAAATGTAAAACTAATCAAAGGTTTTACATATGTGTATCAATGCAATTTGAATTAAATGAACTTTTGGGTTTCAGCTGTATAAGCCGATGTGTTAAGTTGTAAGACAGTGCAGAAGTTATTTTTTATTTCTGATAGCTAGGAATAGGATTAAAAAGGACAAACAGGTGGACAATTGGACAAGTTGTCATCGGTTTGGCTGTTGATGCTGACCATGACTACTTATATTTACTTATTTATATTTATTTGAAAAGGATTTCTGTTGCAATCTGTGGCATACATTCAGTTATCATTTTTCCCTACGGGTACAGGGCATAATAATATAGAAAAATAGTAACAATTCAAAATGAGAATACATAAATATTTTGTATGCAAAAACATTTTTCTTTCCAGTGCCTTTTCAATCCGAACTAAAACTAACATGACTCTCTGGCTCACTTCTTTATCGCTTTCAGTTTTTGATTGTGTTCAATTGAATTCAATAAGAGAATATTTACAAAAGCCTATACACAATGAATTTGAATTTGTAAACTTATGGAATGTGGCTACAAAAACCAGTGTAGAAACTTCCAAAACCGAAATGCCTAACAACCGAACGCACAGGTAAATCATGTTGCTGCTGCTGCTGCTGTTGCAAGCACAATACAGAAACAAAAAAAAAAAGTATTCATACCGCATAAAAATTTACATATTGTACTACATATTTCTTATAAAGTTAACATTAATTTAATTCTCCTAGATGGAGTTTTTTTTTGTTTTGTTTTCTCAAAAAGCGGACGTTGTGTTTATCTTTTGTGTTAGTTTAGCAATTGGTATCAAAAAAAAAAAAAAAAAACTTTTTGTGTTGAATTTACAGTGTACCTTTGGAGTGCGTTTGTGTGTTTCTGTGTGAGTGTGCGTGTTTTTGAAGTTGTGTGTGTGTGTGTGCTGTAAATGTGTGTTGGGTGTTGTATTCATCTTACTGATATGTTTCTAAGAGGCTAATTAGCATTCGACTTCATCCCTCGTACATTTTGTGCAACCCTGCAGCATTTCCAAAATGGATCCTCGACCCGAACAGGGGGGAAAACGTATAGGAATTATTTCAAATCAACAAAAGTTTTTACGCTGAACAGTTCAAGGCTTAATAAGATTTAAGCTTCTTAACAATTTCTATACATATGCTTAAGTATGTATCTGTAAGATTAACCTTTAATTTTATAATAAATGCTGGAATTTATTGATCTTTCTTCAATTTTTTTTTGTTTGTAACAATTTTTTAATTTTTTTTGGTTTTTGTTTTTGCGTAAAAATTTGCACATTTGCTAGCCAGGCTTAAAAATTTGCTTAGAGTTTTCATCAAATGCTTAAATTTGTTTTTGTTTTGTTCTTGTTTTGTTTTTGTGTCTTTGATTTAGCGAAAGATCTAAGTATATATGTTGTTAGTAACAATACCAATGGAATGTTTCGGCACAAACAACGCGAAAAAGGCAAAGGACAGGGGACACTTACACAAAAACATCTCGTGATTTAATGTTATTTAAATAATTGACTAAAGATTTGTGGGTCAGGCGGTTGGGGTGAAGGATTAAAGACTGATTGGAGCGAGTTGCTGCTGTCAATCGAAACTCAGTCAAATGATATTCATTCAAACGGTTAGATGTTCAATTTTATTGCTTACGTATTTCGGAAACAGAAAGTCAACAATAAAATGATGAGACACGATTAAATTACTCGGAGTAGCTCTAACTAACTCACCTAGCACACACACAAGCGCACACATTGAAAGCGAGCTCAAAAAATATCACCTATGTATGTATATGTATGATGTATGTATATATATCTTTATATATACATATGTTAATACATATATGTATATATATATATACAATTATATCAAATAAAAATCAAGAGGGTTATTCATTAGGTCATTGCTTGGGTACATCTGATATCTGCATCTCTTTGTGTCTTCTCTAGTTCTTTTGAATTTTATACAATGAGAATGTGGGTTCTGAGCGGGGAATGCAACCGTTATATAATCGAAATCGTTTCGAATTCATACAATTAATACAATGAATGTTAAATTTCGGTCCATCTGATAATTTACCATTAGAGGCTATTGACAGAACCAGTTTTTAATTTTGTCCTGAACGACTTACAAACCAAAAGACGGAAATTCGCAAAGAGAAGTCTTATATTCTTATGTACTATTGCAACTGGCAGCTGTTGAATTAACTAGTACCTAATAATAATTTCGGTTGCATTCTTCACACGGGAACTTTTTGTCAAATGAACGACCCTCATTATATTAACTATCATATGCAAAAAGAAAAAAAAAACGCTATGATAGTTAATTTTCATGAATCGGAATAACTGTCGTCATAATCCTTTTACCCTTAGACATACACATATATATAAACGAACATCTGCGTAACAATTTAAAACTACTTTTATGAGATTTTTGTTTTAGTTTCTTGAACGATTTGCACGTATGCATTGAGACTTAGACTGGTAAACGTGCACTTGGAAACGAGAATGGAAACGGGAAAGGGAACGGGATAGGGATAGGCATTGGAAAGGAATGGTGGCAGGAGAGGCAAGGACTATGTACATACATATATATGTAAATGGTGTAAGATCGATCTACTATATAAAGTGAATAAACTTCTTTCTCTTTGGCGAGTGATTTGTAAAATAGTTTTCGAGCTACATATATTTATATGTATGTATATATATATGTATGTCTGTATGTATGTATGTAAATATGCTGTATGTATATCGGAATTGCGATTTTTGTAGATCAATAATATATATACCTATATATGAATATATATATATGTGTGTTGTGTGTATGTATATATATATATATATATATATATATCTGTATATATGGGTGTATATAAATAAGTGGCATTTAAAATATGAATATTATTTTCTCTGCTTGTTTTGCTGTTTTCCTATCGACAATTTAGGCTTTTCTGGTGATTTCGTCTATGTTAATATTTAGTATTAGTTTTGTAATAATGTAAGTTCAGTATTTTAGTTTAAGTGTTAGTTTCTGCGCTTTGTTACTCTGTAGGCTGTAAATAAATGTTTGCTCTGTACATACATACATATGTATATAGATCTATGTAGGTAAGTTAAAGGATGCTTAGGACTCTGCTATATACATATACATTGTTGTCATTATTATTTCTCAATTTGCATTTGGTATAAGGAAAGGGAGAGAGGAGGGGTTCGCATTCATTTTAGTGTTGCTTTCATGCTGTTGTTGTACGTCCGAACGAATAGTTCCATTTCATGTGCTTTCCCTTCTTCATTTTTTTGTTTTTTATCTTTTTTGTTTTGTATTAGGTTTTCGGTTTTGTAAAAATATTCAACTTGCTAACTCCATTTAGACTAGGATACTGTTCATTGCTTTTATATAATTCACATTCCATTTTTGCTAACTTTGCTATCACTTTGAGTTTTTGTTCTTTTGGTTTTAGAATAACTAAGTACTTAGCGATCTTTTTTGATGTTTGTGTTATTTGTTTGTGTGTATGTTTTTATGTGTATTGTGTTTACTTATTGCTACGTGGCGTCACCCCCCTGACAACCGTTGCCACTGCCCTTCACTTGACCATCCTTGGCATTGGATCCCAATGCAGCATTCCTTGATTGAAGCAGAGCTTGCTGCTCATCGTTGACCTCGTTCTCGCTATCGATCTCTCCCTCTGCTTCAGCCTCGGCATCGTTCCGATTCTCACTTTGGGCTGGATAAGAACCTAAGGCGCCTTCCTCCGTGACTCTATTGCAAAAAGGTGATGTAAATGTCGTCTCCGAGTCTGTGATAAAACAGAATATATATTAGAGTTGTTTTAGAACATAATGGTTTTCAATAATTGGTGGCTAGCCGTCACATTTCGGCTTGCCGAAACTTTAATATCCTTGCAAATACAGTTAGTGGACCTCAGTAAATAAAGCTATTCGTTTCTTTTTCCAGGACATCCCAAAGTATTATTTCATTTTTAAGTTGGCCAAACGTCGCGTATAACTCGAAAAATTCCGCGAGCGGGAGGTAAGTTCAAAATATAAAATTTAGAAAAATGTGTTATTGATCAGAGTTGGTTATGAAATCAAAGTTTTAAACTTTCTTTTGCTTTTATATAACAATCGGAGGAATAATTATCCTGATCATCAGATTAATATAGTCTAGTTTATATTGGGTTTGCTGGATTTACTGGGTCATAACTGGCAAGGTAATCCAAAATACTACAATGAATCTAATGCAATATTCAAAGCTGTGTAAGTGTAGGTGAATGAATAAGTGTGGGTGTGGTTTTTATAGTGTGTGTGCGTGTATGTGTTTGTGTTTGGAAACAAAGGCCAACTGCTACAGTTGTGTATAACAATATCGATTAGATGGTAAAATAACAAAATATTTGCACTTGTCTAAGGAATACCTTGACAAGTATCTTTACAACACAATTGTGATTGAGATACAAGTAGTGCTGTATAGTGGGTGGGGTATGGGTGGGGTTTTGGGAGTATCAATTAAGTATTGGTTGAAATTGTCTCCCATTACCCCTGCCCATAGGTAAGTGCCAATGTATGTTTCATTGTATTTTTGATACTAACAAATTGGCAGCGTTGGCGGGCTGCACTCCATATTTGGGTGGGTCTATGTATCAGTATCGGTTTCTGTATCTGTGTCTGTGGTTTGGGATTTGAAGTCGGATGAAGTGGGTGGGTGGGGACTTTCAAAATGCAGCGTCGAAGACAGTAACTACGGATCGAGCGAGATAGTTAGATAGATAGATAGATAGGGAGAGAAACAAAATAGTTGTTTTTGGATTTTCACAGCCAAATATCTGGATTACTCAGTGATGTAATGATATTGCTTGACATTTTCTATGATCAATAAACCTACCCAGACTGCTGTCCCTAGTCTGATGTCCATCGCCCATAGATGTGGATGTCTGCAACTGGCTAGAGGTGGTGGCATGTGAAGAGCGAGCTAGTAATGGCTTTACCTGTCGCAAGGCCTGCTCCTCAGGATAGCGGGGCGTTTGAAACTTGGTACGATTAGATTGCAATGTCGCGGGTCCTGAGCGTTGTTGTATTAGGGTACGGTGCCTGAGAGGTGGTGGGGATATAGACTTAGCTAAAACTGAATGAGGTAATTTATTCGGTGAGTAGTCGCTGCCGGATTCGCCCTTAAAACGAGAATAAATCAGATTTCAAATTAGTTAGCCAGTTACTTGCACTCCTTTTTGGAAATGAAAACCTTACCATAACCGTGCCGTTGTCGGATACGCCCGAACCAGACATATTGTCCGCCAATAGACGCTCACTTTCGGGATCGGACAGTATTCGTGAAACATCAGACTTGTTTTTCAGTATCGATTTGGAGCGCCTGTGATGCTCCAGATTGGGCGAGGCATCAATCGAGTCTATCGATGAGGAATGCTTGCTCTCAAATTTGGCTGAATATGCAATATTGGTGCAAATAGACGATTAGCCAATATCATACGCAGTTAAAATACAATGATAACCTACCTTTCGTTCCCACATTTTGTATGCCAAACAAACGCTGATTGATCAGTTTAGTGGCAGTGGCTAGGCTCTTGCCTGGCATAAATACCGAACGCTTCTTCTTTTGGCTGCTAGGACCGGCTAAATTGCTGCTACTGACTGGGCTACCTGAAATGGCGGCACTATCCATGTGTCCGGATCCTGCTTTTGCGTCGTCATCAAGCTTTGTGTCTTCGAATCGTGCTCTAGGCTTGGCACCGGCTCCACTGCCAGAGCTTCCTTTTAGTGTGCTTGATGCTGGTGATGTGGCGGTAGTAAAGCTCTGCTGGAAACGCGTCTTCCGATGCTTTGGCACTGAGTTCTCGTTTAAGCTGACACGACTACCGCGCTCCTGAACATCAAAGTTCTGATACACGTCGTCCATTGGACTGAGTCCACCGGCAGCCAGATTTCTTAAAAACGGAAAAATTTTTGTGGATAAGTCAATTGATACAAAATTTGTTTGTGGATTATGCCAGTAATTATACCTAAGTGCTGTGTCTCCAGAAGCACTCTTCTTAACTTGGGCTCGCAAACCTGATGATGACACTGTCGAAGGTAGGCCCACTATGAAGCCCGTGGAGCTACTTATCGTCTGATGATGATGATGATGGGCGCCTTCCCGCTCAAGCGGATTTATGTAGAGATTATCCATATCAATGTCCAAAGCACATGCTTCGTCATTGAAGTCGAGTGTGAGATCGCCCTGTGAAAGGAATGGATGCGTCTGGCAGCTGGCATATGTATCCGAGCTATCGACACTGGCTAAATCGGCATTGTTGTTGTTGTTAGTACCGCTGGCAAAATTGGTATTAAAATTGCCGCCGAAGTGCAGCAGACTATTGGCACCTCCAATGGCCCCTCCATTTGCTGCCACAGTGGTTGTGTTGAAATTGTTGTTGAAATTGTGATTGAAGTTGGAACTGGTGATAGTGGCGCCATAACGTATTGGTGTATCCGGCGGCAAAGCAATTGTGGTAGATGTGGTAGTGCCATACGATGAGGACGTAGATGACGACTGGGAAATGATGGGCATGACACTAACACTGACGCTGGTGCCGACTGTTGTTGGTGGTGGCAACGGCAATGGCAATGGTGGGGGCGGCGGCAGCGACAGCATGGGAGGCGAACCCAACAAACCGAATTGATTGGCCTGACGGTTGGCCGCTGCCAGACGCATCTCCAAGCAAATTGGCTTATGGAAGTCGGAAGTTGGAAGAGAAATGACGCCCTCCGCATCTGTATACTCCTTGAAATCCTGCAATAAAGTTGAGCAACAAGTGAAATGCGTCGAAACGTATGAGAATATTAGCCCTAACACCCGGTACCTTCTATGTTAAGTGCTGGACAAAAGTGACTGAAACTTAGAAAAACAAATAAAGAAAAAAAAAAAAAGAAAAACATGCGACTATTTAAAAAGAACTTAAACGTGCAGTAAAAGAAAAATGTATAGAAACCGTTCTGTTCTCATCTCAGCTCCCAAAAGAATGTCAATTCAATTGAAAAAACGCTTTTAAAAACCAAAGATTTTTCTCGCAATTCATTTGTTTTTGTGGTACTTACCATGTGAATCCACTAAAAATGATAAGGCTAATCGATATGTAAGGTAAATCAAGACATTCTAGCTCCTAATGGCGGCACACACGGCACGGATTAGTCAATAAGATGAACAATCGTATTGTATTTGGTGTGCTTAATGTTTTAACTTGGGTGCTTATATTGTCATATGATGCATAAGGATAGATGTTGAAATCATTACATTTTGTTTGTTGTTTTATTAAAAGGCATTTTATCGTAGCATTTAGCATTTTGTAACATTGATTTGAATAAACTAAACAATCAGTTTGTTATAATAGTTTTCGTTGTTGTTGTTGCTAGATTTATAAACATTTTTGCTAGGATTATACATATACAGATAAAGTGCTATATAGCTACTGTTCAAAAACATTTTCGGAACTGCTTAATAACAGAAACGCAAATGGTAAATTAGTTCGGGGGTTCCGACTAGAGCAGTCTATAGCATTATGTAAGACTTGTGGCGACTATATTATGTCCTATATCATATCATTAATCGGTTATATCATACGATCATTACCAAAACAATTTGCTAACAACCTTAACAAGCCGATTATTTCCTAAAGAGAGAAAGAAAGCTTATTTTGTCATTAAAGATATGACTTTGACAGAAAACGTTATCGAAAGCTATAGAATAGTTCAAATGTAGGCGGTTGCAAGTTTCAAATTTATATAATTGTATGATTAGTTCTTAAATTATTATAATATGTGCAAAATTATATTATAATTTTTTACCCGATTGAAAAGTATCGAATATTTGGAGATTATCTCAGAACCGTTTTCGTAAAACAAGTAAAATAGGCAGATTCCTGGCAGATTTTGAACAGAAGTTATACAGTTTTAGGCTATTTGTAATTACGTGCTTAAAGTGTAAGTGTGTAAAATAATAATAAAAAAAAAAAAAAAAAAATATTGAGAAGGGAAAAACAACAACTAGATTTAAACTTTCATCAAGACCTTAAGCCTAGATATATCGTAATTTGAGATAGAGATTTAATAAAATAACACATGCTGCTTTTTTGGTATTTGGTGTAATAATTAATTAATTAAATTCTTAGAATTTGCTATGTCTTTCTTAAGCTTTTACTTGCACGTCACTCACGAATCGAATAAATTTTTAATTTTTGTATACTGATTAAAGCTAATTAGAATTAGAACTAGGATTATAATTTTATTTGCAATTTGCTGTCTGCGATTTCAGCGCAGTTCCACATTTTGAATTCGTTTTTTAAAGTTAACATTTTTGCAAAAATTTTGTGAATTCGTCGTGTAAAGCTTTTTCTTTCTAAACGCTATTCGCGCGCAATGGAATACATTCGCCTTGACATCCTGGCAAACCCTTTAAGAAAGAAAAGAAAAAATGAAAAGAGAAACAAGAAGTCAAAACATCAAAATAAAATTGCCATTTCAGCTCGTTTCGGCTCCGGCCGGTAGACAAAACCAACAGAAACCGAAAAATCAAAATCAAAAGAGATAAACCAAATTAAAAAAACATTAATGAACCATCTTCATATGAGATACAAAAACAGGACCACACACGCTGAAAAAGGACATTGTTTGTAGGCTTTCGTAGTTGCAGCTTTACCCAAATTTCTCCCGTTGGTAACTATAAATAGTATATGTCGATAATGCCCTCTTCGATCATACGCTTGAGTGCCATATAATTTTTTGGCGATGGCGGCGGCCGAGCCAACCTCTTGATGCTATACTCCCTGTCATGGAATACACAAATGCGATCCTGCAATATGTACACACATATATACACACAAATTGAAATTGCATATTGATCCATGTAACATTATGATCCAATTTGTTGCGCACTCTAGCAGTTAAGCTACTCCCCTTTTATGGTGGGGTGGAAATTGGGAACCAGGAGTAGGAGGTCTAATTTAATACAGGGTGCGTCTGGAAGTTGTTTGAGCTACCTGAATGAAACCAAATTTGCCACACTTGTACAATTTTACAGTCTTTGAATGCTATGTTCGCGGTATGTAGATTATATAGTATATACAATATCTGCATGTTTTAGTTTAGGCTAAACCAAGTTCAAATCATATAACAACAACAAACCGAAAATTGTGCAAAATCGAAGAAGCATGCGATTATTTAAATCATACACATACAGATACAGATGCGAATACATATACAGGAAGCATCTGATCAAACATTTTCAAACTGTTTAAACAGATATTAAAGCAACAATTGGGTCGATTGACTGCTGATCGATTTTACCTTAGTTGTACAAAAGCAGCATTCGAATTCCACGGGGACATCTTGTTCCAAGTTATCCATCCGCTGATTTTGCAGATTCTCGAGCGCCACTTGGCGTCGTAACTCAGCCACTTCCTATAAAACAATGTTTGGGGATATTTCTTTGCATAACGTAAATCTTTCCAAAAAATATAACAATGGCAAATATAAATTTCGAAAATAATAATAAATTATGATTAATAATAGTCATTCAAATATTAATAGTAACAAGTTGTATATAGTTATGTACAGTAATATATAATGCAAAAGAGTTACCACAATTGTCATGCAATACAAACATGTAAAAGTTATTTGTTAGATTGAGAGTAAGGCATTTATTTGAAATATTAGTACTATGGAAAATTATATATATATATATAGAAAAGTATTTACATTAGAATAACAGGAAACATATCACATGCATAGAGACTATATAAAGAAATATATTAACTGCATGGAGGTGCGTTGCAAACCCAAAAGCATGATACACACCATTAATGCGTATGGACTGAGATGGTGCAGTGTGTGTAAAATTGTTGAAGGTTGGCAGGAAAATCAATAAAACAAGACAATTCTATAAGGTTTAGAATAGTTCTATCCGAATTTATACAAAAATAAGTGTCGATAAATGAAAGGTCTGTACGATGCATGAAATGTTTCCTTATTTGCTCGTCTTGGCCTGTGCTCATCTCTACTGTGGTTTAGAATTGATAAATGTGTTTCATAATCTTTTTTAGTCAGGGCAGTCCGTTGCCTATCAATCGGAATTATCATTAAGATTGTGTGTGTGTTGCTTGGAAATTTTAAGACGAGATCGCCAGCTGCCCAATGCCTTGCCAGAAAGTTCGATAAATAAATGCGCCTAAGCAAACTTGTCTGTTTGGGTGAGTAGGACGCATATAGGTCATATGAAAGTTCAAGCCAAACTGTGCAATACCCTGGTCTAGTTTTAATATCTGTGGTCCTACGCGCTCTGAGCACACAACAGTATCCCGTGATGAGGAAACAAATCCAGGCGAGTCCACAATTGAATGGCGACTACTATGACTATGTGTATGCTGACGACGATGAGCTTGGTAATGATATGGAAAGGAGCTTGGACGGTGCTGCAGATGAGGTTCTAGCTGGTGGGTAGAGAGTACAGATTATCCTATATATTCAAGCATTGAAATCCATATCTTGTCAGTTCCCGGAGTGTCAGGCGTTAATCCCGATTGTGAGCCCATACCGCCGGTCACCACTTGCCTTCCAGTCATCAATTCAAAACTACCTGCGACTACAATGGGACCGACCGATCCAACCAACTGCGAACCTTCCATATCAACGTCACCCCCCATACCACCGCCTACTTTCACAACTCTCCCAGCTAGTTCCACCACTGCATTGTCTTGCGACAGAATCTCCATGAATGCCGATGAACAGGTACAGCAAATGGATAACTTTCAGCAGCAGCAGCGAGTTGGCGATGCTTCAACCATGGCCTTTACCGACGGTGAGCAACGAAGCAAAGAGTTGCGTACCCTTGTACAGCACCTGTATGTCGCACAGGCTCGTGTCCAGCTGGAAGCCACAGAAATTAGGAAGGCCCAGGCAGTGGCCTCAACGGCCCAGTCGCAACTGGAAGAATCAGCGAATCATGTGCGCAGCATTACGGCAACTCTGCACAATGCTCAGCAGGAAGTGGCAGCCGCTGCCATAAGAGCACAAATTGCTCAGCTTCAGCTGGCAGCGCATGACCAGCTGCTGTTTGCTGCCCGTCAGGATGTGGATGCCTTGTCTTCGCAAATGGTTGGGCTGCAAGCGGCCGAGGGTATTATTCAACCGAGATTGACAGTGGATTTGCATGCACTGCTTGACAAGTTAAAGCAACCGTTGCAGGAATTTGATAGGCCAACGGCAGTGCCCCTTATTGTTACTTATCCGTCTCCATATGTTACCCAGCCGGAGGAGCAGTCGCGGGGTATAGATATAAGTGATGGCAGTGACGTCAACGGGCAGTCGAATGGGTCTTCTGACAATGGAGCAGGAGGAGCAGTAGGACAGCCAATTCGCTACCCCCAGAACTATTATAATAAACAGTCAGAAAGTGTCAGAGAACTAAAATAGGGGCAGAACCAGGAGAAAGTGAAAGTAGTAGTGAAGGAGGTCAATATGGAAACATAAACTACACTTAACTATGTAGTTGCATTTAAAGTTGCGTATATTTTCTTTACAATTTAAGAAGTCCTAGCTATACATATAAATATATTGAAAACTTGTCAATAGATGTTTGTGTATATGTATGTTTGTTTGTATGTGTACACAAATATGTATGTAGTAGATGTTGTATGTGTTTTGTGAGTGGATATATTGGATCTTGTATTCAGAGAATGCAATCGAAATCGTTAATCAGTAATTATTAAAAGTTATATAACGTTAAGATAAACTTTTACCACCAAGGAAACAAATAGACCACTTGTATATACATACATACGTACATAGAGTACCAGGTCAGAATCTCATGATATGAACAGTTTCTATAATACGATATATAATTAGTCTGGTAAACTATGCTCATCCGATATTGATGTACAATCTTAACCGGTAACAGTTCCGCAACCGATATTAATTTTGGTTGCATTCCCTGAACTTGAGTAGAAAAATGTTTGCGTAGGAATTAAAAATAAATAAAAATTGAATGCAAATATCTGCGTAGCGATCTAGGAGCTATATGTACAGTAGTATTTTTTTGATGCACATTCACATCCGAACAGATAAAATGGATCAGATCAGACCAGACCAGATCAGATCAGAGCAAATGGGTTTGGGATACATACGTACATACATACATATGTATATCTATATGTATATGCATTGTACATTCGAAAAATGCAAATTTTGTAATTGCTGGAATTTTTATGTCGCTCAAAAGAAAAATGAAAAAAAAAAAAACATTTAGCATTTTATGTTCAGCCTCTGTAACAATCGAATTTCGTATCTTAATCAAGTCAAATCGAAATGGAATTACGATTATTAGTTATAATTAAAAGAGTAGTAGCAAGTGGCAAGAATGCATTTATAGAGTATAGAGTAGAGTACAGAGTATAGAGAGTAGGTTGAGTTCTTGTGTATACTTTGAATGTACCTCCTTACTGCGTCCCCGTAAAATCTAAAAGTTGAAATGTGTTTGGGGTTTAGCTTAGATTCGCTTGTTCAAAAAGTAGTTTTCGATGTGAGAAATAGTTAAATGAGACTAGAAACTACAAACAACAAATCAAGATAGAAGACTTCCGATTTCACAACCGAAAAACTGTATAAATACATATATACTAAATACTATATATAGAGCAGGTGAAACTAAAAATGGCATGTCTGGGTTTCCAATGAATTTCAAAACCGATAGACGGGTAAAATAAAAATTCAAAAATTAAAATAGAGAAACAATTATTTGTTTTATACTGTCTAATCAAAATTGTATGAAATAAGTTTTGTAATTATATTTTGCATGTTTTAAATATGTAAAACAAATTAAGATAGGTATTTATTTAGATTGGATAGTTGGAACATTTAGTTCCAGTTAACGGCTTCACATTTACTAACAGTTACATAGTTATGGTTTAAGAACTTTAAAAACATTAAGATATACAAGATATAGATTGCTTTGGAAGGCACACGCACACGCACACACACATACACTCATACACGCATACGCACAAGAGAACACTTACCCCGGGCGTTATCATCATCTGTATAGGTAGTCCCTTTTGATTTGAGGCAATGGTCATGTCATCCTCTGCCTGTCCGCCACCTCCATCTTCTCCACCAGCAACCTCCTGTGCACTACTACTGCTAGCTGTAGCCACAGCTGTTGCCGCACTTGAGGCTGCAACCATGGCCAAGTTGTTAGCCACACCTCCGTCGCCAGAGGACATTCCTCCTGCGACAGTTCCGCTTGGCAGTTGCATAGTTTGGGATCTTAACTGCTGCTGTTGCTGTTGTTGTACCTGAAGTGCTTGCTGCTCACGGCGATAACTCTCCATGGCCATCATTGAGGTTTGCCTGGCATTCGGATTATCAAAACTATAAGGTGGCACAGCATCCTGCTCAGAACTGGAGCCGCGACGCTATGATTGAAATATGGCATAAAAATGTCAGTTCATTCTTTATTATTGTCTAATTTCCACGGGAAATTTCAATTGAAAGGTACCACGATATAAAACAGAGAAAATGAAAAATAATCTATATCGAATGTCTAAGAGAAATTCGGAGTCGAAAATAGGTCGACTCTTTGGTTAATACCATGTCAGCAGTCTTTGCTATCGGATGGGTTCGAACAATATGGGCTTATATGATACTTACATTCTTTAGATTCGAGTTTCGCAAATTGGCTACATGCTCGTAGTTCTTATAACAGCCGGTTCCAGTGGTAGCCGGATTGCGATCGCTGGTGGATTCACCTTCGGTACTATTGCCATCCGTTTGGGAGAGATTGTGTCCTGTGGGTGATCGGCGTAGCGCGTGGGTTAAACGGTGCCAATTTTTCAGTGATCTTGTGTGACTTTCGCGCTTTTCTGCATTTCGTAAGTGGGTGTGTTTGTATGTGTATATTGGTTTTGTGAGTGTTGTGTTTGTGAGAGTGTTAATGTGTTAATGTATTCATTTGGAGCAGATATTATACGGTTTTTGTTACGTTGGCAAATTGAAGGGAGTCGTTTTCATTGTTTGATTATTTGTTGGTGTTGGTTGATTGAATTTTCAGTTAAAAGTAGCACACGCAAAAAGCCATGAATGCATTTTGTTGGCATTTATTTGTTTGTTGTCCGTTTGTTTTTAGGTCATTCATTTCGCATTTGTTTAGCCGACAGACATCAGTTAATGAGTTAGATTGGGTTGTGGTATTTTTTTTTTTTTTTTTTTGTATTTGTTGTTTCGCAAATGATAATTATAACCAAAAGAAAAAAGGAATAAAAGAAAATATATATAGGTATGAATTTCATGAATGTCATTTTGTAATTGTTGTTAATAATTTATCGACGATATAACGATGACAACGACGACGACGACGACGACGACGACGAGGAAGAAAAAAGGCGATGTTGATGTTTAGATATCAGTTAGGTAGATACGTACAGTGAAACAACATTGAACAACAGTCAACGAATATTGTACTTTGTTAATTAATCTTACGTTTATCAACAACATTAAGGTTTATTATTTAGGTGAGACTACTAATGGATATATCAACTATTGGAGCATATACGTATGTATTTAAGTAAGTAAGTAGGTTAGTTAGTTAAACGAAAAACATAGAATTAGTTAGTAGTCACAGTTTAGAAATGATAAGAAACGAGAGAAATTTCATAGTATTCATTATTCACCGCTTGTGGTTAAGCTTGAATTTATATATTTCAACTGATTCTATATCCGTACACTTAAGCTTTAGCTATTCAATGATATTTGAAAATCTAATAAAGAATATACGAGGGTAACTCTAAAGGTGCACACAGCAAAAAGTCATATGTATGTATATTGTTATTTTCTCTAAAGAAATAAATGAAAATTTTGATTAGACATTTTCCTACTACACATTTACTTTTAGCGTGGCAATGAACAACAAAAGAAACTGTTTACAGATTCCAAATGTCTAAGGAATCGTTACAAGTCAAAAACAACAAATATTATTCGCTTCGATTGCCGCTCCTTGGAACTTAATTGATTGCATATCCATGTAGGGCATTATGACCAGTCGAATTACAGCTTTTTATCTTTCATTTGAAGGAGTATATGCTGCTATCTTAAACTTGTAGTGCTACCCTCGCTTACGTGTGTGTGTGTGTTGTGTGTGTGTTTGCATGAACTATGATAAAGCATTGTGTTTAGTTGTTTCTAGGTTTTGATGGTTTTTGCTCAAAGCAACTCGGCAAAACAAATGTACGAAACAAAGGACTGGCTCAGTTTGCATATTCAGGTAGACTGACTCGATATACAAAAGCACATTTCATGGTCATTTACGCAACTTATGTTCGTATGTATCATACGTATAAAAAATATGTATACATATGTATGAATATGGTATGGTACGGCATAAAAATGAATAAGAAAGACAACCATAATTAAATGAGCAATTCGATCATTGAAGGAAATGAGCACAAAAACTGTGATGAATGGGATGCTTTTTTTTTTTTTTTTGATTATTTTCGTTGATTCGTTTACTTTTGGGCATACTCAAGTTTATTAGGCAACAATGTCAATTCAGGTTTACCTTCTTTATGTTGTTGATTCAATATTTGCTTGCTTATATGTAATCATGTATGTATGTATGTATGTATGTGTGTATGCATAATTATACGATATAGAGGATTGGATGAATCAAGAGCAGAGCAAAAGCAAACGACATTCCGTTTGGAACTTGTCAAACATTGATCTAGATCTATGTATGTAGATGTATTGTTTGTAGAAGTATGCATAGATAGATATGTATATATAGAGATAGTAAGATGTATTATATAGATAGGCACAAAAATCGAAAGAATTTTTACAGCGTTTTAGGTTTTGCTTTTATTGCTAATTTCACAGACACACAAAAGTTATTGTTGTTGTTTGTTGTTGATCGGTTTACAGTAGTACACAAAAGTATGAGTACAAACACGACAATCAAGTATTTATATTGTATTGGTTTTTCATTTTGCATTGTTTGTTTGTTGTTTTTTTTTTTCTTTTTTTTTTTTTTTTTTTTTTGGGATTAAATTGAATAAGTATTTATATAGGAGAGTATGCATGTTTCATATTGTTTATACACACGGCTTTGAGCATTAAGAGCGCACAGTTTCTATATAGACGTAGCAATTATAGTTTATTCGGGAGGAGGGGGAAGGGAATTATTGGAGAGTAGGGTTAGCAACATGCAGCAAAAAGAAGAATAAATTGAAAATTGGAACTGAAAATGGAGTTTGGTTAAGGACAATACACACACACAGACAGAACAACAAAATACTTGTCGGTATAATGGTAAAAGGGAGAAATGAAAGTATAAAAAGGCACATAAAGGCTTTCATCTGATTCGACACAATTTTCTTCTTACACTTCTTTAGTATTATGATATTTAAGATGTCGCAAATGACCGCAACTTAAGCATCAGAATAATGATAGAAACTTTTGAACTCTTTTTCTGAAAAAACAAAACCAATTCAAATTATACAAACAATTTGGGGCGTTTTTGTTTTTACAAGTTTCAACTGAAATCAGGAAAAAAAGTAAAATTTAAAACGGAAAACGGAAGAGAGAACTATTACAACTGGATCTTATATTTTTATATTTTAAATGTTGCATTGTATTTTGTATATAATATATTAAGTTTGCTTGGCTTAAAACTATTATGATTTTCATTATAAGAATTAACAGAAAAAAAATTCATTATATTGTATCTTCTTCCTCACTGTCTGCAACTAAAACTAAGCTTAGTTAGGCTTTAAATAAGGCATTTGTTTGGTTTTTGTTTTTCAGGAAGATTTCTTTTTTAATGCATATTTCTTAGGAACATTTTGCCAAGTTCTCTGTTGTTTCTACGTATATGTAAATGGATCGATGACTTTATATATATATATACATATATAAATGTCTACATATATAGATATATATATATATATATATACGTTATATGCATATATACAATAATTATCTAATTATATATATATGTATATATAATTAATTTTTTTTTTTTTTATGCGCTCTCACTAAATTATAAACTAAGCTTATGCTCTCTCTCACAGCTAGCTAGCTACAACAACTAATATCATAAATAAGGCTGACATTTCCCTTTCATTATCAATTTGTTATCGATTTTGGTTATTTCTCTTGTGGCATTGAGCTGGCCTCTCAGTACTACAGTTTGTTTAATATGTCTTTAACTTTGGAGGGATTTTCAATTTATTAATATTCTTGCTCAATAAATGCCTTGGAGTTTGCTCTGTCACTACTTTTAGTAGGATAGGCCTAATTATTAGCTAAGTTCTTTAGACTAAATCAAAATTGTGCTTACGCAGATTGTTTATTCTCATTTTCTACATCAGATTTTACGGTGGCAAAGCGATTAGTCCACACACACACACACACACACGAGTCGCACACTCACACGGGCATACGCAAAACCAACAACAAAGAAAACGTCTAACGGAACTAAGTAAATGGAAGACTTTGTCTAGAATAATTAGGAACTATTGCCAATGAATGCGGTAAGTGTCAATTGATGGGGGAAGTTCTTGAAAGTTTTGCTTAATTCCTATTCAAATGAACTACACAGAGAAAAAACATATAAAAAAAGCGACTTTAAATCAATAATTGATTTGATTTCAAATATGAATGTGATAATATAAAACATTGAAGTTATAGTAAAAAGAGAATCAAACATATAAACCTTTTAATGACATGGATAAGAAACAGTAGATATTCATTTTTCTCTGTGTAGTAACTTAAAGGCAAATTGTGTTAGACAAAATAATAGATAAATGCATTTTAAGTCAAGCCAAACATAACAAATTGATACAATCAATCACAGAACATCAGCAAAATTTTAGCGGATTAAAATATGCATAACATTTTCGTTTTTCTTTGATTCGATTTTGATTTGAATTCGATTTTCCGTTCTTTTAAATTGTATTTTCAAGTGCTGATGTCATTATAATAAGGGAAAATAAAAATTAGCAAAACTTTCAATACGATTTACGCAAGAGCGAGAGGGAGAAAGACAACGAGAAAATAATTTTTTGGTAGCACACGTTGCGTATGCGCGATGCAATTCGAAAGCATAGACATGTCGGTATGTTTGTGTGTGTGTGTGCTTGTGGTAACATGTGCATTGGACTATTAATTTTCATTCTTGGTATAAACCATTGAAAACCCTACTGGTGAAGCTTATCGCAATGCATAGAATGGATCGAAAGTGTTGTTGTGTTGCATGAATTACATACTTGTAGCTACATTTGAGGAAATGAAACCTTTGCACTCTTACGAGTATATAATAAAAGTGAACGATCCGCATAACATTGGCTCTGTTAATGAGCTAACAACAACAAAATAATCATTTTAACTTGAGTTTCAAGTTGGATTTTGGTATATTTAAGGAATATACCGAATGCTAAGGCCTTGAGATCTCTTTTTGTGTTTCACCTTCCGAACAAGGTCGTCTATCATTTGTATATACTCTTTGTTTTATACTCTTACAAAGGGTATAATATTTATAAGGCAAAGAATGGGAACATCTTGATCCTACGAGTCGATCTAGCGATATTAGGTTGTTGTTCTTGCAAATAGATGACAGTTTGGTAAAACAAACGGACAGTCTAATCTGATACTTAAACAAAAACTAATCTTCTATGGCGTTGCGATTTATTAACACTTTCAGTAGTTTTCAAACAGTTTAAAGCAGAGAGATCTTCAATTGAGATTAAATTGTTATTATCACAATTTTGACTAGTGATATAATATATAAAAAAAAAAAAAAAAATTCGGTCTAATTGGTTTGGTGTGCGTATGTGTGTGTGTTTCAAAATGGCGCCTAAAGCAGTTTACATTTAATCACAACGTACAATTATGGCCTAAACGGAAGTTCATACATTTCTAATATCTAATTTTTTGATTATATAACTGATTCTGTTTCAGATGCCGTTTTCTCAAGCATTTTGGCTCTGCCTATGAACAGTGTTAGCTAAGAGTTACATTTTTGTATAATAGGGAAGTACTTTGAGTTTCTTCTTTTCGCTTTGAATTTTGACTTTGGCTGGAGTCTGTTAATGTGAGATAATGTGTGTGTTTGTGTCCATTTGTGTGAATTTGTGTATGTGTGGGTTTTTCTTCTTTTTTTTCTTTTTTTTTTAGATTACAACAAGCTGTATATTGGTTTCGTTTATAGGACTAATTTTACACATAGATTAACAATAAGTTGTTATTTCATTTATTGCTAATTTTATATTATGCTAAATTTGCTGTTGTTTTTGCTTGGACTTGGGAGTTAAGGGTTGGGTTGTTGTTGCTGTGGGTGTTGCTTGGTTGTCTGTTCTAGCGGCTATCTTCATTGTCACTGGAGCTATTTTGCTGCTGTGCATCGCGCTCCTCCAACAGGCTGCGATTAAGCTCTTGAATGCGAGCCGACAGAGCGCGACGGCGCGGAGTGCCGAATGAGGGCAAAGGTGGCGGCTCTATCAATGTGTTTTTCTCGCCTGGATTCGTTTGAACGTTTTAACGTTGTGGGATGAAGTTATAGATATTGGCAAAACACACACATGTTTATATAAAATTGGTGTTAGTGTGTGTTTGGTGTGTGTGTATGAGTGAGGTGAAATTGTTTCGTTTTCATTAATTTGAACGAAAGTCGTAAGTGTGAAAAAGTAGAAAAAGAAGAGCAGAGAGAAGAACAAGTTGGTTGTAGGTTCATATTGAAGCTTTCATTTTAGAGAGAGTAAGAACGAGAAAGATTTTGAGAGACAGAGGTATTTTTAGAAGTACTAAAAACACTTCTGTCCCTTTACCTTGTATAGAATTGGTTTTGATTTCAAAAGTAATTTTTGTTTTTGTTTTTGATTCTTTTTTTTTTTTTTTGTCTAAATAACAAAACTACAATTGGCTAAGAAGAATGGGTATACAATATGCTTTGATGGTTATGCATGTGTGTTTCTTTATATAGGGTATGTATGTAGTAGGTATATAGTAAATATGTAATCAGCACTTGAAAATTTTCTAAAATATTTTGGTTTTTTTTGTATGATTTCTATGTTGTTATTATTGCATTTTTTTTTTTTTTTTTTGTTTCTGTTATTTATAATATTCAAAATGGAAATTCTAGATTGAACATTCAAATTTGTTTTAAATATAAGAAACAAGCTTGGCATTTAAGTAACTTAAAAAAATGAGCAATTTCAATTGTTGGCTCAAACAGAAAAGAAAAAGTTTAGCTAATTGATGAATTAAGCATGTTGATAGAATACGGCAAACTTAAGTATTAACTATAAGGCAAATTTGAATTACTTGGAAAGTCATTACATTTCAGTTTTTCTATTTATATTTATATCTGATGCCCAGGGATACGATTGTATGTATATATTACAAAACATTTTCTTAGATCTCTATATGTATATACAAAAGCCTGACTATAACTATATTCGCCTTGGATATGTACAATGTACATATGCAAAAAAGATAAAGAAAGTGTTTCAAAACTTTCAGCTGCAGTTTGTTAGTTAGCATACTTCTTGGAATAAGCAGAATTAAGAATTTGAAGCAGATTGGTAAATTTCTGTGAAGATAATGCCGAGATCGAAAAGTGCCCTATGATTAAAGCATTTTTGGCACTGGAATATGGTCACAATCTACAAAAAGGATATAGGTGTGTGTGTATACGTATAAGTACAGGTCTTGCTTAATTCAGAGGTACCGGTACTGGGTGTAGATTGATTATAGGCTATACGCAATGTTAGTCACCTGGAGCGCTTCGCACATCAAGGGTCTGTCTGCCTATATTGGGTGTACTTTGTCTTTTACCCTTGGGATGCACGATATTTGTTTGCTTGCCTAAAATAAAATACAGGACAAATGAGGAGGAGGAGGAAATATAGTATTGATAGAGTTTATATCAGATTAAGGCCTAGTTCAAATATATATAGTTATATGCACGTTCTATATAGTACAGCTGTGTTATATTCAGAGAAGGTGATAGAAAAGGGTAGGGTGCTATATTTGCCTTCTCGCTTATGCCTTCGGCTAAGTACAGCAGTAAAGCATTTGCCTAATTGACCATTTGTGAGGTAAGGTTTCAGTGTAGGTCTTAATGTGTGTATAAGTGTGTGTGTGTGTGTGTGTGTATGTTGGGTGTGGAGCTCAAGAGAAAAGCCTAAGGGCTACAGAATCTTAAAGCTATATTCATTTTGCTTAACTAGTTTACATTTGACCAATATGGTGGTTTAACTATCAATGATTACGTCCAACAATTTCTATCTTCATCTTACGGCTTAGCAGTCGTTAAGGTTCTTATTATAATAATCAATCAATAGTATTTACACGCTTCTTTTTGGGTTTATTTTATTTAAGAATAAGTTAAGTAAATCGTATGAAAAGCCAAAGAACAAGGCATGCAAAAGGTAAATAAAAAAAGGCTGGAATTGAAATAACCAAAAAATAATAATGCGGAGGGAAAAGGGATGTGGAGTTATGGCCAGAATTCTAACATTGAAAGCAATTGCAGGAGATCGACATATCAATGATCGACCAGCGATTGATATCTACAAGTGCATCTACATATAATGTATGCTTAGCTAAGGATTACGAGAGTTACATAAGCAAAATTCAATTTGATAGATAGATAGAAAGGTTGGATAGGTAGATAGATAGATTGGTTGGAAGGATGAATCGGAAGTGGGGATAATAGGAAGGAAAGTGGAAAGTTAGGTTGGATGTGGAGAATATGAAGGAATGGTCACTTACCTGTGTCAACAATCACATCGATGAGATCCATGGATTTGGCAAACGCATCTTTCAGATTGATATGATGGAAAGAAACAATGCTGCCCTCGCGTTTGGCACGATCGAGCGCCTCTCGCCGCTTGAGGGCCTTCTCGCGTCTCATCTGATTCTTATAAAATTCAGCAAAATTGTTAACGATGATGGGAATAGGCAAAGCGATTACCAGAACACCGCATATGCAACACACAGTACCAATAACCTTTCCCAGTGCAGTTGTGGGATAGATGTCCCCGTAGCCAACAGTTGTCATTGTAATACCCGCCCACCAAAATGTTTCCGGTATTGAAACGAATTTTGTATCCTTTTCATCCTTTTCGGCAAAATATGCCAGCGAAGAAAATATGAGAACGCCCATGGCCAGGAACAGCATTAGTAGACCGAGTTCCTTATAGGAGTTACGCAGCGTAAAGCCTAACGACTGCAGGCCCGTTGAGTGACGGGCCAGCTTAAGGATTCGCAGGATGCGCATGATGCGAAAGACTTGCACCACCCGGCGCACATCCTGGAACTGGTCCGTTGCATTCTTATTCGTTTCCAATAGAAATAGCGAAACAAAATATGGAAGTATTGCCAATAGATCGATTATGTTCAAGCCACCCTTAAAGAACTTCCACTTGTCCGGCGAGGCGCTAAACCTAAGTATATACTCTAGGGTAAACCACGTGATACACACGGCCTCAACCATTGCCAATTGCGGATTATCCTGTGGCGTACCATTGTCAATGTGTTGTAGTTGTGGTAGGGTGTTCAACGTCAGGGCTATGGTAGACAGGACTATGAATAGTATGGATATCACTGCGATAACCTGTGAACGGTAAAGATAAATCGAGACTTTGTCGAGACCATAATTCAGCAAACAACATCACAACGATCAAAATTACGATAATTATTACGTTTCAATTAACTTGTTGATATGGCTAATTTTATTAATTATCAAACAACAAACAGGGTTACAACAACGCAATAATAAGGAGCGCTTAAACCATCTCTAGCAACAGATCCTTTCATTCCGTAAATTTGTCATTAAAGCAATCGTTCATTTAGCATCTTCCAAGCAGTAGAAAAGAACTGAAATCGTTAAATATGGATCACTGGTCTGATTGTCCTTTTTCTTAACAACAAGAGTAACTCAATAAAGAATTGGCTTGGCGTAGTAAACAGTTGGAAACTTTAACCAGAACTATTATCATATGAACCACCCGATACCATAGATACTAAAAACGCTGGCAAATGTTAAAGTGGAGGAGGAGACAATGCCAAATCTAATGAGAATCGGTCGCTTGTATCGTATCGTAGACAGTTGGCATTGAATTTGGTTGGGATTTAGTATGGAAACACTTTTGTTTGTTGTTATTATTATTGTTGTACTTTTCAAAGGCTGCTGTACTATATGTGAAGTATATATTATTTATCGTAATCCTTCTTCATCATACAAACTAAATAGTTAAATCATACTTTATTAAATGGTGAAATTATGTATAATTAACTTAAGTGTGTAATTAACTTGTTTCCCTTTATTTCAAAATTGTTTTAAGTCGTAGAAGCGAGAAAGATATCCAAAAACAACTAATCTTTATACTTGTGTATGTGTGTCGCGTGTTGAGAGTGTTTGTGTGTATGTGTGTGTGTGTGAACTAATGGTCGCTGGGTAGTGGTATGTGGAGAGAAGTGCGTGTACTTTGTAGTTAAGTGTTTAGTTTGTGGGTTTTTGTAGAAGTGGCTAAAAGGACGAAAGACATGACGTAACACAAAAGCCGCAACAAACCTATACCTACAGAGGCAAATACTTTCTAGAAATATTTATAAAATTGTTGTTCTATCAAATAAGAGACGCTACCATCGGGTCTGCAGTCGACATTTTAACTTTTCATTTATTTAATCTAACTCGATTCATTTGAGATGCATTTCAACGATTTTGTGTTATTAATTCGCTGTCAGTGTTCAATTGTTTATCTTTAATTCAACAAAAATCAATAAAGAAAATGAACAAGATAGGTAAAACTATATGTTTAAATCAAAATTGTTATAATTATTGTTCAATCTAACAAATTACTGGTAGGTTGAAAAAAATAACCAATGCATAACTTTCGTATCAAACCATTTATATTATTACTGTAGATGAAACCAAAATAAAAGGAACTCCAATTGAAATATCATTAATTATGATACAATATTCAAAATAGGTTGGGGCAAATACATAAACAATTTTTAATTTATTTTAGTTAAATATTTAATGTAATTTACTAAACAAATTGCATATCGCATTTAGAGAAAATGAGACAGACATAAATGAATTTTTGACAGCAAACGCAATGCGATTTCAATGCCAAAGGAGAAACACACACACAGAGAAAGAGAGATAGAGAGAGAGAGAGAGAGAGAGAGAGAGAGAGAGAGAAAGAGAAAGAAAGAGGTAGGGTAAAGAGAAAGGGAGAGAGAGAGATGAGGTTGATAGACGGGAGAGAGTGAGAGAGAAACGCAACCACGGTCATTTGATTGCCATAATGGGACGCATTTTTTATGTATATATGTATATATATATGAGTGTGTGTAAATGTATGTATATGCGTGTGTGTGTGTTTTCTGTACAAGTGATGTTTGATTTGATAGGGACTGAGACAGGGGCATCTCAGATATTGCCATGTTAAATTGAAAAAATTGCTCTTCATCTGAATTATTGAGCATGGTGATATGCCACGCCTCTCCAGCCCAGCTTTGCATGTATTCATGTATGCACGAGTATGCGATTGTTTTGGTGTGTGTCATTTAGCCCATAAATTTGTGTGTGTCCGTGTCCAGATCTACCATAGTAGGCCACTGTACGCAACCACGCAGTTCTGGTCGGTAGGAATGGAATATATAGATTGAAGGTAACAGGGAGAGGATAAAGATTTTGTGTGGGGGTAAGGAAATTAGCCTCAACTAGGGTAGCGGGATGAGATGGGTGAGGTTGGACATTCATTTGGAATTTGGCATTCGAGTTTTATGTATCGAGGTTTTAAGAGATATTGAATAAGTTATACATAGGTATTTATGCAACTATTATTTAAGTAAAAATTATGTTCTCATAGGCAATGATTCATTACATAAGAAGAAAAATTGATTATAAATAAAATGTTTGGAATTACAAGACGAATTTAAAAAAAAATATAAAAACTAATTAACGATCGAATTTAAAATCTTTAAAGATCGAATATAATGTTAGAAGGAATTGAATTGCAGAAATATATGTAGGAGTGGTATAGACAAACAAAGATGGAGAGAGAAATACAAAGGGCGAGACAAATAGAGATAGTTAGATAGAAATGTATATAGAAAAAGGTAGAGTAAGAGAAGGGGGCTGTACTCATAGTCGGTACAGTCATATTTTGATCTACGTACTATGTACTTAATGACAATTGCAATCGATTGAAGTGGTCTTCGGGAAAGTTAATTAAATTTCGTATTACCAGCACGAGCTATTTTTAGAGGGGGGTTGTCGTTTTTGTAGGGTGGTGGATATGAGTGACAGTGGGCAGGAAGATAGAAAAAGGATTCACAACTTTCTACTGGATGCGATATCAAGGATGATTAAAAATGATTCGAGCTTACTTTTTACTGCAACTTACGCTTTAATTTAAATTTCGATATTGAACACAGAATGCATTGGATAGGAAATGTTGGAAAACAATAATTTGTGCGAGATTCTATTTGGGGTTTTTTTTTTTTTTTTTTATTTGGAACTGCTACCATTGCTGCTCAGTCATGATGAAGGGTTAATGGAGAGGGTCGGACTGGAAAGGTTAAGGCTAGGTTAAAAGTGACAAAATATGAAACTACTTTATGAAGTTGAAGGCGGCGCAGCTTTACATCTTGATTTTAAATTTTACGATGAGGGGATCTAACAAATTAAAGAAGAAAAAGGTATCAAGATCCAAAGAAACAAAGAAAATTATAGCACAAAGTAAAAAGCGTTTGACGACATTGAAACACAAAATTAATTTAGATTTTTGAAGCAAAAATTGAATTAACTTCCCTGAACTTAGCTCAAATCCATTTGAAACACGATATATGTATACATATATACATATATGTATAAATAAATATATATGTATATATATATATATATATATTAATAGATATATATACATATGTATATATATGCATATATGACAAATTGACGTGATAAAACAAAACACAAAGTGAAGAAAAGGGAAGAAGAAATCAACAAAATTCAATATATATCGGTATAGGTTTATATACGCGTATATAGTATATAGTATATAGAAATATGTAGATACAGTCAACTATTTATACATGCTTTGGGTATATTGATAAGTTTATAGTTTATAAGGTACACATACAAAATCGGTCTATACAAATAGATATATCTAGGATAAAACATACAGGTACGTACAATGGACAAAAATAAAAAAATAGTGCAGAAAACTTGGATATTGCTGGGTAAATTGCTAGGTGGATTGCTGAGTGTACCAACACCATCTGCAAGTGGGTGTGTGTGTGTGTGTGTGTGTGTTTCCGTGTGTGTACGTGTGTGTATATATTTATTCTTTAGTTGGGTGTATGAGAATAAGTCAACTATTTCGATTTGCTATATAAATTTTTGAAGGGTTTTTTTAATTGGTATTTAAAGCATTCAGTTTTGTTTGCTTTTGTTTGGTTTGGTGTTCTATATGTCTGTTATAGTTTCGGATTCGGTTTTGTGGTGAGAAAGGAGGGGGTGCATGAGTTGGTTCGCATACTTTGTTCGACTTACTAAAAAACAAACAAAATTCGATACAAACGGCTATTATAGAATTCAGTATGATCCGACTACGAAATTCTATATGCTAGAAGCATACAAAATGCAGCAAATTTGGTGGGTTAATATTTCAAGTAAATGTTATGTCTAAAAGTTGTTCGTTAACCAAGTGAAGAGCAACAAGTTGAAAACTTAAAATCTTTAATTTTTAAATGGTTTAAATATCTTATTTTGAAACGTTTAGGACTCCCTGTTTTTGGATGAGAAAAAAGGGTAGGGGGGAGGGTCTTAAAGTCTTAAATTCGGTTGGGAGTGTCTCTAAAGAGTCGTATATAGTATAGTATAGTATTGTATATTGTATAGTGTATATGTATATGTGTGTTTGTGTATTGGTGTGGCTGTGTTTGTGTGTATAGTAAGTAGTTATAAGAAGAAGCTTACAGACCAATATAGTTGACAACAATTAAGATCAAAGAAATATTCGAGAAAAATATAGATTAAAACACAATAACAATTCTAGTTACATAAATTTCATTGTATGCAATAGACGACAACAAGAAGACATTAAATATCGACAAATATGCGACCATATATATATACACATACGCTGTACATGTATTCTATATAATCGCTTGGCAAAAAGAACACATTAACAAAAGGAAAACAAGAGCACAAAAAAATAACACCTAATTAAACAACGTTTTTGTTAATTCCTTCTTGCAGAGCCAAATATGTGGAATTGAATTTCAAT
Source organism: Drosophila neocordata (assembly GCA_018903615.1). Classification (NCBI taxonomy): domain Eukaryota; kingdom Metazoa; phylum Arthropoda; class Insecta; order Diptera; family Drosophilidae; genus Drosophila; species Drosophila neocordata. The sequence continues at coordinate 28,185,085 of JAEIGI010000001.1, forward strand.
AATGAATCAAGAACTTGGTTGAACCACTGTGCGGGCACCGCACTGCAACTTCAATGGCAAGTCGATAGAGCACTGCAAGGGCATTGAAACTTTGGTGTGTTTAAATCAGTTTTAGTAGTTTGAATTACGTTGTTTAATTTTGTGTTTATTAACAAACAAAATATTTAATTTTCTGTTTGGCTGTTTGTGTTTGTTTTGTGAGCACGCGCTTTTTATTTATTGTAAATTGGAATCAGTTATTTTTCGTTTTGCGTTTTTTCAGTAAGTTTGTTTAAGTTTGTGTGAGTTTTGGTCCCTTTCATTGAGGATCTCAGCTAAAAGAGTATTCTTTGTGTATATCTAAATACGGTACAAGTCTTTCCTTTCTTTTGGTTCTCATATTTATCATTTCGTTTGAAAAAAGGATGTGTTTAGGCGGAGTATTAAAAAAAAACAAAAATATACAAAAATGAAAAGATTCGTTTATCATTCGCTCCTGAGTAAGTTTTCTCTTAAGGAAAAATATGAACAGAAATAAATATACATAAATACAACTGTCAAAGAGCTCTGGAAATTTTTCATTACTTTCTTAAAAGGGACAAAATAAAAATTCAATGTTGATATGGTTTTGACCATATATATATATAAATAATTTTTATGGTCAATGAAGATCTTATGAAACTCGCTATGTATGAGTATTTTTTTTCTGAATTTTGAAAAAGGACATTTGAAAATTTAATCGATCGATTGTAAGCAAAATCTATAAAATCGAATTTTGCTTGCTTTAAGGTATGTTAAATAAAAAATACATAAGAGAAATAAAAAATTGAAACTGAAAATCGAATGAAAAATTATTGGAGATGCACCCAAAATATGTTGTAATTATTTCCATTTTCTCCTTTGGTAAACGCTGAAGCTAACAGAAATCGGCTGCATATATACAAGCTGAAGCGGAGTACATATGTGTATATATATATATATATATGTGTATGTGGATATGTGTAAATGATCGAACTGTGTATATATATAATGTATAGATATATATCTATATATATACATATACATATACAGAAGTGTCACGATTAGTAAGCTAAGCTAAATACACAGTTGGGGTTATGGTACAAGGGGAGCAAGAAGATCGGGCGGATGGAGTGACAGCGGATGACGGAAAGTCATGAAAACTTCTATAGTCAACTCCAACAGGACGTCCGAATAGTGCCCTAAATCCTTTGCTTCTCAACGGGTTTTGCCTCTTTGCCTATGCCTCTAGAAAATGGAAATGTATTACAACACCGATTTGGCCGCTTCTCCCCAGAGTTCTTTTTTTACAATATTTTCGAGGATTTCTACAGCACACCTGCCGCCTGGTCATATCGCTTATTGCCCATTCCCAAACATTGTTACAGGGGGTGTTTGGGGGAGTAAGAAAACACATTAGAGATAAAGATAGAGAAAGAGAGAGATATTACTTCACCATCATCATCAACAATTAAGAGAAATATATTAAATATGTAGTTGTACAATATACATATATATGTAAATATATATGCATATAGGTATATATATGTATATTAAGATATTGGTATGTATTATTTTATGTATATACTGTGTGTGATTAAAAAAAGAATTGGATTAGAAAACGATTAGTAAATAATTTAGTAATAACAATTGGTTCATTTATCAGTTTGGCTTCCCATTTTTGTTTTTGGTTGGTTGGTTGATTTGTTGTAATTTGCTTAACTCTAGCAAGGATCTCGTTGGTGTCGGTGTCACGAGACAAGGAAATGAAAAGAAATAACAAATCGAATGCACTCAAGACTCTAAATAGGGTTGGGTATCGAATGGGTGGGTAGAAACATGTGAAAAGCAGATAAATAAACTTAACTAAACAAAAAAACATAACAACATGTGCTGCATACTCTTAGGGGCATTAATCAGAGCTCTGAGGTTTAATCATTTATTGTGGAGACAAATTTGGCAAAAGCCGCCAATTTTTCAATGTCCGAAAACTAACTGCAATTAACAGCAATTAAGAGCGGGAGATACAAAGTGACGGAGCGCGCACGTTTCTGTATAGACTGTCCTGTATGTTTAGTTCAGTTTGATTTGCTGATTGGACCAAGCAAAGGCAGATCAATTTGCGTCAAATTTGATTATATGTGTCTATGTTTGTATATATGTATATATACAACAACAATAATGCACTTGCTCTCAATACCAGACTTCTTATCTCAGCTGTCTTATATACAGCACTTGTTAGATAGCAGCGCAGTCGCAGCGACAACATCAGCGGCAGCAGCTGAATTAGAAGCAGCAGAAATAATTAAAAAATTATTTTACAGTTTAAACACCGGCATTAAAGCTGCTGAATAGAAACATTCATTCTTATTTAGGATTTGTTGATTTGGTTATGAGTATGAGTACTTCTTCAGTGCAAGCAAAGCGTATTTATCGTAATAAAAAAATAGGTGGAAATTGGATTGGTGATACTTTAGGCAACGTTTTGTACAGCATTTTCTTTTAACTGAGTAAGAAGGGTTTCTCAAAGAGATTCTTTGCCATTATTTTTACACTATTTGGTTCGTGAATTGTTGGATCTGCTTGAATAGATGGAATTTACAAACGTTTTCCAACTTTAAATACAGCATTAAAAACGATATAGAAATAAGAGTATAATATATATTTATATGTTTGTGTATATATAGAGATTTATATATACATAGCTATACATGAGTATATTACAGAGTGCTGTCAGCCCAGAGAGCTTGATAGTGTAAAAATAATAAGAATTGTAGTGTAAGATTGATTGCACCGAACAGAACATAATAGTACTATAAAAACTAAAAACAGAATCGATGAATTGATTACATTGATATGGTGGCGATTTCCGACTCCGATTCGTAGTGCCGAAAACAAATTCTTCTTTTTGATTGTACATTGCATTCACGTTGAAATTATAATTGACAGCAATTCGGCAAAACAACGAATCGGACTGAGGAACAAACTCAAATACACAATTATAAAAAAATATAATCAAAACGTTATTATGAAATAACTAAAAGAGTAAAGAGAGAAAGAGACAGAGAGGGAAAGAGTATTTCTAACTCTTGATATTGACACAGATTTACGATTAACACGGTTAATAATACACTTGAATACGATATAGACACATCAATAGAGAGAGGATTATTGGAAACATTTAGGAATGGTTTTTAAGGAAGGGAACGATGTCTCCATCGTGGATTGGTGTACAGTTAGGGCCAAATGGAACTGATTTCACTTACCCGCGCCGCAAAGCTTGTGTTGGGCTTCTCCAAGAGCTCCCACAGATATTTCTGATATTCAGCGCATTTACCTTCGCCAAATTCCTCCTCATCCCGTTGGCGCAGCGATTCAGCTTCCTTACGCATCTCCTCGTGAACATTTTCCTTGCGCTGATGATACTTGTGCTGGCAGCACGATTCAAGATATAGTTCGTCAACGCCCCAATACTCCAGATCATCACTAAACGCAAGCACGCACATCTCATCCACAATGTGCAATTTCCCTGTGCGATAGAAATTTAATATGGAGCTAAAGCTCTTTGGATGGCGATCGAAAAAGTACTCGTTGTCAACCAACGAGTAGTCATCGCATAGCTCAATGATAGCCTCATGGGTGGTGCACTCCCTTAGGCGGCCCAGTCGTGTGTGCGGCAGCCGTTCCAGTGTGCGCCAGAGGACCTCGTGCTTTACGCCACCAACATTGATGGAGACGCGACTATTTAGCTGCTTCGACTGGGCTATCATGAACGGCTCTGGCGGCGGTATGGAGGACATGGATCGGGAATGTGTCCGCTGGAGGGCGCCAGTGGTGTTGCTGTGGCTAAGGCCCGCATTGGAAGTGGAGCCCCCTCCCAGATTAATGCTGCCTGTGGCGTTAGTATGGGGTCCGCCAAGGCTGCCACCACCTGGGCCGCTGCCGGCTCCGCTACCACCACCACCAGACGCCCCACCACCTGCCCCCCCGAGGCCCGCCAGAGTTTGCTGGGAAGTTGTGGGATTTGAATGCGTTGGTGATGTAACTGGGAATGGAGCGTAACGAACTTCCTTGCCAATGGCTCCGGTACTGGTGCTGGTTGCGCCACCACCAGTCGCTGGATTAACTCCTCCACCAGTAGTTCCCAGACTGAGGCCAGCTGAGGCGGATGGGCCACTAATGTGGCTGCCATCAGCATAATCCAGGTGACGATTGTTGAGGACAAGTGGGCCGCTGGCAACATTTGGGCCAATGTTATAAGCATTACCGCCAGCTGTTGTGAGAGATCCACCGATGCAACCATATGAACCAGTTCCACTGGTTCCCATCGCCCGCTCCCAATCGACATTACCGCTTGTATCGTAATAGGGCTGATTATCGCCGATGTCGGCAGATGCCGCAAGTTGCAGTCCGCGGGCAATTGCCTCGTGTTGCTGTTGTTGTTGCTGCTGTTGCTGCTGCTGTTGCTGATAGAGCAAATGCTCCGAACTCTGCTGCTGTTGCTGTAGTTGCTTCTGTTGCTGACTTGATTGTTGTTGTTGCTGTTGTTGGCTAGCAGCCTGTCCACCTTGCAATTGCCCGACCATTTGTAATACTCCATTATTGTTTTGAAGCGGTGTTGATTCACCCGTTGCCCAGCGTACCGCCTCACGGTCCCTGTCGCGTTCGCCGACCATAAGTCTGCTACAGAATGAGAAAAAGAAAGAGATCCAATTTGAGGTTTCTTTCATTCAATAAAGCCATCTTGTTATAAGTACTTACCGCTACATCGCGTCAATGTTTGTCATTACAGCCTCCTTCTTCGCCCTGCCTCTTGTGCCCTGGTTCGCTTTATCGCCCAAGCAATTGATTTTGATTATTCCTTTTATCTGGAGATCTATAAATCCAACACTTAGCAGTAACCTCTCCTCATCAATTGTGGTCTGGCAGGGATTCGTTTTTGTCTGTTGTTGTTGTCGTCATGTCTGGTTGCTGTATTTGAATCTCTGTTAGTGTGTGTATGTGTTCATGTGAAGGGTTTGCTGGTCGTTGTATTTAGTCCTATGATCACAGTTGTATTTCTTGGTTGTTATTTTCTATTTGTTTGTGGTGTAACTGCGGCTGGTTCAGGCGAAATTTGGCAGCATTTTGTGTGGGGGTGTGGTAGTTGAAATAGCTGCAAACAGAAGAAATAATAATCTGATTATTTTTACAGACAGTTGATAAGCTTCTTCGAACGATTATGAAATTATATATATTAGAGGCATGAAATCTATATATATGGGTTATCGTTTGGCAGACTAACAAAACCAACTTCAATGAAGGCAAATGGATGTAATAGCATTCTGGGATTCTTCAAATAAAAAAAAACAATTCAATCGATTTTCGTTTTACTTTTATGGTTGGTTGTTTTTTTCTTTTTATTCGTTTTTTTTATTTTGTTTTGCCACGCCCACTCTATTCAACACTATTTTGTGCATAGATCAATAGTCGCGGCCGGTTGATAAGATAAGGGAAGCGAGTGGGTTCCCCTTTGGATTCAACCCTTGCGTCCTTCATCTTTTTCCAAAGGCAATCATCAATATTCATAGCTCACTTTTTTGGGTCGCAAAATACCACTCAATTATCGCATAATTATATATCCACATATGGGGGAGCTGGGGCGGATTGTGAATGCATGGTTATGGCACGGAGCGCTACAGAGAGTGGGGTCAGGTCGAATCAGCTAACAGTTGTTTTGTAAAATCGAGGTCAGAACATTGGCTTAATTTATTATGGTTAATTTACAAATGCCCAAGGCTAAACACATAACATTTCCCCTCACCTTTTTCTATTTCCATTTTGCTATTCTTGCATTCAAATGCACACATGCACACATCTGTGTACGTTCGTATGTACTAAAGTGGTTATTTTTGTGGGTCAGTTGAAGTGTTTGGCCTTTGCCTAAATCGCAATTCCTGCCGCATTGCAATCAAATTTAAATTTTTACACCCAGACGGAAATACACGAAGTAATAAGCCTAAACTGGGTAGGCAATAGTCAGATAATGGATGGTTTTTGCTGCGTATTTCAGTTAGAAAACAACCTTGCCATTTGTTCCCCCTATCCCTCACCGCTTTGTACGTTTTCAACTCAAGCTGTACATAAAACAAAATGTCTTCATTTCGTATTCAGATTTTGTGCACTTGCTTGTCACTTTTATTTCACTTTATTTTGCTGCATGCACGAATGAAAATTATTGTTATGAGTCGAATTATAAATAGTTTTGTTGCATTTTAGTCCAGTTAAATTGTTATTTATTATCCAATGGCATGGGGCTGGCCGTGGGGCAAGGAAAAAGCACTTAGTTGACAACATTTTTGGCGAGTCTCAGAGTCAAAATGTTGCATATTGCTTGCAATGCGTATACGACCCCTTGTATATGGTATAATAAAATTATATTGTTAAAAAAAAAAAAAAACATTTAGAACACGAGTAGATTTGGCCGTTTTTTAAAGATGATTTTTAATTAAATTTGGGGTATATGAGAATTATTTTTAATTTAAATACGCAAGGTACGCAAAATTCGAGCACTTCTTTTCATCTTACACAGGCTTGTGTTATTTTTTAGTTTCCCCTTTTTAATCGCGTGCGGAGAATTTTTTTTGTTATAGTTTTTTTGCAATTATTTCTAGAGCAAAAGAAGAAAGTCAGCTACATAGAGAAGTTGTTGTTGTATTTGCTGCCTGCCACATGCAACATGTTAGCCCCAAGCTCGACAATTAATAATTCTCTTCTATGGCACTGTACATGTATTTGCGTGTGAGTGTGAGTGTGCGTGTGTGTGTGTGTATATGTGTACTGAAGTGGCCAACTTCACCTTGGAACCTGTTGAGTTGCCTTGAGGCAAATGCAATTAATTTTCCATTTTAATTAGGTGAGACCTTTTCGTTGTTCCAGCTAAAAAAGTTCTTAAAAGAATAATTTCTTTTGACAGCTCCAGACCGGAGCGCTTCATGAACTTTTTACCAAAGATAATGACTCTCCAAATTTATGATGCAGACACGGACAGATAGTGTTTAAATGTGCACTTATACATATACGTATAATATGGGGCTTATTATAGAGCTCGTAAACCCGTACCATACATAATAAAGGCTGACAATATGTAGGAAATTACAAAAATGGCAACTTAATTGCTTTCAAATAGTTTGATGACGCCCCCGAGAGTTCGGATAGGGGACGACAAATGATGGCTGATGTTGCTCTCCATAAATATGTTCATTCATGTGTACATGTATATATATATATATATATGTATACTCAGGTTACGCTAACGTGGTGGCCATAGATATTTAATGGCTGAAACAACAGGAACAGCGTTACCATTAAAGAGCTGCCCAATTTAATGACGAAACTGAAGATATCGCTTGTATGTGATTAATGATTTCTTTACTTTAACCTCGCTAATTAAAAAACAAATTGGGCAAACATTGAAGAAGATAATTTTAAGCATAGTGTGCTGCAGAGATTAGGCCAACCACACCCAAGACTTTGAAGACTATTTACGGCGCTTAACACGAAGGACATGTTTTTAAGTTCTAATTTCTTACATCGGTTGTTCCCTGTTTGCAGTTTACACAAGTCGGGCGCATGACTCACAGGCAAAAATTCTACGTAAGCACTAAGTTTTACTGCCAGAGCATTTGCATAACGAGTTGCCTTAAACATGGAAAGAAGTACAGTGTTGGACAAGCAAGTCTACAGCAGCTACACTAAAAGACAGTCCAAATATGTGCAATGTAAAAGCGTGTCAATGTTATTATTGTTATTTAGCTAGTGGTCTTTGGTTGTTGGTGAGTTTGTGGCCAACTAGCAAAAATGGGCAACATTTATTGCCGCCTTTAAAGCGCCGCTTTGCCATTAGCATTGTCTAAAATTTATGGCGCCATTTTGCAAACAATTCAGCCCCGTCAAGAGCATTTATTTTAAAATGTATTCGCAGCATTTTCAAGTGTTTTGAAGGGCTCCAAAGGGTTGCAGCGACTAAAAATGCGTCAGCGGTAGCCTCAACACATATCTGAGCTTGACATAGAAGACAGGGGGGGCATATGTGGTGCTGCTTCTTATTTCCTCAAACGACGCCAACTACATCCGGTACCAGTTACATCCGCCCAGCCAGCAACGATTTTTTATACCCTGTACCCATAGGGTAAAAGGGTATATTAAAGTCGCTAAAATGTATGTAACAGGCAGAAGGAAGCATCTCCGACCCCATAAAGTATATATATTCTTGATCAGCATCAACAGCCGAGTCGATTGAAACATGTCTGTCTATCTGTCCGTCTGTCCGTCCGTATGAACACGTGGATCTCAGAGACTATAAGAGCTAGAGCAACGAAATTTGGTGTCAGCATTCGTATAGTGTCTACGCAGATCAAGTTTCAAATTTTTGCCACGCCCACTTTCGCCCCCGCATTTCAGGAAAATCGAATAACTAGAGTAAAATTAAAGGTAGCGTATTCTTATTTGGGACACCTAATAATATGGCCAAAAGGTATCAGATGACCAAATTTAGTTAAAATCGGACAAAAAATATCAAAGATATACCTATGTAAAATTTGCACTGAAATGCCATGTGTGACATTGCGTAGTAAGTGTGAGCGAAATAGCATGCGTTCGTTGCTGCCGCTTGTGAGGAGAATTTTACTTTGAACTGATGGCAAATTTTAAGGAGTTTGATTAAATAAAATTCCTCTACTTGGTACAGGGTATACTCAAAGTCGGCAGGGACGACTTGCTTGCTTCATTTTGCTTTAATTTCGTTAGCTACTGAGCAAAAATTTCGATCAAAGTTACGAAAAGTCACACTTGCCATTCTGAACACTTTGCACTCGCTTTAGGCAAGTTTCCTAAATTATGTTCCTTATTCTCTCTGCTTTCATTCTAATCAGCCTTACTCGTTTTTATTGCTTTCCTTGTTTTTTGCGTGCAAATGCGAATTATTGGCCATTGGCATGCAAACTTTGTCTTGACCAAGCCAACAATTTGCTCGGCCTTGGTTAGCGTTTTTGGTTTCGGATTCTATTTTTAAGCTTATTTAATGAGTGAGTGAGTTGGCGTGTGGGTGATGAGAGGTAATGCTTTTTATTTCTGTCTAGTATTTGCCTTACTTGATTGTTGCACTTGGCAACTAAAATCCATATGATTTAGCTCTGAAGTGTCTGTAAACGAATGGCTCTCTGATATCTGATTACAGTATGTTTGTATTATCATACATATATATATATATATAAAACTAAACAAATAATTACGAATCCCGATAGACTTTAATATGAAGAAGTAACTTACGTATGATTGGCTTAGCTTTTTTGTATTTATTTCCCCATTTTTGCGGTGTGAGGTTTGGTTTAGGAATCCCATTTGTCGGGCATATGAAATCATAATTAAACCCCAAAAAAACTAAAAAATAAAATAAATGGGTCATTTCAAAGAGGTGAATGTTCATAGCAAGTGGAGGACAAAAACTGAAACTAACAAAAATGGGAATATTCTTCGCCGTCCCTTAATAAGTGGATCGGATAATAAATATCGAAGTTTGTACTGAACGGGCAAGTACAACATTACCTAGAAAGAGTAAGTGAGAACGCATGTGGTCGCTGTTGCGGCAAGTTAAGGGAATTTCATATTAAAGTTGGTGTAAGTTGGGCCGTCTTTCTAGCTTTTGTTTCAATATTTCAAACAATACGCAACAATTTATTTAAAGATACTTGAAGTGAACTTGTTACAATGGCTTTTGTTATTCTTTTAAAATCTTTTGTTCCAACACACATATAAGATTAATATACTTTCAGATCCAGAGACCAGCTATTGGAGGTTCAAGAAAGCTTTCGCAATTCTATTATCATATCCCTTAAAAATGAACTGGCTACCCAACACCACAGTAGCGCTTTGGATGGGGACTACTGGATTTTTCATACACGTAATAAATTAAACATTGTTGGTATCCTGCAGTGACACCGCGTCGACAAGATAAGATTTTGGTTTTGTTTTTTAAATGCTACTGGCAATGTAAATAACTTGAAAAGATTTAAAAACAAGTCACAACTCATTTCTTTACAGGAAGAAGCTTCGTTTTTTAGAGGAGATAAAAACGCTGTCCAGCATCTTACTATATCAGTCCTTGTTAAAAGGTCAGAGAGCCCAAAAACTATAGAAAACAAATGAAAAACACAAAATTGCCGATATGTCAACTCCGTGCAGGACTATCAGGATGTCCATTGGCCAGGAGATAGTTCTTGTTTTTTGGATTCATTTAACCAACATTTCGTCGTGATCCTTCCAAGGATTCGCGAGATTTTTACGTTTTTCTGTGGAGAGAAGTCTTTTTTTCTTAGCCATTTGAAGGACTTCGCAGGACCTTTTTGTGTCTACCAATGTTAATTAACAAGGACTATGTTGTGGCCAAAGGACATCCGGATTGTGCTTCAAATGACCGAGTTACAAGGATTTTTCTGATTTTTGGCCAATTTTGATGGCTAACCCTCTTTCAAAAATTACAAGGATATTTTTTATATGATCCTTGAAATCCATTAATGCAAATCGATAGTCCTGCTTGTGGAGAATTCGAGAAATCATGTCCTGTGGAAATTGCACATCGTCCTGCGGAGCTATAGCCTTAAGAAATTGATTTTTTTAAGGTTTTAGCTATAACTATCGCATATCCTGCCGCAGGACGAAAGGACATGGTGTCCTAGGATGTCCTTGACGATCTCTATCGATTGGCATCATAAAAAATTGGGGTCATCTAAGAATTCAGCACTTGTATTTTTCACGGAATCTTAACAGCACCCTAAAAGTATACCACAAAAAATTTATTTCTTAGCGAGACCAAAAATGTTGGAAAAAGTATACAAAAACACAAAATCGCCAATATCTCAGCTCGCTGAAAAACTATTAGGATGTCCTTTGACCAGGAGATAGTCCTTGGCTTTTAGATTCATTTGACATACATTTCGTCCTAATCCTTCAAAGGACTCGCGAGATATTTACGTTTTTCTGTGAAGAGAAAAGTCCTTTTTTCTCGGCCAATTAAAGGACTTCGCAGGATCTTCTTGTGTCAATCGATGGTATTTAACAAGGACTATCTTGTGGCCAACGGACATCCCGATAGTCCTTAAATTGGCCGAGTTACAAGGACTTTTGTAATTTTTGGCCAATTTTGATGGGCAAACCCTTGTAGGATTTAATAAAAAATTTCCAAGTGTTTTTGTTGCTGCGGGGACCAGCAACTATTGCTGCGGGGACCAGCAACTGTTGCTGCGGGGACCAGCAACTGTTGCTGCGGGGACCAGCAACTGTTGCTGCGGGGACCAGCAACTGTTGCTGCGGGGACCAGCAACTGTTGCTGCGGGGACCAGCAACTGTTGTTGAGGGAACTAGCAACAGTTGTTGCGAGGACAAGCCTAAAAGTATGCAACAAAAAATTCTTTTATGCCCAAAAGTATGCTACAAAATCGGGTTTTAGCGCCTAAAAGTATGCAACAAAAATTAATTTTATGCCCAAAAGTATGCTACAAAATCGGTTTTAACGCCTGAAAGTATGCAACAAAAATTAATTTTATGCCCAAAAGTATGCTACAAAAATCGAGTTTAAACGCCTAAAAGTATACAACAAAAATTTATTTTATGCCCAAAAGTATGCTACAAAAAATTTTATCCAAACCGTTACGGAAAATTTGAATTAAATGTGTTTGAGGTAAAAGTATGCTACAAAAAATTCATTTTTTAAAATTTTGCGGCATCTTAACGGCCAAAAATTAGACTTAAACAAATTTTCACCGAGATGAAAAATGTTCAAAAATTGGTAGAAAAACACAAAATTGGCGATATCTCAGCTCCCCGCAGGATTATCGGGATGTCCTTTGACCAGGATACAGTCCTTGTTTTTTAGATTCGTTTAACCTACATTTCGTCCTGATCCTTCAAAGGACTCGCGAGATATTTACGTTTTTCTGTAGAGAGAAAAGTCCATTTTTCTCGGCCAATCAAAGGACTTTCCAGGATCTTCTTGTGTCAATCGATGGTATTTAACAAGGACTATCTTGTGGCCAACGGACATCCCGATAGTCCTTAAATTGGCCGAGTTACAAGGATTTTTCTGATTTTTGGCCAATTTTGATGGCTAACACCTTCAAAAAATTGCAAAGATATTTTTTATAAGATCCTTGAAATCCGTGAATGCAAATCGATAGTCCTGCTTGTGGAGAACCCGAAAAATCGTGTCCTGTGAAAATCGGACATCGTCCTGCGAAGCTATAGCCTTATGAAGTTGGTCCTTCTTTGGTTTTTTAGCTTTAACTTTCGTGTATCCTGCCGCAGGACAAAAGGACATAGTTTCCTAGGATGTCCTTGACGATTGACGATTGGCATCATAATATAAGCGTCATCTAAGAATCCAGCACTTGTATTTTTTCACGGAATCATTACTGCACCCCAAAAGTATACCCCACAAAATTTATTTCTCAACGAGTTCAAAAATGGTGGAAAAACTAAATGAAAACATAAAATCACCGATATCTCAGCCCCTGCAGGACTATCGGGATGTCCTTTGGCCAGGAGATAGTCCTTGTAATTTCACTGTTAGGTATAGCACCTGCTTTTTAAACCTGCAAACGAATAAAAAGTAAATGATTGAATGTTATAAATTAGGTCGAAAGACCGACTTGGAAATATTTTAAGCTTAGGTGCATATTTTTACACTAAAACATATATTATATATAATATATTTGAGACCTAACAACAAAGTAAACATTTAGGTTTAATTTTGCGTAGTTTAAAATCTATAGAAAACCTTATAAAATATGCAATTGAGAAAGGTGTGCAGTAGGAGGCCATTGGCCGTTGCTGGCTAAAGTTGAACTCAAAGTCGTTAGGCAGCCATATTTCAATGTGTTTTTTATGGATATACATATATGAGTTCATGTGCCTGATTATTGATTTTCGATTATGAACTATTGTTTTTTGAATCATGTCTGTCTATCGGAAAACTGACAACCTGTTTGCTGTGCGTGTTTGGCCTAACAAGGCGTAGACACTCACTCGCATTTCACATCGACGCGACTAAATAATGCAAAGGCCCACACAAATCATATATAATATTTATAATGCTTCCGATTGGCTTTCTTGTACCCTGAATTCCTGTTTCAGTCGTGCTGCACTGCGATTTTACTTATTTATTTCGGTTCTTCTAAATGCGTAGTAGGAACATTTATCAAATGCCCTGAAAACATTAATAACAAACACACAAGAAACGAAATAATAATTCTAAAACACCTGAGAATCATTTGATGTCACATAAAATGCTTCAGCTGCCCAACCTCTGATAATGATAAATGACCCACAGCAACAGATAAACCACCCATCCACTTAATTTCGCTTTAGGTAAGTTCAATGCTGGCCAAGTTCTTTGCTCGTTTATTTTTAGATCCCCTCGTCTCTATCGACCAATGTAAAAACTTATTTATTTATCTTACTTGATTCTTGCCAATTCTGCCTGCGGTTTTAAAGACATGTAATAAAAATACATTCTGACTAGTGAATCGCTTAAAATTCCACACAGACCAACTTTTGGAAAACAAGAGAGGCGCGAGAATTTAGCTCGAAGATTAATTGCAAAGCTAAAAATAGTTTTTCATTTGAAGAGTTTGTGGAACCTGCTGAGATGATGAGAGAGTGCTGGAGGCACCTATGTGTGGCATGGAGCATTCGCGTGCCTCTTCGCAATTATGACTTAAGAATTAGAATTAGAAATCGACTTCGCATTTTGTTCCAATTCCCGTGTGTATATTTTGTTCCGTTGTGATTAGCACGTGTTTTTAGCCAGTCCTAATATACATAACCAACATAGTAAGTCCAATTGGGTAAAATGTGGGCGATTTAATAACTAACGGAATGATTTCTAATTTAATAAAATACTGTATCTTTAAAGTTAATATCTACATATAATAACTTTGATGTATGTTCTACATATTGATTAAATCATAACCAAAATCCATACTTAAGTTTAGTTTAAAAGCCGCTGAATCCAAAAATGAATGAATTTTATTACACTGAAGGAAAACCATGCGATTTGCCATAGGGTACCCAATTCGTTGCAATAGTTTTACGTTTCTCTGATGCCCACTTTGCCCGCATTCTGTGAGAAGAAACAAATTACGCCATTAATTTTTCCCCAACTTTTGGGTTTGTTTTCTTTTTTTTTTTTGCATGCGAATGCGTTTTGGTATAAATGTTGCCGCTGCCGCTCTTGATGCGCAGGAATGCGGCAGAAAAAGTAAATCTTTGAACTCATAAAAATCGATGAGCGCACGCAGCCAATTTGTTTACGCCGCATACATATAGGTACATACATGTGCACACACTCCCACACTGCCCGACAAAGACAGGGGTAGGGCTGGAGATACGGATTCATATTGGGAAGGGATGGTAAAATAAAGTGTTAGCCAAATAGAAACATTCGTTTAATATACTGCATCACCAAACGCATACTTTTGAAATTATCAGCGATTGAAACGTTTTGTTTCTCCAGCTAATATCACTTAAATTGGCTAAACGAATTGCATTGAAAAGATGTGGTATTTGCTTTGAAAGCTTAAATATAACTTTTAGCTGTGGACACTTGTGACGACATTAGCTAAAAACTTAGAACAAATCCTTAGAAAGGACGTCAACTACTTGCTTCTAAGAATCCCACCCCCAACTTCACAAGGCTTCGATTCGGCCAAACTATTTGCTTTTTGAAAGTCCTTCGAAGGTTGAGATTTTTAAGGTATATACATATAACAAACTTCAAACATGTGTAATTTGAGTTAAACTTAAAGTCGCTTAGTTGGTAAATTAATTATTTTTGATGAGCTTACAGTTAGTGGCAGACATAATGCATAAAGCAACAGGAAATTGAAAACAAAATCAAACCGGAGCAATCCCAAGTAAGAAGTTGCTTGAAACACATATCACGTTTAAGCAGACTACAAAACATACATATAGACACGCACACACAAATACGTGCGAAAGTGGCGCGAAAGTGGCGCGAAAGTGTTGCGCATATTTTGGGACTTTAATTTCCTGCAACGGCCTTGAGATAATAAATTGGAATTCAAAACACAATAAAAATAATATGAATAGACGATTAACAAAGGCACCTCTACACAGTTTAAAAATAAATTTACAATTTTTTGTACTTATAAACCATATATAAATAGAAAGGATATATATATATATATATATATATTATTAACAAAGGCACCTCTACACAGTTTAAAAATAAATTTACAATTTTTTGTACTTATAAACCATATATAAATAGAAAGGATATATATATATATATATATATATATATATATATATATATATATATATATATATATATATTCGTTTTTTCCTCCTGTATAGGGAACAACTGAAATCAATTAAAGACCCGCATTTGAAATCCATCAACTATTTGCATAGCTATTTGTGTGTAATTCTGTTTTGGTCCTGTTACGTATTTGCTCTACCATTTTGTTTGTTTATCATTTATAGGAATACAAATGGATTTCACAGAGGTGATATTGGTTTGGGCAGGTAGGGGACATGTGCTTCTAATTTGCATGCAAATAAGCATTAGACGCATTTGCATAGCTCCTCTATTTCTTTCCGTCTCCATCTCTCTTTTCATTCCTCTTTGTAAAGCCAGGGACCTGTCATTCGTTTCTTCAACATTAAAATTAAATCTATTTTCCAAAACAAATTGAAGAATTTTACTTGTTCTGAGTGAAAGGTAGCCCTAACTCTTCTTTCTCTTTTTATCTCTGAGCTGCTTTCCTTTTCGCACTCCCTCTCACTTTCCTGACAGTGAAAGTTTGCGTGTCTTTGAAAGAGGCTACCTTTAATATTTAGGGCGTTCACGCCTGCGAATCTGACTTAAAAGCATTCAGTATATTAAGCCTGGAAAAGGGACCAGAAAAGTTTAGTTGGCAGCCACGAGGTCTACTTTATATTTGTTATATATGTGCAAATATAAATATATTTATACGCGTGTACATATATATAAAGGCAAGTCGCACTGAGAGCAAATAAAAATCATAATAATTCCAATGCCTGTGTTTATAGGTTTTCTTCCTTTTCCCTTTTCCTGTCGCCATCATACAATATATTTGATGCTTTCCGGTTGTTTAAGCTACTTTTCTACTGTTTACTGCTACCTTTTGTTATTCTTAGAGTCCTTCCAACTCCAAAAAGAGAGTGAGTGAGAGAGTGGAAGAGAGAAAAACTCTCTCTGCGCAAGTTAGTTTCCAGTTAAGAGCCTTGAAAATATTTACTACCAATTTTTATAAGTTGCTTGTCCTGAGGATCTAAAATTTTGATAAATGCTGAAGGTAGACAATTTGACAATTTCAATTTCGGCTTTTGCCATTTTTAATGACGTAGCGGCAAAAATTCCCTTTGCCCTTTGTCAACCCAGGCATTCAGCACGAACGTCAGTTTACTCCTACTCGATGTGATGTGTTGCGATGCGCAGCGTTTTCGGGTGAAGAAGCAGGCCAAAGCATATAACTCAACCAATGACGTCATCACTTTTTGTATAGACTCGTAATGAGGTTGTTTGAAGTATTTCTACAACAAGGACGAGACAGGACGACCTACTTTGTGCTCGTAGGTACGAAACGAAACGAAGTTTAAGTTGCCTTCGTGCCTCTAATGGAAGTGGGATACTGAATGAAAATTGGAAACAGGATAAAGCTCTGGCCGCCTCTACTGCTTCGACCAATGCCACCAAAACTTGCTTTTTCGGGCCATGTTTTACGATTCGCTCTGGTTGCTATCGTTTGTTAAGGCCGCGGGTACCCAAAAGTTCATCTCGCTATACGCGAATGTTGTGTGGGTTACTGAGAGTGTGTGACGACAGTTGAAGGCTCATTGACGAGGCCACCAGAATGTTAAAGCTGTGCTCTCGGCATGGGGTTGAGTACGCCTCTCTGTCATTTGTTTGTATGTGTGTGTTTTTGTACAAGGACTATAGACCGCGAACAACGGACAATTGGACAACAGACTGCGGGACAACGACTCTGACCACAGCCCAAGCCAACCAATCTTGATTTAACCGCATTGCGAGAAGCACTCTTTGTTGTTTTTCTTGGTACTTAGAGTGGACCAACAAGGTTGCAATGCACAAAGTAAAATTTATTTTCTCTGTAGTGTACACAAACTGGTCGACCTTTGTGCTCCTGCTCTTCAAGTTGACCATCTATAAATTCATATTAATGCTGGCTTTTAGACTGCTCATCATTATCAACGGCAAATTGGCTAATTTTGAAATAGAAAAAAAAACTGGGCCAAACAGGTTCCTAGACTAGCGCAAGCAATATAAGGAACTTAATAACTTCCCAAGCTGAATGAATAAGAAGTTTTCTTTTATAAGATTTGTAACTACCTCATCGACCTCGTTTTAGTGTACCACAAGTCAATAGGATTAATAGAGAAGAAAAAATCCCAACATTATTTCGCAATTTTCAGTAATTGTAGTTCTTATACCGAAACCTACAGCCATATTACAAAAGAATCCGTCATCGGCTTAGAGTAAATAGTAAATAGTCTATCTGCCCCATTAAAGGCAGGCCAACAATTTTAATTTAGACAAAAGTTTTACCCTCCGACTTCGGTCAAAGAGATTGAGAAGAGAATTCTTGTCAATGTATTGCCATGGCTACTATGCATTTGGCTTTTTTTCCTTTTCTCTTTTAATTTTGTTTATTGTTGTTATTGTTTGGTTTCATGCTTCATTTCTATTATTTCGTATTTTTTGCTTTCGCTTTTACTTCTGCTTCTGCCATTGTTATCTATTATTAATTTGCCCGGCCTCAACAACAACAATGAAGGAAGCGATATAGGCTATAGAAGATGGGTGAAGGGAACTGGAGACTCCACTCAATTTGATTTTTATTGTATTGAATTCTCATTTCCTGCCTTTCCTCGTTTAATATCATTTGGTTATTTTTGGCATCGAGGCCGAATGGAGCCGGCTTTGGTGGTAGAAGAACAACAATGGCAATAATAATACTGACCCCAGTCAAATGTTTTATGTATTTATTCGTGCTCTTTTTCTGTTAACCTAACACTTACTTTATATAAAAATTTGTTTTAATTGATTTCATTTCCTTTTTCGTTTTCGTTTTTTAGTTTGATTATTAGCCAGATTAGCCCGGCTTTTAGCCAAATTAACTTAACCCAACATTTGCGAGTAGGAAATCACTCTATTAAATCATCAATTGGAATAACTTGAAGCCTAAGGGGCTAACTTTTATCATAAAATGAATAAAATGCTGCTAAGCAAAGCTAAAGAAATTTTTTTATCAAATTTAAGGCGAACATTTTGTTCCTTTGCCGAAAGAAATATGCATCGAATGCATTAGAAAAGAACTAGTGTCTGGACAAACAGTATTGATTAATATGGAGAAGATAATTTTGGGCAGACAAGTGATTCTATTTTGAATTGTCCTAATAGATTACGATCTATCTCAGCATAGCGGCAAAAAGCAAAGGCCATGCGGTAAATTCATCCAATTTGTTAAAAAATAGATCGGTTACCTCGTCGTATAAGGGTAAAAGTCCTTATTTTAATGTTTCCATGTGAATTACTTGGACTAATTATCATGTTTTTGTTACTAATTGCATATGACGCACCTAATATGTATATATTTTGTGCTCCTTCTATTTCCAGGCCCTTGTTTCGCCTTTTATTCTCTCGATACTGCTTTGCGAACGCATTTTCTGGGCCAATTGCCAAATAGAAAAGGCAAATGGGCCAAATAGAATAATAGACATTATTTCATTTGTTGCTGTCGTTGTTTTTGGTGCTGTTGGTGCCGCTGCTGTTGCTGACATGTCTAATGACAACATAAATGCGCCAGCATTTAAGTCCACCAACCGCCTCGACATTGCCAACTGTGTCTTTTTTTTTATTGTGACAAAAGGCATAAGGTCGGGACAGGGAAAGAGTCACATGGCCAATGGGATGTGAAAACTTTTCCGCAAGTCGTCAGCAAATATATAAACATATTCGGAAAATGGTTCATGCTAAATTCAAATTCAATTCTAATCAATCAAAATTTAGAGCATTTGAAAAGCAACAGCAACAGCAACAATGTACTATCCGAAAACGTGTGAAATAGGAAAAAGAAACTTTGGAAATAGCCTTTGCTAATTTCAGAGAAATTGTAATGAATGTTTCTCCATATGTTTCGGGGGAAAAAACACGAACATTGTTTAGGGGATATATGTATACTTATATATACATATAGGCAATATTTCTTTTATGAATAAATAAAGAACCGACCCACTTCAATTGGCATTAGTAATGTCAAAGACAAACATGTTACCCAATATCGATTATTTTATATGATTCAGAGGCAGATGTAGGGAAGGTTCTTATCGGACAGATATTAGACTTATCCATGTATAAGTAGGCAAATTGAACTGGTACCTAGGTATATGTATTAGGAGTACGTGATAAACCCAATTAAACCTCCAACTAAATGTCCATTTCTCAGTTGTCTAAGAATAATATGCAGATGACAGTCCGCCCAACTGCGTGTTAGCAGACCTTCGCTATATTCCATTTTATTGGTGTATGTGTAAATATACCCTTCAATAGTTCTCTGGCCCGAGTTCAAGTAACAACGTCAAGGTGGCTTTTCAGTAATGAACCAATTTCTGTTCTGTTTTTATTTTTGCAGTTGCTTTTACAGCATTAATGGGCTGCTGTTGGCGTCGCCGTCGCCCCTGTCGAAGCTGCGTAGGCAGTGAAAGATGCTATTTGTGTTCTTGCTGCGGCAACCGCTCTCCTACCCGGCTATCCGCTATCCACCATCCACCATCGCCCGCCAGAACCTCTAAATAATGCTTTAGCTAGAGCATCGAGCCACTCACTCTTCACCACCTTGTTTTGAAGTGGCCGCATATTTCGACGCATAATTTTGTTATGTTGTTTGGCAATGCTTTATGGTCAATCGATGGAAGAACAGCTGATGGAACCATGTACATTAACATACACATACATATGCATATGAATGTACAAATACAACCAAGCACGTAGATATCTAAAAACGATCAAGTAAGTGCATCACGCATACGCCATATATGCCGCATGCTCGTTATTAAATGTTGTCCATGAAAATTTAATCAAATTTCCAAACTTTCATTTTCGGTTCAACAGACTAAAAAGCGCCCTAAAATTGACTAAGCAGGATTCTTGCATTATCCTACAAATAGTCCAATGGACCTTGACTCACTACTTATTTATTTCTCCTCTGAATTGTGAAATATATTGATTGGATTGACCATGGATGGATTTGCATTTTTACATTGTTTTTGTGGTTCACTTATTTATTTTATAATTATATTATTTATTATTATAATTATGTTGTTTTCTTTCTTTTTGATTTTTAATTTAATTTAATGCACTTGGCGGCTTTAATTGCGCATTACCCGGACAAACAGGCCATAAATTCGTGTAGTTGATGCCATAAATGCCATTTTATGGCTACTTTTTATTGGCCTGTTTCTCTTGCATTGCCTTGCCTCGTTTGCCCTCTATTCGTCTCGCTCTATGTTACCTTCCCTCACCACCGTCTCTTACTTGATTTTGTCCTCGTCAAGTCTTTTGCTTTTTGTTTTGCCTATTTTGTTTGTGTTTGCGGTCGTTCGCTATTTGCCAAGTTTCCATGCAAGCGGAGGCTGCAATGTAACCCGGGGGGATCGAGGCCCATGGAGGTGTAGTGGGATAGAGAGGGTAGACAAAGCAATGGTGAGGGTATAGAGGAAGTACGCCAGTATCTGTCGGGTCCGTCATGTATGCAAAAACATGAAACGCCCGTGGTCGCAAATTGTACAGTTTGTTAACGAGCCAGCCAACAATTTTTGACACATAATTAAGTTTTTATGTTCAAACGCGTTTCGCAAACGCTCCCATGAACATGAATCCATTAAGCAGAAACGACGGGGAGTGGTAAGTTGAAATAAAATAGGATAAAAAGGTGAGCAGGTATTTCGTGCATCCCAACCGGGTCAACCCTCCATTCTGTGCTAACAAATGTAGTGCATGTCCTATTGAAAAGGACAGCAACAAACATTTGAAGTTTTTATCAATATCTGTAAAAGGCGAGCTAGGAAAGGATTCGTTAGGGCGGTAATAAACTACAAAACCGATGAAGCTCTTGATGTTATCATGTTAAATATCTGATCAGTCGACCGTTAATCGCTTATGCTGATTGATTTGGGGAACTTTTTCAGTAACCCTCGATGCCAGAGAAAAAGAAAATCAATAAAGCCCCACAATAATGGCATACCATAAATGTGGCATACAGGTGTCTCTAACGAGACATACTTAGCATAGGTACCCATAAGCTGCTTAAGCCCATATTTTCATTTCAACCACACCTTCAACCGCACCCTTTGCCACGACACCCTTACCTTACTTTGACTTTGCATATTTTTGTTTGCATTTCTTTCTCTTCAAATGTTGCACAAATTTAATGCGTACATGCAATTTCAGCTAAAATTACCAAAATGACACAATCTAAACGGAAATAAATTGTGAATGCACCGTCTGCGGTAAAGTGAGGTGCAGCATGAGTGGGAAGAAAGTCGACTTGGACTACGACTAAAATAGATGCAACTAATAAACACAATGACCTTCTCTTTTGCTCCTATTTCTGATGCTGCACTAACATTTTCCTGCCACAAACAGTTAATGGGGAGAAAGGAAAACTTTACTTTCCGAACTGCCCTCACCCCTACCCGAATGCTTCATAACATGCCTTGGCACGTTATCAGCTGCTGAGGCGCGCACATTTTTAAATTGATGACGGCACAGCCAGGCAAAGCAAATGGCAGGCGTTGCCTGCATTTCTTTTTCTATTTTTTTCTTTTTCTTTTTTGCTTTAATGTTGTTGGGGCAATGTGAAAATGAGTTTTTCCTAGTTGTATAAATGAAATTTTTATCTGAAAATATATGCGAGAAGAACAGAATAGCTATAAGAGAGGCAAGAGGAGTGGCTAGAGGTGGCAAGAGGGGTGAGGAACACGACGACTGCCCAAAGAGCGGAAAGGCAAAAATTATTGCAACAATAAATAATTGTACACTCACTTGCATACAAATGTATGTGTTTATGTATGTACAATGTGGCAGCCGATATAGAATTATATATATGTTCATATATCCATTATAAATGTGTACATATATACATACAAACATACATATATGTATTTAGGTAAATCGAGTGAAAGGCTTGAGTTAGTGTGAACATATGTTTTCCATAAACAATTTCCATTGCGTTATGGAAAATTATTCGTACGTAGCCACTATGAATGTGTTTGTACATAAACAAATACTACAAACAACTTTCAAATTTGTTTATACTCAACCAGCGAAGCGATTACTGAATGGCCAATGAGAAGGAAAAACAATAACAATAGCAAAAATGTATGTATGCATGTGAATGAGGATTGGGATTGGGATGGGGATGGGGATGGGGATGGGGAAAGGGATGGGAAAACGGGAATAAGAAAGGAAAAGAATTATGTTTCCATTGGTGATGGATACAGACAGACAAACACATTTGCCACTAAGACACTTGTAAACGTATGCGAATAGAAAATGATAAAGCTCAAAATAATAATATCGAATAAATTTGAATATTTTTAAATAAACTCAAACATGATTGTTGTAAATAATTAAAAAAGAAAGAGCACAAACAAAAATTAAAATAAAGCAAGCCTGAAGGCGACGTGAGTAAGAGTTTATTTTAGTGTTCAGCGTTTTTCGACTTTTTGCTAAATTCAAAATAAAACCCACACAAAGGCAAAAACAAAAAACAAAAACAAAATAACAAACAAAAAACAACGAAGACAACGACCTACATATACCCTGCAATAGGATGTTTTCCCATTCATGCCAGGATGCACATTTATTTCAAATAACTTTTCTTTGGATTACAATCTTCACATCCCCCTTGCTATATCTTCTGCGAGATGAAGATGAATTTGAAGAAGCTCAAAACACTATTGGCGATCAGCCGATCATCCCTTCTCGTTGTATGGATGCAAGGTATATAACACACAAACTCGCACACCTCGAGCGGATGAAGAGACAATGATGATGCGCTGCAGCATTGCTAGCTATTTTTGTTGGCCCACATATCCGAGATCTCTTTCTTTCACTCCACGAACGACTCGGCTCTCACGCTCTCTTTCTCTTTCTCGTTCTGTGGCCTTTGGTTGGCGCGCTCATTAAAAACAAATTGTATTTTTAGGCTTTTGGGGAAACCACCTGATAAATGGGCAAAATGAAAATTCTCAGTCAGACGCTCAGATCGGAATCGAACATACTATATGCCGAGTATGCGGGTGGCTGGACTTTCGTTTCCACATCTTTCGCATCTGCATGTAGATATTTATTTAATAAATTCTAAAATAAGACAATTGTTTAAAACGAATTGCATAGCTTTTCCTGCTGGTCCCCTCATTCAAGTGATGGCGTTCAGGGGTTATCAGTGTGAAATTGCCACACTTTCGACAGACACTCTAAAAATGTTTTTGTTGATTCTATGTGAGGGCCAACTCTTAATGCGGTTGTTTTGGAAACAAACAAAATAGTTTTCTGTAAACAAATTGGACGGGGTTCTTTAGCCTTTGGCATATAAATCTATATAGATGAAACAAAATCAGCTGACTTCTTAAAAAAAATTGAACTATGAGAGTTCATGTTTTTCCTATCGATTCTTGAAAATGTTTTTAATTGAGAAACCCATTAACCATTCGAATAATGATATAAAGTTTACTATAATGTAAAGAGTAAAAGTTTGTCTCGGCGTTAATAAGATTAACTAAAGCCCCTTTTTTGTAATCAAATTAAAAAAAGAAAATTTAGAAAATTTAACGTTTATGTTTATCTACGTTGCAGTTTAACATGTATTTTGTGTATATTTTGCAGTAGGTGTTCAAGCACTCGGACCAACAGCAATTGCAGCGACAGGCTGCACAATTTAACGTCAAAAGGATGGAGATAAAGTAGAAGATTGAAAGGAGAATTCTCTGAAACGAGAAGGAGGGCACGGAACAAAAGCTGGAGGATCCTTGACGAGGAGCCTTGGTGCGACTCGCTTTGCATACAAACATTTAAGATGTTGCCCAGCGCACACTTTGTCTTCAATTCCCAGGGCTAAAAACAATAGCCAAAGTCAAGTTGTTAGTCAAGCGACAACAAATGCATGCATTCATGCATGCTTCTCACACACATCTACACTTTTGTATATTTTTGTGTATGAGAACCTGCATCTCTCTAGATACATACACATGTTCACCAAGGAGTAATTGTCTTGTGCCTTTTGCCTGGCTGCACCCTCTTACACACTCTAGGCCTGGGTACAACTAGATAATCTACTGCAATTGCTGGGCTATAGGACTTTACTAAAACACTGCAATTTTCTGGGGAAAAAAAACAAAGTAAAAAAGTACAACAAATGGTTAGCTTCAACCAAGCCGAAGCTGGAATACCCTTCTAGCGTAATGAAACAGAATGCAATAGAGAGAAAAGTGTGTGCAAAACTTAATGAGAAAGCTTTAAACTTGGCTATATTAACTCCGCTTTTTATATGGATGCCTCCTTTTATAAACTGCAAACTGGTAACAATAACTAATATGCCCTTTTTGTATTGGTATTAAAATTGCTGCCTACTTTGCGACGCAAATTACACAAATTGTCAGTGTATTCCATAGAGAAAACAAATTGGCTCACAATTCCTCTGGCCACCTTCTTGTTTCCCTTTTCATCCTTTTATTAAAGCAATTCAATTAAACTTTAGACCCACTCACCAAAGTTCATCTAGTCCCCCACCATCGACGACACCCCGCCACCCACAGAGAGTTGTGTCGTACTTTTTCAGCGTGGCTAATCGATACATTGCGCCTCGACGGGTTGCCTGCCACAATTGTCAATCAATTTGATGGAAATTATGTCAGCCCACAGTCTAAGTCAATGGGCAGGTCGGTGTTGATGCCGCCTGTCAACCGGGAAAACGCCAGGATGTGTGGACCACAAACCAGCCACACACATACACACAGCCGCACACCCATTTACTCACGTATACTGAGAGCAAAAAGTACACACCAACAGCTGCAGTGACAACTGTTTCCTCTCGCTCTTTCTTACTCTGGTTCCCAAGTTAGGTAAACAGTTTTTGATAATCTCACTTGAAAGTGAAGCAGTTTAAGGCTCGAGAGCAGAATAGAAAAAAAAAAGGAAAACCAAAGAAAAAATCCGTCACAAATGACGGCAATGATGACGAGTACGTCAAATGTTGTTGATGACTGTGTTGAGTATGATTATACAGCCAAAGCTTAACGCTTCAAGTGTTCTTATGCGGCCCATATACACACACACTAAAACACACACACACACATCTGTACTCACACATACAACAAGAGAGACTGACAGAAGAGAAAAAATACATAAGTAGTTTATGCGAGAATTGCTTTCTGCGTATTAGGATACCAAGCAACAGATTTTCCTTAACACAAAATCAAAAATTTTAGTTGCCAGCCTTTACCAATATTGAGAACATTGCGCAACTTCGTTGCCACAAACGCAAACCTACTTTATTTTGATTTACTGTCATGTATAATTACCAGTGTGAATCTTGAAGCAGGGTTTGAGTTTAGATATCATTAAGTCAACCTTAATATAGACTTATCACAAGCATTTACACTGCATAAACTCAAATTTGTTAGGCTTGGTAAGCCTTTTTGGTTTATTCCACTTTAAAACGCACTCAACTCTACTAAGCAGATAATGTGATGCAATCTAAGCAAATAATTTTTTATTTATTTTGGCTAGTCCTATGAAATATTTTTTGAGTTTTCGAATAAAATAGCATTCACTATCGATGGCCACATACAACGGTATTTTATTGCTTATCGTGGATTGGATAGAAAAACGTAAGCAAAAATAATTTCAGCCGGAAGTTTTTCATCATTAAAATTCACTCAACAAAAGCAATATAATGAAACGAAAGGGAATAAAGCGGTTTTATCTTTTCTTCATCTCCCTCTTTTATATATCTCTTTCTCTGCCTGCTTCTTCCAATCTCAAAATAAACAGATTTTTTAAAATTAAAGACAAGTGCTGTCATGAAGAGTACTAAAGAATTGATTTGTATATTTATTTATAAACTTTTCAATTTTATTGATTTGTTAGCGATCTCTTGTTTGTGTGTGTGTGCATGTGTGTAAATGCAAAGGGATAGAGATATTTTTTAAGCAAATTATGCTCAACAGTTCTGAAGGCTGATAATTTTCTAGAATTTTAATTCAATTTTGATTTATCATTTGATTGCCAAAAAACAAGGTGGTAAGGGAAACGGAGGCAAAAACAAAGAGTTAGTTTAGAGAGAAGGCTCTTACTGAAATTAATTTTCAGCAAAAGTAAAAGAAAAATGTGTCATTTCTGATTATTTATAGCGCTCGACATAGCCCCCCTATGCAGCCCAAAGAGGTAAATTTAGAAAATTGTTGTCATAAAAACACAACCCACGAGCCAAGTTTCTCGGCAAGGTAACTTCAAAACAGACATCGGCAGATAGACTTCGTTTAAAAAAAGCAAAAATGAAGGCCGACAACGCCCACCTGCAAGTAGAAAAGAGATATTTAGACAGAATCCTGCGGCTTGGCTGAGTGCTCATTAAATAGTAAAGGCTAGCAACAACAACAGTCAGCCACCACACATAAAGGAACTGTATCCCTTTACCTCTCCACCATCTGAGATAGAAAAAATCTTCATCTCCATCATCAGCAAAGTGAAATCGTTAGCACGTATTAACGTACAGTGGGTCGAATTTTAAACAAATGGAGAAATTGTTATTCTTACATAGACAATGAATATAAATAGCATAAAATTTGATAACTTTATCCCGATTTAGTCATTAGCAAAAACAAGTCTTCTACCATCAAAGTTTTTCTGATATATACCCAATCAATTGTCTAGCTGTATACAAGGAAGTAAATTGCGCAACTTTGATTCACACAGCCATTTTCAATCAGAAACATTAATCAAAATCGGATGACTATATGATGTGATCTTTGTCAATTTTGGTCCCTTCTTTCACAACTGAAACTATTTTTTGGATTTTGTAGTTTTTTTCTTAGCCCAGTGTGTGGCAACATTAATTATTTGTAAGCCACGTTGTCTCTGAACGACGATGGTTCCAGTCCTGGTCCCAATTTTCCTGACGATTGCGATTGAGCAAATTGTCACAATGAAGGAGAACAGCAGCAGCAACTGGACGCAAGAGCATGTCGTGTTCGTGCAACTAGGGTGCAAATATTTATATTATCTGCACATACATTTTAAATGTATACCGTAAGATAAACAGCAGCAACACACAGGCACACACCGAAGCGAAGTGTAATAAAGATATGCGATGTATGCATGTGCTGGCTTGTTTCTGTAACTCTGGAATAGTGTGGTACCTCTATGTACATATATCGTTTTAGCAAGATCCGTGTATGAAAATACACCTACATTTATATAGTAGTGGGCACAGAGAAAAAAGCTTTGATAAATATGCTCTATTCAAGAAACCTAATCGCGTTAGTGTGCGCCTTGGGCAAATTTACCTTGACATGCCCTTTTAGGTTGCATGCCCTCTTGCTGTGCAGCATCAGCCAAAACCATAAATAAACTAGAAGCAACAACAATGGAATGGAATGGAATGGACATGAAAGCTCATTCTTACGCTTCACTGACATAATACCCGCGTGGCCATTAGCCCAAAGGAGCTGCTCGCTGAAGCTTAAACCAATTTGACGACGCAACTGTAAGGCAACTTTAACACACAGGATTCGTATTTTGTGTCGCCTCTTTTCACTTTACCATATCTTGTCACGTCTTGTCATGTCTTTTGTTTCTATTTCTGTGGTCGAACAGTTGTTTTCCATGTTCTCTTAAAAAGGAACATTTTATTTTTCAATTTCCTTTACTGTCTTTTGATCTGGGACCCCCTTTATCCAAACAAACTTTGCAACAGGATTTTGGCACCTTCCGGCTCCTCTTTCTTCAGCTTTGCATGCTCGTGTGCATCTGACAGTAACAAATTCAGCAAAAATAAGAAAATAGAGAAAAGAAAGCGCGCTTTTAACTTTATTAAGATATCACAAACATACGCAAACATACCATGCCTACAGCTGGCATACGCCTTAGAAGACTTTTCATTTAATTTTCCCAACAATGACAAGAAAAAGGTTTCACTTAATTGAATTTCAACGCCATTAAAAGAATTATACCAAGATGTATGTTCAAGAAAAGTGTTGGAAGAGTGTGATAGGTTGACAGTGAGTGGGTGATTGGGTAGTGGTTGTGATAGAGGGGAACGCTAAGATGTTTAGGCACTTATCACCGCCCTGACAGCAATAATGAAGTTCTCACCATTATCATTATTGTAACGCTGATGACGCTAATAGCGGCTGCAGCCTTGACTTCATTCAAGCTTCTTTCCTCGGGCCACTTCCTTTTCTCCTTTTTTATATTCTAGCCATTTCATTTTTCTGGTTTAGTTGCAATTATCATTGTGTCAACGGGCCGAGTTGGAAAGAGAATACATTTATATCGATAGAGTACAAAATCAAATACAATATGGACCCATAACGTAATAGCTAAAAGTCAAGGGATCAGTATATTAGGTATCAAGTAGAAGTCAATCGACAATTATTTAACATCGAAAGTAGTTTAAACAGAATTCAAAGAAAGAAATGCAGTTGTAAACTTAACTGCAATATATAGAATCATTATTTAAATTACTAAAATCGCATTTGAAATATGCAAAAGCCACGACACGTCGAAAAAGGAACTAATTTGGATTTGAAAAGATGAGTATTTTTCTTTTATTGTGGGATTTGTCCATTAAAAGGCGAAATGTTTTCCGTCACTGTAGTTTCCTAACGGTTATTAAACGTTTCCTTTATCATTTTTGTACACAATTTTCATCCTCTAGCATTTACTAATTTCAGAAACAAGTTGGGTCAATTAGTTTTACATTGTTAGTTGTTGTGTGTTGCTTGTAGACTTTTCTGTTAACCATTTAGCATAAATGCGTTGGCACTTAAATCAAACTAAACCGAGCTAAACAAAGGAAAGGCAACGAATCTGCTCAAAAGGAAACTTATCATGGCACACAATTAATCTTTGGCCACTTTTGGCCAATTTCAGCAACGCAAATTTGTTTTGTTGGGTATAAGATTAATCGCATTAAGTATACGCCGCGTTGAGCATATAATCGCGATGAAATTGTTTTGTCGTTTGGCGTGAAGCAGCAATTGGCACTCAATTTGCAAATGCATTTTCACTTGAATTTTTGTTAGGCATAAACATAAATAATGCATAAGCTCAAAATAAGGCTCCAAAAGTCTGTGACAGTATGGAGAAACCCGGACCACATCGCCTTGTCTCGGGCTGCTCAAAAAAAATGTGGCCCGCTGCCATTTCGCGACAACAAGCAAGCCTTAAAAAAGAGAAATAAGAAAAGGGGAACATAAAGGGGAGCACAAAAGTTTTCACTGTTTTCCCACACACACATGAAAATTCAATTGGATTTTGTTTGTTGTCTGCGCTTTAAGACAGTTCTGGGCGAGCCGAAAAGCAGCACCTCCCACACAAAGTCATGCACCTGCAGAAATTGCAGCGACAGAGACTTTTCAACTTTCATGACAGGAGAAGGACCAACAGCTAGTACAAGACTGGAATAAGAGGGAGGAGCAAGTGAAGGAACCTTGCATGTGTGCCAAAAACACTGCTGAGAAATAATATTCTATGGATGGAAAGACTCCTTGGCTGGTTTGTTGTCATTGATTTTTATAGCCATCCAAAGTGAAACTTGGAAAATGCAACTGAAATTCAAAATAAACTAGAAAAGCACTTTCCTTTCGAATTAGAATTCCCCTTGCCAATTCTCTTTAGATTGTTTAGAAAATATTTGGAATATATATAAATATATATATATATATATATATATATATATATATTGATTGGCAGATGTTTCCCCAAAATAATATGAAGAATAATTTTTATTTCTTGATTAAGCGTTATCAAAATAAAATACAATCCGTAAGTTTTATATAATATTTTAAGAGCTAAAGGCAGTAAATAAGCACCCAAGTGAATAGTTTTCAATCTTTTGAACATTTATATCAATAGCCTTATACATAGATAACTGCATATAGATATGTACATGTATGGTATTGTATATAGTGTAGTTTTCGGCGCTGTCACTCTATGTCATATGCGATTCGGCTGCTTGCCAAATATTGATTATATGCCTTTGCAAACATGAATGGAAATGCGCTTCGCTGACTCCGCTCAAGTGCTTTCCGTACAGAGGGGGGCAAGAGACAAGAATCGGAAAGAAACGACAGTCGTGCCAAGCTAATGTACAAAAATCTCATCTCTAGTTATAGCAAGTTATCTGAGTAGAGATGCTTAAATGAATATCAATTGAAAATGGATGGCATTGTGGGAGAAAGTAAGTCATAAGTCGTAGTTAGGGTTGACAAAAAAGCGTTTAACTCTCGCTGGATTCTGGTAATGTCAGTTAACAGATAAATTGTCCAAACAACCGCTTCTCCATTTTGTTTTTATGTGGAAAACAATTTAATGGGTATTGCAGGGTGAAAAATCAACTATATCTCTATGGATTAACCAATACCCAATATATCTGTATCATTGTATCGTTCAGTTCACCAATGCGAGGATTATATTAAAACAATTAAATGGAAGAAAGGAAATAAGTAATTTTTTCTGCATTTCCCTAAAGTGCAATGAGTTCTTTCCCCGTGACTGTCCCTTACAGATAAACCTAAAAACCGGGTTTAGTAATCTGTCTATCATCTAGGGAATGGCTCTTTCCTAGCTTTGCCGTGTAAAAATTGGCCACGCCTTTACGACTATCTTCTACACCAAAAACAAAATGGCTTGACCATTAGGAAATGCATGCACTTGGTTGCTCACACATCAATGAAGAAAATTTAATCATCTATAACATTTGAATTACGTAGTAGATACCTAAGTATTTTATGGCTCATGCCGCACCTGAAAAAATTTCAGTCTATTCTACTTTACTGTACTTCTACACTACTACTACTATTATTGTACGATGAGACTCATAAACTGTTTACTATTCGGGGCTTGTAACCTTATCACAATATTTGCAGCACATCACTTTTTGATTGTCATTCAACAATAGTTAGTATTAACTTATATTGGTATGCTTATCTACGCACGTATGAATCAGTCCTGGCCAAAACCCTATTAATGCCGTTTGACAACATGGAAATGTAATTGCTTAGCTTGTGAAATTATCGTTGGTTATTGTTTTAAGCAAAAAACAGTCAAGTCCCCAAGTATCCTTACCAAATCTCGAACCCTTTTCATTTGAGCAAGCCTAGCTTTTTGGATTATAAATTGTAAGCGCTAAGTTAGTTTAAGTGAAATATCGATTGGATCACAACAATTAAAAAAATAACATGCGTTTTTGTTACTCACCAGCTAAATTGATAGCCACATAAGGGCTTTTTGACGGTTTCGTGTAAAATTAATCAGTGTTTAAGATATAGTCAGAAATTATTATTTTTGCTTTATTTCAATTTGAAGTTTGAATTTCTGTCAAAAAAAAAAAGGCAAAAAAACTTATCACAGACACTCGCGTTGTGAAATCAAATTGAAATATAATTGACTTTTGGTTTAGCACACACACAATCACACAAAGTCACAAATACACACACACACACACATGCAAACAGAAGAGATCAGCGGGGATCAAATCTTCGAAGCAATCAGAATGAAAAACCATATAATTCTAATCCACACCACCAGCTTATTCCTTGCATTCCATTCAATATATTTTTTGTTTAGGGATAAAGGACAAAAGCAAAGCAAAAGTTAAAATAAAAATGAAAAACTTATTCCATTTCACGACTTTTCGCCCCACTCCCATTTCCAATTCCCATTCTCTTGCTTTCTTCTGGCACCCCTCTCTCCGCATTATTGCCGTCGTTGTCTTTTGGCATTAGCGTTATGGTAATGCATATACTCCACGGCGGCTAGGCCATGAATTCTATGAAATTTACAGAAGCTTCTTCCGCCTATCTGTCTGCCTTTGCTTTTTGGGATATTTATTCCCTCCGTTTGCCTGCGAGTGCG
This sequence comes from Drosophila neocordata, assembly GCA_018903615.1. Taxonomy (NCBI): domain Eukaryota; kingdom Metazoa; phylum Arthropoda; class Insecta; order Diptera; family Drosophilidae; genus Drosophila; species Drosophila neocordata. The sequence continues at coordinate 28,217,324 of JAEIGI010000001.1, forward strand.
TGTGAGCGTATTTGTGTGCGTATGGGTATATGTATGTGCGTGCGTGTGTGTGTGTCTGAAGGAACACGCCTTACTTTCTTTCACTAGTCCTTTATGGTTTTCTTTTTTTTATTCACTTCCACTTAAAAGTTCTGTCAAGTGTTTTTTATGACAATTTTTGCTCTTTCGAATTTTATTTAAATTGTTTTAATTATTTAGTTTTATTTGCTTTGAGAATATAGTGATGGTGGAGAGAGGGAGAAAGACAAAGGCGGACAGAGAAAGGACTCTGCTCTATGTGACTGTGTATGTGTGTGTGTGTGTGTATGGGTATTTGGTCCGCTTTTCACAATTTCCAGCACAGTACGCTCCAAAGTCTAGCCACGAACTGAGCAAGCAAACGAGCGAAACTCCAAGCTGAAGTACAAGCGGGAAAACCCGAAAACGGAAAGCACGAAAGCGAACAACGATAGGCGAACAACGAAAAAACGAACAGTGAGAAAAACGAAAACGAAACTGAAAACGCTTCCAAGCCAACAAAATCCTTTTAACGAACTACGAAACGGAATGTGTTATTTTGGAAGGCAAAGCGTTTTGGAAGGAAGCGATAGCTCTCAGCAACGATGAGCTCTCTCTTCTCTCCATCGCTCTTTTTTAGTGTCCCCTTTTCCCTCCCTCTCGCTGGCTATAGCTCTACCTCTCTTCTGTGGTTTGTTTTCTTTGCGTTTATTGTGCGTACGTTTTGTCCACATTCTTTTTCGCAGAGTGCTGCTCCTGCGTATTTTGACCTCTCTTTCTCCCATCCTCTCTCACGCATATACTCCCAAAAAGTTGCCCGTTGGTAAAACGCACTTCGTCTATACGGACTATTCTACTATTATATTAGGCAAAATGAAATTAGTTATCAGCGTTACCCGGAGGAGCGAATTTTCAAGTGGGAGAGTCGAATTATTTTGAGGCAGTTGTTTCAAAGTTTAATTAATATGAATATGTTTTGGTTTTTCAGCGTTTTCTCTATTTTCGAAAGATTTTTTATTGGCTGTGCTTTTTTCGAAAATTTATAAATAGAAGCTGCAGCCTCGTCCGAGACAAAAAAAAAATGTCGACAGAAACATCAGCGAGACAGCATCAAGTTCAGGCTGATTGAGGCAAAGAAGATGGAGGTGGAAACAAATGCGATGACTAAGGTGGCGGTAAAGACAGAGACGGGAGGACAGGAATTGCTGGCAAACTTTTGACCTTAGTCAAGTGAAAAACGTGACAATATATGTATGTGTAAGTGGGTGTGTGTGTGTGCTAGTGTAAATGTGTGTACGTAACTTAACTGTTTATATGCCTAATTGACCATGTTCCCATGTGGCTTTTAGTTTAAAGGTTTTTATACTCTACACTCATAATCATAGGCAAATTACAGGGGACAAAAGTTTTCGCATTCACAGCCGACCCGATATTCTTGACTTTATTCGGTTAAATTACTACTAAAGAAGCTTTGTGTAATACGCTTGTAGGAATTGATTAGATCGGTAGGTAATGTCTTGCATTTAATATACCGGATCAAGTAAAAAAAGTTTTAAATTTGAAGGTCACAAGACTTGTTTTTTACATAGACCGATATACGGTATAGAGTATCTTAAGGTCGGACTTAAATTAACATATTTCTGTTGGCAAGAATTATTTATATAACTGCAACATTTTTGGCTAATTACAACTAATGAATGAATTATGAAGAATAACCCCCCTGCTCTCCACCACAATTGTACCCGTTAGTCCTACTCTCACTTTAAGCATTACTCCCTCTCGCACTTCCACTCCGTCCCTCAGTTGTGACATACAAATTTATGATTTTTGTTCGTTTTTCCTTTTATGAATATTACGACGCCGCTTCTATGTCTGGGTTTTAGGCCGTGTTTTTCTCGTCTTGACGCCATGGTCTGGAACCATTCCCCTTTTAATCATCCCCTTTAAGAGCTCACAGTCAATCATAGCTTTTAGATTTGGGGTATCCTTAAAATGTTTTTGTTAGGTTTTTGCTTCTGCTTAGCAATTTATTTTGTTGTTTATCTAGTTTTCCCAACTTCTGACTCCCCTATTCCTTGACTGCCCTACTTCCCCCTGTCTCGACTACTATCCATTTGTGTCTGTTTGTTGGTAATACTGGTGAGGCAAATTATTAATGTTTCATTCGTTGCCCTGACCGAATCTTGACAAAAATCAAAGTTGAAGCATCCACACATTTTTCCGAATTAAGAAAGAAAAATCAATTGATTGGTTGCGATGGCCAAATTTTCTGCACTCTTGCTTCAAGTCACAAGAAATTTCTATTCTAGTAATATTTTAGATTCGCTTGCTATATACATAATTTGGGTAAGTATATTTTATGTATAGTTCATGTGTTTTTTCTGTCTGCTTTCTGCCTTTTGTCACACTTGATTTATTTCGCTTGCTTAGCTCTGTTTTAATTTTCTCTTTCAGCAGATTTCTTGAATTTTCTTTTTTTTCTTTTCTTTTATTTTTATTTTCTTATTTTTATTTTCACACAAATTTTTTGTTTGCTCAACTTGCTTGCCGGGCCACATCTTTTTAATGATTTCTTTTAGCACTCGATTTTTCTCCTTAAACTTACACTTGTTTGTTTCTAAATTTCCTTGTATATTTTCAAGGTTAGACACCGAAAAAAAAAAACATAATATTAATTCACTTTGCTGTTCTAGGTTCTCGCGTAAATGATAATGTTCAACGTCAGCCCTTTTGCTTTACGTATTGACAAAAACACGAAGAATTCCCCGACAATACTACAGATAAGCTACAAAAAGACTAATTTATTTACCCACAGACACGTCCGTTTTCAGCTGTGGTCGTTACTCCACTGAGCGCTATTCGGCGTCAGCTTTTCCACGATTGAAAAGAAAAACTTTTTCTTTCACCCGCTCTCGCTTTTGTTCTCTTCGTCTGTGTATATGTCTATAACTACGTCTATGTCCATGTCTATGGCTATGGCTATTGCTGTGTCTGTCTCTATCCCTGTCTGTTGGTCTCTGGTTCTATTTCACGTGTTAATTTTCGCATGTTCTGTTCCTTAATGCTTTTCAGTTATTGTAAAGTTACAAATACTTTGGAAGTCCTTTTTGGTTAACTTATCAGTTGGGAAAAGTTTTTTCGCATCTTTTATGTTCTTTTTTTACTCTGTGTGTTCTTGATGTCTATTTATTTATGACCATTTAGTGGGTGGGGAGCACCAGAACTCATTATGCACAAATTTAAAGCATATGGACAATACTTTTATATTAGCTTTTTATCACACATTTAAGCTGAAAAGGTCGTCCTTACCCATGGTAAAAATGTTTCGGATTTCTTTCATAGCCAGCAATGAATATAAATTTCCCTGTTTGCCTACACCGGATGGAAGGGGGCGAATGGAAAGTTAGTTGCTTGTTAAATGAAGACAACATAATAAAGAATCACATAAAACATGAAAAAACAAACTGTTTATAGAGTCAAGAATCAATAAAAAAAATCAACTACATGGTATGTTCTTAAGAATGCTGCTGATTGTTAACAATGATTGCAAGTTTCCGATTTCATTAAGGTAATTCAGTTCCATTCAACTCACATCACAACCATTTAAAATACTTAAGTTTCAAATTTGTAACTGAATGTCTTCTACCTGTTATCTACATTCGTGTGGGCACTATGACAAGCTTTTAGCTTCGAATATATCAAAAGCTTTAAGCACAATTGTTCCAATGTAAGTCGGTTAAGATATATTTGTCCACGTTAAAGAGCTTGAAAAGTATATTAAACTGTTGAGATATTTCTTGATGATAGATCGGAAAAATTTCAAAAGCTTAACATAGCTGAAAGTAAGTATTAGTGAACTAATGCAAGAAAAGGAAATTGAATTTAAAACAGTGCTAAGATATTTTAGCTTTATGATATAGAAGGTTTGCTTCTTGTTAGATAACTAGAAATCAGAGAAGAATGGAGTAAAAGTAAATGGGCTCGAATGGAAAAATACGTACTTTTAAGTGGAATGGCAAAATAAGGCAAAGGCAGCAACAGTTTTTAATGGTTTCATTAGCTAACGATCCAATGGTTGGTTGATGGTTGCGATGCCAGCGATCACCACGCAATAGCCGAGCTGGTAGACAGCTATCAGGCCTCTTAATAATAATTTCGTAATTGAACCTAAGCCCTGATAGCCCCAAAACACTGGTGGCGAAGGTGGTGCTACCTAGCGGAACAGATGAGGAGTGAAAGAGGAGAGTCGAAGGGGAGAGAACCGAGTATAGCCCTACAATGAGTTGCGTATTTTATATGGTCTCTATACCTTGGATGCAAGCCATTTTGATTAATGAGCAGCTTAAATGATGCTGGAGTAGCCAAATCTGAGAGCATTTGACTGGCCATCTGATGAAGTCACTAATTTGACTTAAAAACGCATTAAAAACCATTTTCGATAAGAGCCCCCCCAAAGCGGCTGCCAAGAAATTCAGGGTTTTCCCGTAGTTTTCTACACGCACATATTTGTGATGGCGGGGATTGCCGTGATATAGTCTAAGTCGTTTTGTGAAAGTTTTGCAAAAAAAAAAAAAAAAATAAATAACACACACACAAAAAAATAACAAAACTAATAGGCACCATAAAAAACCGATTTTGGTCAACGCAAGAATTCTTGGACCTACAAAAATAAAAAGAACATAGAAACCATGAAAAGATTCTCTCATCCCGTATTTAGTTATCATATGCGCATAGCAGATGTACCCTGCATATGCCCTACTGACTATGTGATAAACACATAAACTATTCACTTTGGTGCGACACCTCCCACAAGTGCGTGGGGTACCATTAAAAAGATCTTCTGAGATGATGATGGTGGTGGCGAGTCTGATGCTAGCACCGATGGCGATACTGATGTTGATGGTCTTACTGTCAATGGTCAATAAATGTTTTTTTTTTTTTTAGATTGGCGCAATGAAATAGCAACAGCAGCAGCAAAACCCAAAATAAAAAAAGACAAAAAACTTCAAATGACCTTCATTGGCCATAAAAATCACAAAAATGATCAGCTAACATAATGAATATTTGGCTTTTGCCAAGCCACACAAAAAACCAGAGGGCCGGGCTAATTTCGGCTATGCCGTTGGCTCTACACCCTTGCAAACCCAAGTTTTGATTGATCATCACAGCAAAAGCTTTTAATATTCCTTTCATTTAAATAATAATCAATGATATTATATAAAATAGTGCAGGGAACTGATTAAATTTATTATTTAAAGTCCATATCAAGGACTGTTCGTCAAATACCCAAATTTAGGACTTAGAAATTAGAAAAGGATTTAAGTCAACAAAAAAAATTTAAGAACCAAAACCGCAATATGATTATAAAATCAGTGTGCAGACGTAAGCGATGTGCTATCCCATATAAAGCAAGGGTATAAGAAGTCCGCAAAAATTAATAATTTAAATAAACTCACTCTATTACAGTTTGCATATTAGTGACAATGTAAAACAAACAATAAAAATTGCCAATAAATAAAATAAAGTCGCTTTATTGTTTGGGGCTGCTGCTGCTCGCGCTGATGTTGTTGATGAACTTCCGGTGGAAGTTATACATATTTACAAACACATCACCCATTCGCATTGTATTCGTAGTGTCTGAGTATGCATGAATGTGAATCACAAAAGTTCAGAGGTTGCAGCGCACCAAAAATTGGGAAGTTTCGCGACGAGGCGAAGATGAGTAGCCGGCATTGTGAGAGCTGAACCTGCCGAACGCTTCAAATGATGACGTCTCGTGGCGTCATCATCAATCCATGTGACTGGGGCTTGACTGTGACTGCGGTTGTCTCTGCGTTGGAGCTTGACTGTGATTATGGCTGCGACTCTAGCTCTCCAGTTAAGTCTGTGCTTGGGTCTGGGACTCGCGTTTGGGCCGCTCGCTCAGTTGTCTACGAGCTGCAGCCGTGAGCATTGGCTAGCGCGTGATACGGAAACCGAATATCGAAAAAAAATTCAAAAACCGAAATTAAAAAATCTTTACCTGCCACTTATCGTCTGATGTTTTTTTTTTTTTTTTTTTTTTTGTTGTTATTGTGTTTTTATACGTGTTAAGTTTTTTAATTAGACAAATTTTCAAGTAAAAAGATGAAACAACCGAGCACTAAACAAGAAAAGAGAAATTACACAAAAGCACAAGGAAAATAGGAACAGAGCCAAAGCCAAAGCCGAAGCCGAACTCAAAGCAAAGACAAAGACACTGAATAAATGTGGATTGAAGCGAGTGCAGTGCGAATATTGTGTCAGAATAAAAAAAAAATTTGATTCTTCATCTTAAATATAATATAGGGAAGGAAAGCCAAGACACTAATTAGCCCAGGTAAGTAATTAACAACGCGATTATTTTAATTCAATTTCTTTGCCTTCGGCATCAAAACAAATTAATAAATTAAATAACCACAGTGAAAAGAAAAAAATTGGAAAAAAATACGAAGAAACAGCAAACAGCTGCATTAACATCCAAGCTATAAGCAAACATTGATTTATTATAACATTTTGTTTTAAAAAGGAAGAGAGAGAGAGAGAGAAAAAACACACACAACACATGTAACCGACATTAAGAAACCTCACAAATTAATTAAATCAAATAAAGCAAATCACAAAAAATATAAGAAACAAAAAACACACAAAATAAACTGCCAAATGCAGACAAGAGTAAAAAAAAGTATCGCTTTAGCCTTGAAAAGTCGTGCTTAATTTCTCAGTTAAACTCAAGTATAAAATATATGCTTAAAAAATTATAATGAAGACGATCTTTAGCTATCGCCCCATTGTCTTTTCGGAATACCTATTATTAAACCATTCGACGGGGGTGTGGGACGGTGCGGGAGAAGTGTGTGTGTGTTTGCTGCCAAATTAGTGCCAATTGAAGTTAAATATTTTGGATTAAAGTCTAAATTAATAGGTAAAAGTTGAACTAATTGATTTTCCTTTCGTAAGTCTGTCCGCGTTGGTATGAAGCATTTATTTTTGTTTAATTCGTTGTGTGATGCAAACGGAGAGTCTATATAGGAACCATAGAGAACATAATTATTGAGAATTGCGGAAAGGATTGGCAAGACTATATCTATGATATTGGTCAATCAAAATTAATAAAAACAGCATACTGCAAATCTTAAATTTGTTCGATTACTCTTAAGATTATTCTTTGTTTGTTTATTGTTTTAAGAATCATTCATTTAAAAGTTTTCAAATTCGTAGCCTGCAGTTTTGTCAATTGTCGCTCTGGAATTTAAAGTAGGAATTATATAATATAGTTATATATTTTAAGTATGGAGAAATTGATATCAATGATCACAAAATATTATGCTCACCAAATGAATGAAAATTCTTCATCAGATTACCAATATCTTAATAATATTTATAACTCTTAGTAATGATGTGTAAATGGGTAAACACACACGTCTAAAGAGTAACTATATATAATATATTTAAAAAACAGCAAAAACTACAAATAAAACAAAAAAAAAAAAAAAAAACAATTTTAAACAACTTCTTTTGGCCATTTTATGATTTATGAGTTGACTGGTTGGCTTTTCGAAGGGAAATACCCATTGCGGGCGTAGGTGTGTAACTATGTACGAAATGCAAGTCGACTCCATTAGCAGATGACAAAGATTTCAAATGGTTTGGCATTGTCAAGATTATTGCTATTTGTGCCTATATATTTGAAGCGATGGTGTCGGCGTTCCAAAGGTAAACGCTGATTGATTTCAGGCGACAGCAATCAGACTCTCTAAGACTCTTGGATATAGTCACCGATCCCGGAAATCCTATAGCCAACGGACCGTCCATGACGGACAGACCAGTTAAGCAGGTGTTTAGACAATTCGCAATACTTTTTATTAAAATCATTTCAATAGAATGTAATGATATGCCACAATAGTGTGTTCTCGTTGTTGGAAACCAATTGTTGGCGAAAAATTTATTTGTATCACTGCCATACTGTCTTGAAATCCGGTTTGTGACTTTTGTACCCTGTTTCCGTAGGACAAAATGGGTATATTCAGGTCGGCAGCATTTATATAATATTGTCTTCATCACCATAAATCGGCAGAATAATGTTACTCTGTCCTTTTATTTATGTGACCAGCTCACAGAACCTTCTGTTGATTGTTTCCAACGATTTCACGTTAATTTTTCGGGGATACATGTTAAGCTTCTTGCTGTTACAGGGTAATATAAGGTCGATGTTTAGTTTTATTACTCAGTATTATTCATATTATGTGCGTGCCTATCTTGGTAGGTTGCTTTTAATTGAAAAACTTTTATTTAAAATTTATTATGATGATGATGATAACTATTTATAACTTGTAGCTGCTAAACTAATAACGGTTAATTTTCACATTTTAATTAGCCATGCAATATTGTTTTAGGGGAAAAAACCCACACTCCAAATTTCACAGTAGCCAAGCTCTAGTTCTAATGATTATCATCTAGTATCTACATTAGCATGCATTTAATTATAGTCATTAGCCGAGAATTTAAATTTCCAATTGACACACCTTCTCAATGATTTTCATTCAGTAGCACAATTGACTTTGCTTGATATCCAGGGGGGAAGGCGTGTTTATCTGTGTCTACCTCTATATCTATCTATTACAATCGGTGCTTAATCAAATGAGGTTTAAGCTGCAACAACAAAACCTTTGGCTCTCGACATGTGTAGCTGCCTTGTCGACACTTCGCTTTCACTTTTAGCAATTTATTTTTGCAATTTACGAGACTGTTTGACTTAACATGGAGGTAAACCTACACGATCTCAACCCAACTCTACTAAACTTAACTTATCGCTTCGGGCCAAAAGGTAAATTAGCTAAAAGCATCTATTAGTAAAGGTGTATTTGTAAACCAATGCAGAGCCAATTGTTAAACACACTTATTTACTGACATTTCCCATTAGTTTAGTCTGCATTTATTTTCATGACCATTTCACAATATTTTTTGTTATATTTGAAGTTATTTTTGCTGTTTTCAATTTAGTCTTCTCTCCAACGTTGTAGACTGAATCAGATTGTGCGCTTTTTGGTTATTGCAAATCAACTTCAAATGCAAATGCAAACCAAATCACACAAAACCAACAACGAATGAATTGACAATGACAAAAAGTATTAAACGACTTCACACTTTGAGTAGTCATAATGGGATCCTCCTTACCTATGTGGTGAGTATTAAACACACTTACTATTTCCATGCAACAAATATTTTGATTCGTCTATTCCATAGATATTAGCTTGTATCTCAGCAGCTCTTAGTTCCCCGCCACCGCCACCTTCATGCGGTTTATATGGAGCACCACCTTGCCAATTTTTACCAGCACCACCGGGACAGACGCCCAGCTGTGCCCGGCCAGGGAAAACCTATTGCGAGCATGTCGACAACTATCCCACGTAAGTTGTAAAATCAAATCAAATTATCACAATGGCTAGACAATGTTTATTTATACAATTTAATGATCTGCAAATGACCAATACGAGGTTTAACCTCGAAGTTTATGCAAAATATTCAATTTAATTGTTGTAGTCACAACGCACTTCTGCGCAGAAACGGATTTACTCCTAATTGTAGACCACTCATTACGTATCCATTCATCATCATAACGTCTGTCAATTGAGTATTTCATTGGAAATAAATGGGGAGTTATTTTGACATTGCACAATACTAATAATTATTGCGTAATGACTACTTTTACCACCGTTTTGTACAAACTCGAAATCGTGCTAAGGGTTTTTGCCACTTAAAGAAATTTATAATGCTTGTCTCTTTCGTGCACTTTTAACAATGCTCAGCCTCAGCTGAAACCTGACAATGTTTTTCTTTCTCCATTTTCTGAAACATTTCGACAAACCCTCGTATGAATGTGTGCGGTATCAACGTCATTAACTGCATTTCAAACAAAATGTTTGACCACGAGACAAACTAAAGTTTGAATTTGAAATAAAAAACTAGTTTTTTCTTTCAAAATTAATATACGAGAGAAGACTCGAATCTATTGTGGAGGCTTTTGGTGATGCTGACTAGTGCTGCTGCTTCCGTACATACATAGCTCCGGTCTCGGCCAGCTAGGGGGGAGCGCCTTGACCTAATAAACTTGAATTGACAGTTCAAGACACTTGCTTTGGCGACGTCGATGACGACGAATATATTTTATGATTGCTCTGGCAAATACTGGCATGGCGATACCCTACCGTAGAGAGTACTACTATGTTGCCTCTAAGCCGGCCAACTATCAAATCTCATCAGTTAAAGAGTATACAATTTGGAGTATTAGATAACACCTTTGCGCGAACTTGTTTCAAACTGGTTTTTGTGGCTATATTTAGACAATTTCTTTGATTTAAATAAAATGTGCATTACTTACTGATAAGTAATGGTAATGTCGTTGATAAGCCTGGCGCCGTCTCAGCAATTAAATAGGCATTTTTATTACTCAGGGAGTGTGGAATTTGGCATTGCTCAATTCTAAAAAATAACACCAAAACCGATAATGTTTATATTCAAATATCGGTGTAAGAAAACCCCAAGTATGGTTCGCCTTTTGAAAAAGGCTTGTTGGTCACCATCCTAACCCCCACAACACCTTTGTACTGGCTCCGAGTGTGGCACGTGATGCGCATTCGATGTCTACACTGGATAAGAAGCAATGGGTAAACATCAATTTATAATTTACGATCGTGCGTATTTTCGTTTTTCCTTCGCGGCTGCATATTAATTATGATACCGATGTTATGATGGGTTTGGGCAACATTTTAATTTTCAATTTTCAAGCACTTGTCAGTCACCCTGTCCGACTGAGAGTTGTCTGTCACCGCTTGCATAACAACATCAGCACTATACATCAAGTGCATAATACACGCTTTTGAAGAAGTAGTAAGCCATAAAATCTTTGTGTTTTTAGTCTTACATCATCACTTCGAAAGAGCAATGCACTATCTTCTTAACATACTCATTGTCTTATTTTCGATCCCATTGTAGATATCTCATCAAGAGTCTCGTACGAAAATGGGGCTATGAGGCTACCACATTACTGGTAGATGAAACATGGGAGGATTTCTCAGCTGTTGCGTGGTATGATACGCCTGTCTTTTATGATCCCAAATCTATATTTCCGCCACGAGACTTTACAAATCCGGACTTTAATGGTTACAATTATCAGACACCATTTGGTGGAGCACCACATAGAGTTGGAGGCGGCAATGGAGTGGCAGCAGGAGCAAACACTGCCGTTGGTAATTCTCTGTTTGTGAGCAATCCCACCACTGAGCCACCTACGTAAGAAGCTTCTTTTTAAAAATCGAATCGCTAATTTAATATTTAGTGTCTTATTAACTTTTTAAAAAATTATTTTTGTAATTTGTTATTGAGAATCGTTCTTTCGCTTTAAATTTAGTAAAATACATATTGACAAATTATTTACTTTATATAATCACACAGATATCTCTTTTATTCCTCCACTGGAGCTGGTCAGCGTGGCAGTCATCGAAATCCTGCAGGCGCAACTGCTGCATCTGGTCACTTGTATTACAATAATGCTGGCAAATCGACTCCATATAATGCTACACTATGGCTAAAGCGTCTGGTGCGAGATCTTAGTCAACAACAAAAAGCAAAGGAGAAGGGTGCAGAACAGCAAGAAGAAGGAAAGAAGAAGGAAGAGCAGGAAAATGAAAGACAGGAGGAGCGCAGCAAACGTGATGTCTCGCTCAATATGGATCTCTTAGATATTCTGGGCGTCGACGCCAATGGAAGCGTTGAAAATTTGAAAAAGTCACGCACCAAGCGACAAAGTCCTGGACGCTCCACACTTTGTACCACCACATCTCAATTCATAACGCCGCAGGCAGCATTAAATAGTCGCGGAAATTGGATGTTTGTGGTGAACGAGCAGAATACAGCTCGTCAAATGGTCAAGGCGGAGTTATGCGCGTGAGTTTCAATTTTTACACCAATTTTCAATTGTGAAAGTTCCATGGCGTAAAGTTCATAAAAGCTTTTATGTCTTACCAATTAAAACTTAAAGCTTTTATTTGCCGCTTTTAATTACGCCATCTATGGGTAAAAATAGTCAAAGCACCTTTAAAGAACGCTCTGTTGGTTAACAGTGCTGGAAAAACTGTTAATGAACAGTGCTTGAGAACGTTAAGATTTCAGAAATTCGTTCTTCAACATTTTTTTTTTTTGAAGATTCAGCGTTATTAAAACGGCCTAGTAATGCCTAGTCTTCACTTTCTTGTAAGCAACTTGTCCCACAATTGGCTAAATATATCAAAGACCGGAAGAGCGGAATTGAGTTAGGAAATACAGAATTTTGAATAAATCGTTGCAATACAAAGTAATACGGATTGGAGAGTTCAAGGGTTTTCCCACTTTCTTTTGCATAACTATGCGTATCGTAATTGGGAATACCCGTCGTCCATCTTGTGGAGTCATTCAATCAATCTTCTCATTATTTATATTTGAAGTGGAGGCATTTTTTACCCCTTTTTTAACACTTGTAATCCAAGCATCAAGGTGTTGCTACCGTTACCTTAACCACCAACACCAATACACGAGGAACTCGCAGTAGGGCAGCGACAACACACAGGTTTATTGCTTTTAGAGTTCCCCTTCTGCATTTGCTGTAGATGTTAGTTCAGTTAGGGGAAATCTCCAGGGGCACGTGGGTACGGTGGAAGTTGCACGGCAAGTATTGCTTGGACTCTACAGTTATGTGTATTTTTGGTGCCATAATTGCGGTTAAACGAATTATAACACCCCGATGGATGGGAGGTACGGCTACGAAACCGTAACGAAGCAGAGCACAAGATTTGATTTCCAGTGCCCTTCACTGCACTCCCATTTTGCCTATGCACGTACATACATACATTTACCTTCCTTTCCCTTCTCTTTTGTGATGCATGTGCGTTATGCTACTCTACTTCAATCGAAACCTTTTAACAGTTTCAGGGAAAAGCAAAAACAAAAGTAGAAAATAGGGTGACATAGTCATCCGCCTAGTCAGCTAACTGGGGTCTTGCTGACTAACGGACAATGCGTACCCTAAAATAATTGTCGACCCTGCCATTTTCCCGCGACCCTTTCTTTCTTCTCGTCCTCCTGGTGCAAACACCTAGAACAATTTGTTTAAACAAATTATCTAAGAGGGCATTATTCCTACAAAGTGTTTCCAATTGGACAAAAAATAGAAATACATCGTAAATGTTGACCAACTAACGCTATCTAAATCACAGATGCACCTAAAAATTACAAAAAACATTGTTTTTTCCCATTTGGTTGAGGAATTTAAAAAACTTGCAAACGATAATTGTATGCCTTTAAACCAATTACAACAGCTATGACATGCAAGAAATGGTATAAGTTGAAAACTTTTAAAGTTACCCTCGGATTTAAACAAAAGTCTGCGCAACGCAGGCGCTTATAAATCTTAAAGAAGCAGAGCAGCGCAACAGCTGGCCACGGATCGGGATCCCAGTACGTACATGTACCGTTTCGCTACCTTAGCGTTTCTCACTGAACTCCTTATCAATTACGTACGATTCCCGTTTTAACGAGTTCGTTAAACTTTCAACTCTCTCAGCAGCCGGTTGAGCCTTTTTCCTCTTCTGGCTCAGGCTTATTTATTGGCACAACCCACAACTAAATTTCGTACGATTGTTGATTTTCGAATTTTATTTGAATTTTTGTTGTTGTTTGTAATTTTTTGTTTTTTTGCCTTTGGTTGATTTCAATTTTCCTGCTTTCAGCTCAAACACCTGCTCGAATCTTTGTGAACTGCCCAATGGCTACAACTCGAGATGTGAGCAGAAATTCGTACAAAAACGTTTAATTGCACTCCAGGGCAATGGACAAAATCTGTATGCGGATACATTTTGGTTTCCCAGTTGTTGTGTCTGCACGATAGCCGTCAATTAAACTAAAGCTGGAAATTTGAATGGAACCGCTACGGAGATAGAGGCGGAGACCGGGACCAGGACCAGGACCAGAACTGGAAACGTACAATACCGAGACCAATCGTCCTGTCATCATTATAAAGGATTTTTTGCAATACATAATTGATAACTAAATTTGCAACAACACGCACACTCAAACACACACTGATACACATGCACTCTCATAAATACTGTACTCTAGTTTTACAATTAATTTAAAATCGAAAAGCAAAATTGGAAATATTATTCAATAAACCGAAAATTAAATATGTAATTATGATGGATACAAAAAAAAAAAAAAAACTCAATAATGAAAATGCTAATTTACGAGAGCCGCACTAAAATGTTCGAGAAAAATATAAATTGAGGTCTATTCTATCAATATAACAATATCAATTTCTAAATAACCAAATAATAAGATACCAACGATACTACGATCCAGTACTATAAAGTACTTTAATAGTAAAACCCTTTGTTTTTGGTTAGTTCTAATTACATAGTTTGGCTGGCTCTTAGAAACTATGGCACAGCCCTCGTAGTATGTTAGTCCTGTATGGCAAGTTAGGGTGGATATCCACAAATCATTAGTGCATCGATCATATGACGATTTTTTTATAATTGTGTAAGGCTCTGCAAATTGCAAATTTGAAACGAATGGCGTTAACAAAAAAAAAAAAACATTGGCTATAACAACAACAGTAGCTACAACAATAAAAACAATAATAAAAACAACAACACCTGCTGCTGTTGCTGCTGCAAATGCAATTGCGTTCCATAAATCCAAAAACAATAATCGTAGAATAACATCAGGTGTCACGCGCATGTAACGCAACCGAAAAAAGGGCCCAGTCATGCATTGGATTGGATTGGACGACAGACGACAGAGAACGGAGAATGGAGGACGGAAGAGCAGAGCAGGATGTCTGCGGGGATATGGGATGCTCTATTGATTCCTCCCGGGCTGCTGTGCTGGCTAAATGATGTAGATATGTATGTCTGCCTTGTGTCTGTATGTCATGCTTCCAGGTTTGCCGATGTGTTTTATGCGTATTGCATATTGACAAATCGGAAGGAAGGAAGGAAGTACGACAGCTGGTAGAAAAAAGCAACTTGCGAGTTAAAACCATTGCTCCACACTCCAATTTGATAAAAGTCAGCATATACAAATAATAACAGAAAACTTTAATAAACTAAATAAATATCAAAACATTACCATAATGTACATATGTAGTCATATCTCAACTGATATATGGACGTATTTGATTAATAGTATTAATACGTCAATACATCAAAATTGTATCTTAGCATTGAGCTCCCGAAGTCGTCTACATCATATTACCTGTTGTGGAAATTTGCTCAGTTTTCTCTCATTTGCTTTATGTCAGGTTTTATGGCCTAGGCCAAGTGAAAAATTGAGAAGACAACAAAAAAAAAAAATTACGGAAAAATAGAACTAGCACAGTTGGTAGACAAAACCCACCCACTGTGAGTTAACATAGAGATCTCTTTTGAGTCTCCCACCCCTCAGGATCGTTCAGCTGAGGGTTAATTTATCCACGTATTGTGTGTGTGTTTGTGTATGTGCATGTGAATTCGTGTGTGTGTGAGTGCAAGCATAGTGTTTTAGCAATGATTAGCATCACAAAATAGAAAACCTTTGTTCCCAATACGCAGAGTGAGAAATTAAGAGAAAAGAAGAAAGGCGATGCAGCTTACTAGGTACATCAATAAGGACCGCAAACGACAAACAAATCAGGTAAGGACGTATAAGACAACGGCAACATGGAAAAGAGAAAGAGAGTTAGGAATAGAAATTGTTACAATTAAAAATATATACATATATGTGGAAACTGCTTGCCAGGACAACAAGTGAGCAAAACTTGCTGAAGTTGGCAAACGGTCAATGTCCAGAGATCTCTCCAACTACTCCAACCTAAATGAAGAGCAGCTGAAGTTTCTGTCAGTACAACAGCAACAATATAAAAAGATGAACAAAACAACAAAAATACTGCTGTGGCTGCTTGGTAACCAACATGAACTGTGAGTGAGAGAAAGAAAGAGAGCAAGGCAGTGCTTAAGCAACAAAGGGAGAGGGAAAGAGACAGAGAGAAAGAGAGAGAGAGAGAGAGAGACGGGGAAAGAGAGTGAAAGAGGGGGGAGAGTGCCTGTACAGACACCAAGGCAGGGAGATGGAAAGAAAAGGGAGCTAAGGGCAGTGCAAAAGGAAGCCAGCGGCAGAGAGCAATAATAATGCAGCACATAAAGAAGAAGAAAAAAGCAACAACGCCAGCTGAGCCAGAAGCAGAAGGCAGCAGCAGAAGCAGCAAGCAGCAACAACGTTTGTGTATAAAAATTTAACATCTGCTCCTTTCATGATTTCGGAAAACTCAAAACTCGTACAACAACAGCAACAACAAGGGCTGTAATGGCACAAATATAAATATGCGATAGTATTAGTGACTGAGTTCTGTATGAGAATGGCTATAAGTATGTATACATACTTACATTTATACATATAAATGTGTATGTGTGTGCGTGTGTGTGTGTATTACTGCTGGCTGTTAATGCATTTGGCTTGCTTTACTCGTATTACGTGCATTTGCCTCATAGAGATATAGAAACGGAGATGCCAGTTGAGAGCTGATGGCAGATTTCTTTTTTTTCCTTTTTGCAGAAGTTTGCAGGACTCTTTCATGATTTCCTTTTATGTACAGGGATGGAACCGAATCAGAAATTATATTTCGTTTCGACTTTATTCCAAATTTGAACATTTCGTTTAGTTTGTACAATCGTACGAATCTATCAAAAATATATCTAGTTATTCCTCAGCTTCTATTTTTAGCTTATCTAATTTATTCAAATATTTATATCAAGAAAACAGCTCTTATCAGTTATATAGCTATATATATGTAATATATGTATATATATAATACCATTTTTCTACTTTTAGAAATAAGAAAATTTTTAATATTTTCATTTGGCTAGGTAAAAATATCTGAGAGAATTCCGTCTCGTCGATTTTATTCATAAGTACAAGAAAATTTGCCAATGCGTTGTGAATGTCCTTTGCTGTACTGACAAAGGACACGCATACATCGAACCAATGAAGTACAAAGTTGCAGGCCAAAGCCAAAGCTTGCATTTGTCTAACTTGCAGATACATATAAAAAGATACAAATGCTGCACCAAATTCACACGAAAGGAGCTATCGATGGGCCCACTGAAAGTAGCCAGCTGCATCTTGTTTGTGCAGATGTAACTATATGCGCCATGGTTTGCGTGTGTTCGTGTGTGTGATTTTTTCGTGTGTAGGACAGGTCAGTGTTCCCTGCCAGCATAAGGATAAGGCACAAGGGTTGGGTTTGAGTTTTGAGTTTTGGGATGGTTTTCCATTACGCAATGCAAATAACTGACTGACGTTACGTTTTCCAATTCCATTCTCGCTCTGTGTCAGAGCCAGGCAACAATGCAACTGTCAAGGTTTTTTTTTACACATCCACGTGTAGTAAAGGGATCCTAAAACAACAACAACAATACAAGCGGAAAAAGAATTCCAGCTGAACGGCACACAAAGCTCGACTAATAGTTAAGGCAAAACGGGGTCCAAAAATAAAACAAAAAGTGAAATGAAATCAACTGACATATAGAGCCAGTACCAGCGACTGCACCCGCCCACTTTTTCCTGTTATTTTTTTCGCCTCCAACTCTTTACAAATTGTAGCACCGAAAAAACCAAACAGCACCAGCCAGTGCATGGCCAGGACACAGCCCACTCAACCAGCACAAAAAAAAAAAAAAAAAAACACACACACACACACACACACACACAAGTTCCTGCGTTCTATGTTCCAGAGATTCAAATAAAACCAACAACATGGGCAAAAGAGAACCAGAAAATAGCTCACAATCGGAAAACACTTGGAAAAAATCATCTTAATTAAGAATGTGCAACGAATTTATACTTGCAACTATCTGTTATACAGATTTATACCTTGTTATTGTTCATCCTTACATAGTACAACG
Source organism: Drosophila neocordata (assembly GCA_018903615.1). NCBI lineage: Eukaryota > Metazoa > Arthropoda > Insecta > Diptera > Drosophilidae > Drosophila > Drosophila neocordata. The sequence continues at coordinate 28,235,311 of JAEIGI010000001.1, forward strand.
TACATATGTATTTAAAATCCTGTGTATACATATAACGATTCTGCCCATGAGATCGTGAGAATACTTGAATTGAGACCATATTACTGTTTTGGGCTTTAAAAGTCAAGGTCTCCATTTTTTATCTTTGGCTATACTTTAGCTTTAACAGTAACAGGACAACTGTTTATACCACCAACCTGTGATCCTTATTAGATGAAAACATGAATTTTCAAAATATTGCTTCGGGAGATTTCGCTGAAGTGTAAACTGCAAAGTTTCGCGAACTAGGGAAAAAAATTCTCTTAATTGGAACAACTGTACAGGGCCATGTGCATTAGTGTGTGTGTGTTTGCGTGTGTGTGTGTATGTGTGCGTGGATCTGTGAAGAAGCGGATTCAGGACCTGGATACAACTGCAACGGCAACTGCAACTGCAACTTGTTGCTAAAAAAACTATTTGAACTCGACCATGTATGATTGTTAAACGAAAGCCGAACTCGAACATGTATGACTGTAAAACGATGGCCGAACTCGAACATGTATGACTGTAAGTTTTGTCGCCATTCACGTCGAACAGTCAGTTGTTGTGTATCCTTCGGATTCGAAGGGTGAAAAATCCGCATTCGTTAGATATATTTTCAATCCTTCATATAAACACAAATAAAAACATATAAACTAAGTTGCAGCATTTGCCGTTGGCTGTTTTACAGATCCAAGAAATTATTTTTTAGTTAAAGAACAACAAAAAAGTGAAAATGAATTCTTTTTTTTGAAAATGTATTGACTAAGTGCTACAATTGCGGGATGCGCAAATGTGTGTGAGACCGAGGATCAAGGATAATAATGCTAGTGCTACCGACAACAACCTTCGCAGCAATATAAACAACGGCCAACTTGTGTTAAACGCATCCCTAACCTTATAATTTATGTTAGTTTCGTTTCGCGTCGGGTTCTGATTTTGTTTCGCCAATTTTTTTATATTCCTCCTTTTTTTTTTTGTGCAAAAATCGTGTAATTTGAATATGTCATATTTGATGAAATTATCGCAGAGAACAGCGGCAATGGATTATTAACGGTTTGTATAATTCAGTAATCAATATAATCAATTTTTCTTTGCCTAAATGCCGATCCGTACAGCATTTTTATTTTGTGCAGTTTTAACCGATTCAGAAAATATATCTAATAGACGCCTAAATCAATATTTCATAAAGTTCTTGATCGCATTGGTTAAATAGGTAAGAGGACAATGTTTAAAAAGTTAGTAGAGATTAAAAGATTGGGTCAAAATGATAGTTACTCTATACAAAAATAGCAAGAATTACTTATAGCCTTTCAAATAAAGAAAAATATATTCTTTCTTCTGAACTCTCACAAATCTGGAATCCAAATAAAGAAATAATTGGAAACACCTAGTATGTTGAATTTGCTTCCACCACAATGTATCTAAAGGCAATAAGATGACGATCAACAATTTTAGAAGGGCTTGTTCAACTTCTTCCGATATTATTCTTTCTGATTACATAACCTATTGTGATATTTTCGATTAGATTATTGTTTAGTAAAAAGTTTTCAAATGGCGATCCTTTCACAAATATTTAACAATAGTTAAAAAAGTTTGTTACTAAAAACACGTATACGAAGCGTTGACCGGCTAGTGCAAGAAAAACATGAGAGAGGAGTTAAGATAACATTTTTTGCCAAAGTTGCAAATAACTATTAGGATAAATGCATAATGTTGATTGATTGCATTTCGACTAGCAGAAGTCGCAGTTTTCATTTGGCTATCTTAGCAAAATTTTTTTCAATAACAGGAAATAAGAGAGTTTCCTCTCAACAATTTTTGAGTAACTTGAGTTGAATTGGATCAAAAGGAAAGACGACAACACAGCGGCACTTACTTTTTCTTTAATGTTTAGTAGAATTATTTCAGAATTTGGTGATCAGAAAAAACAATAACAAACACTCGCTGAAAATGCAAGCAAAACAAACAAGCCCAACGAAAAAATCAGATATAACAGCAACAAATACTATAGATATGGGGAGTAAGCGTCTGGCAACTGTTTCCAAACTGACAAGGAAATAATATATAGAAATGAGTAATGACAATAAATACAAAAACTGTTGCTTTTGCTGGCATTAGCATTGGCATGGCATCATTTTGTATTTGTATCTGTATATATATCTTTATCCACATAAATATATATATATATGTTTATATATATACTATATATATATATATATATATATATATATATATATATATATATATATATATATATATATATATATATATATATATATGTATATATGTGAAGCATATGTGACAAGCGAACGTCATGAAGTTAAATTAAAAAGCAGCAGGCCGAAGCTAAAGCTGGCGCTGACTCTGGCTCTGGCTCTCTGAAGATGCCATTCTCAGGCACTGGAAACGTGCCAAGAACGTGAAGACAACAGCAACAACAATAAGCAAGACTCACATCTACTCGTAACTAACAGTAACGTGCGTACGCCAAAGTCAGCTACAAAACTTGAAGACACACACACGCACTCACACACATGTAAAAGAACAAGCAGTCAGGCAGGCAGACAGCGGTTTCTTTTGGCGCGCTCAAAACAGAAGCGCCAAAAATACAAAAACAAAAAAAACCGAAGCAAAACTGCAAAAAAGAAACCAAAAAAAAGAGGAACAAAAATCGCAAGCGAAAGTGAAGGCAGGCAGGCGGAAAGGGGCAACTGCCCACGCCCCACAGTGGGCCAAAATTAAAATGAACAAAGTTATTTAGACTTTACAGACATTTGACCAAAATTGCTTAAAATTGAAGTGAACTTAGAGCAAAATATCCTTCGACCACGAACTTTTGATTAAACATATATCCATCGAAATCCTCAAAATGTAATCTAAAATTAAATTTCCTGTGTAGTTATTGGCTTATCATTAATTAGGAAATCGAAATCTCAGAGTGGAGAGTCATACGTACGTGTATTTCAATATACGGCAAGATTCCAAACTAGTCCAAACTGTCCCACTGTGCCACGCCGACTCCAAAGCTGCCTTGACATGGCAATAAAGAGAATTTAAAGAAAAATAAATAATAAAAGGCAATCAAATTGAAGGCGGCTGGCAGCAAGTAAAAGAAGTTCAAGTTCAACAACGGACAGCTAAATGTATCTGTAGCCAATGCTGTTGCTGTATCTGTGTCTGCTGTATCTGCATCTGTGTATCTTTAAGTCATGACCAAGGCAAACACACATGTGCCGCCAACTGGCCGCTAATGTGGCTGCTGCATTTTTATTTCTGTTGTTTTATGACTCCGCGTTGCAGCCATTTGTCCATCTCAGGCGATTACCCCCAATGAATTAGCAGCCCATGTTTGCTATAAATAGCCAAAGACACGCACTTTGTTGCAAGTTCAGTAACTTACACAGATACATACAAACTCAAACAGAATAACACACATACACGATACTTTTTTCGTTTTCATTCATAAAATACATGCCGAAAAAAAAGCGCGCAGGTAAAACGAAGAGGACACGCAGGCAAATTAAGGCTTTGACCTAGAGAAAAGCGAACTCACATCGTACACACAGAGTCACCCAAGAGCCCACACACTCAAATATACCTCCAGGTAACGTAACGGCAATGTGCGTGACTTTGAAAGTATGTGAGGTAAATGACAAACTCGTAAATCTCAACACACGCACACACACAGTCATATTCAAGTGTAGGCAGAGGAAGCGGCAAGCCATACCTCATGCTCCATCTGCATGCCCCCTCTATCACCATTTCTACTTCATAAGCATATATGTATATTTTTGTATGGATTGTATGCATGGACAGACGTAGTCATTTTCATTCTCCTTTTCACATGACTCCTTGCATGGCTTCAGCACGTTTTATTTCATCCTCACCTGCCGTCCCACACCTCAGAGAGCTACAACTCAATCTACACGTGACACACAGGAACATGATGGTAAATTAACCCATTTCAATTACAGGAAATATAGCACAAAAGCTTCCCAGCTTCCAGCTTGTATAAAAACTATGAAGTGGGAGGACGCAAATTATAAAATTTTGATACGAATAGGAATATAGAACTTATTTGAAATTGAAAGTGATCTTTCCGCTAATGAAAACAACAAACTATCACGAGTACACTGTAAAAAAGGCGTGTGCTTGTCTACCTATCTAAGCAAATTATAAAGTTTTCTTTCGTCAGTTCTTGTTATCAAAGTCAAAGAAGGTTTTGTATTAAAGCAATTTTAAGTGCAACATGCACCGAATTCTCATTACTTCCTACAGTCAGTACAAGGGCTTCATATGTGCAATAAATGTGATATTCAACATAAACCAACCCCTTAAAATGTTACTTCATCAGCGAAAACAGAAAATGAACAGGGAGAAAATTATCTTCATTTACTGGCAAGATATTCTTCCATGATGTGCAACAAAATACTAGAGGAATTTTTAATAAAAAACATTTTAAAAGCAATTTTAGTTTCCCCACTCTTTTTGCAAGTCTTTTAAAACAATTTTCATATGAGCAGTAAAATTGTAAACTAGCGGAGAATGTGCAGAAAACATATTAAATATAGCAAACAAGTACATGTGTATGGGAAGAGAAAAGGAGTCACTTCACTCCAGTTGCACAAATAAAACCTGGCCACTAGCGCCAACATTTTAGAAAGACAGACAGACAGACAGACTGATAAATAGATGGATGGACAAACTTGGTTCATGGAGCATATAGGGTGTTACAACAAAACAGGACCTCAACTGACTGCACTTGTGTGACACAAACAAATAAAAGTCAGTTGGGTTTTGGTGCAAAAAAAAAACCAGGCGGCAGGTAGCGTCATGGATGAGTTCCTGGGTAACCTTTTTCTGCAATATACGCAACGAGTGAGCGAGTGTGTTTGAGAGCCTGTGCGTGTGTGTGTGTGTGTGTAACCTATTTTATGGCCAGCACACTGTGTTCTTAGGCCCAAAATGCAGTCAACAGTCACCTATATTTTGTTGCGCCGTCTGCTGCCATTTTCATTCCATTGCTCAATTCCTCCATTCCTTCGTCATTCCAACTTTGTTTTCCAAATGACGCATTGTTCGGTACAATCCGACATATACCTATATAGTATATCCCTTATACATATACCATGTACAAACTAACATACTATTGTACATAAGGTTTGCTTAGTGCTGCGTGTTTAATTTGCAAATCCAAAAGGAAAAAAAAAATGGAAAAAAATTGTAGCAAAAATTCTACTGAATTGCCGGCATTGTTCTTCGCGTCTCCTTTCTCTCTCTCTGTCTCTCTTCCTCTCTATCTTTTTTGTCTTCCTCTTTCTTTCAGTGTGTTCATATTTATTTAGCTTTACCAATCGTTTATAACATTGAATCTAAAGTTGTGCATAACATAAATTCAAAGATAAGATAAAGCAATTCCAAATTTGATTACCTAATCGGCTAAGCGATTTACAAAAAAAAAAACATTTATGATACGTCACAGGAGCAGCATAGCCGGAAATGAGGACAGCTTAGGGAGTAGTGGGGTAAAAACATTTCCCATTTCCATTTACATAACTGAAAATTGATCAGAGCTACAAAATCACACGAACAAGACCAAGACCTAAAGAGAGGTAGAGAGACTTAGAGTCGGTTAAAAAATAAGGCTGAAGACTGTCTTGATTTATCCTCAGATGAAGAGTCTCTCGACCAGGCAAAAACTTCTTTAATTGCGCACATGTTGGCCTAATTTTACCACTGCATTGCGCGGGATCTTTATCGCGCAACGTCAAGCGTAATACTCGTAACTCCGATGAACAAAAAGTGGAAACGCGAAACGGAATCGCAGAAAACGGAAAGTGCAGCAAATTGTGGCAGCTGCAAAAGTTTTTTTTTTTTTTGTTTTTGCGCTTTTTCATTTTTTCTTGTTTGCCTCGTTTCTGCTATATTTTTCTGCTGCAGGTTCTTTTTTTGTTGGCCGTTGGCCTTTTACCGTTTTATTAACAGGGGGACAGAAAAAAAGAAGTAAAGGGAGAGAAAGAGAGAGAAAGAGAAAGAGAGAGAGCGAATGAGAAAGGAGGGTGGGTTGGTAGAGACGCCGCCAAAAAGAGAACTGAATTGCAGCACGCAAATTGCAGTCAGTCGACAAAATAATCAGACTTTAATTGTTCGTTCTGCAACAATGTGCAAACAACAAGAACGAATATAGCCAGAACATAAAGCAGATGAGTCAGGAAATCGCTTGACAGCCCTACATTTTTTCACCGATTGCCGCGTCCTTTCCGGCAACCAAAGGGAATCGCAAATGCATCAACCTTGCCAAAATGTTGTAACTGTACATTTTGTCAAGTTATCGAGATGCAATCAATGTAAGTTCCCTACCTTAATTTATTTGTTCGCCATCAAAGTTGATCCTTTATGAAAATTCTCACTCAATTCAACACCTAAGTGAAATCCAAAAAAAAAAAACAGAATAAGACAAAAAATAACACAGAATACCCTATGGGAATACTCAGGCTCATGGGCAAAAGAGAGCCCAATGAACTTTTTGAAGCGCAACGAAATGTTGGCAAAATGCAAAAGGCAAAGGACGTGCAAAAAAAAAGTACACCTGTGCCGTACAAGAAAAAATTATATACAGAAGAGACACAAAACAAAAAAAATAAAACAAGAAAATGACAACAGAAAAAAAGAATCCATACGGCAACTTGGATTGCCGTCCACTGGATACCGTGTAGCAAGCTTTCGAAGTATATAAATATAAATAGATAATGCAAAATCTGAAAGGTAACCAATTTTGGAAGCCGCTCTAAAGTATGCTTAACTATTAACACTTAACTATTTTTATCTGTGCTATGCTTAGTATATGTTACCAGTATTTTGGTGGCAAGAAATATTTGATATATATGAATATATGTGTTTATAAAAGAAGTGTTTTTAGGATTGAGACTTACCATTTTTAAGCCATGGCTACAGGGTATAGGCAAGAGGAAGGTAACTGAAACACGCGCTGTGTGTGTATGTGTGCTTGTATGTATTCCTTTTGTGTTTGTGAGCCAAAGAAACTTGGAAGCATAACTTACACACAAGCAACAGCAGCAGCGCCAACATCAGAGCGTCAGTGGCAATAAAAAAAAAGTCCAAAGTGAGTGTCCTTTACATTTTTTGCCGCTTCCTGCCGCTTCTGCCGCATTGGACTTGGCCAACGCCGCTCATTATATAGTCAAAGACCATAATTATGTGTTGAAGTTGAGGAAGAAATAACAAAAAACAAGCGAAAAAACTGAAACAAAAATAATAATAACGTGAAAAAAGTTAACGTGAAGACAGTGCTGGTGTCCAGCTAAACTGGGTGATTAGAAGGGAGGCAAAGGGAATCGAGATTTTACGTATAGGTTGTAATATAATTTACTTATGTGTACTAACTTTGTCTCGATTACAGCTTTCAACCAAAGGATTTGATGAAACTTGAAACAACACAAATACCAACAACAAACGACAATTCTTGGGAAATGAAAATTTATCAAACTTTTTGGCTAATAATCAAAATTAAAAAATTTTAAAAATTGAAACCAAATATTAACAAAACCGGAAAAATTCTATAAAGCATATTAATATAATATTTATATATACAAAAATATATATATGATAAAAATTATTAAATAATAAACTTAACGAACTAATGTTTAATTAATTTCTAAGTAAACCAACAAACAAACAAACGGAAGACAAAGATTTTTCAATTTTAAGCCTACAAATTAAGTATTAATAATTATTAACAATTACAACAAATATAAAGAAAACAAGAAATAAAAATTTCATGCAACTATTTTTTATATATACAAGCAACCGCAAATCAAATTTTAAAAGAATAAATTACAAAAACAACCAGAGTACAAAAATTTCATTAATTATATGTATATCAAACAACAAAAATATAAAATAATATTTAAACAACAAAAACAAAAAAAAACAAAAAGAAGCAACAACAACGCATACAAATTACAAATTTACAAATTTTACAACAAAAACAACCAAGTCAAAAAAGTCTGCATAAATTACAACAATTTATCAACATTTTTGCATAGCTGCCGTTTTACAACACGAATAGAGTACAAAAAAGACAACAAACAAAATAAAAAAAAAAAAATTACAAAAAAATAAATTAAAAAAACAACACAACCAAAATAACGTTTAAATATTCAACAGCTTACAAATTTTAACAAAAATCAATTTAATAATAGCACTTTTACAAAAACAACAGCAATTACAATAACAAGTATTTATAAAGCTATATTAACTAAACGCAATTAAGCATCAAACAAAAAACAAATTTACCTAAATAAATAGAGCACACTAAAATTCACGCACACACAAACCGAAACAGAAACAGAAACAGAAAAAGAAAAAGAAACACATATGCAAAACCAGTGAGTTCAAAATATATATTACAAATACTGTGGCAGTTTTAGTCAAAAAAAAAAAAAAAAAAAAACAAAACAAATAAACAAAAAAGAAAAAAAAAGTGGAAAATTAATCAAAAACTACCTCAAAAAAGAGTTCAATTGAAAACGAAGGAGAAAAAAAATACACATATACACACAGCTAGAGGGAGAGAGGTACGCAAACATATATACAGATTCACACACACACAGATACACCCACACAAACACAGACAAATAACAAATTCTTCTGTACGTACAAAAAAGAACGTTTTATTGACGTAATTCCAGTACAAAAACAACTAGCCAAGCGTTTTACCGTGTTTCGTTTTATTGATTAACGGTTATCGGTAACTTCCTAGTATCTAAGTGGCAGTGCCAAGATCTGCGTAGCCATGCCCCAAAGCGAGCTTAGATGGCGTCTTCAATAATTGCCCAAAGCAGCAGCAGCAGCACCAGCGGCCCTATTGACAGCACTAACAGTGCCAGCAACAGCAGCAACATTATTGGAAGCAATCCATCGGCCTCTGTAACAAATCTTCACAATACGCACCTTAATCAATTGAACAGCTTAAGTCAGCACTACACAACACCCTACCATACGCACTATCAGCAACACTATCAGCAGCAACAGCAACAGCAGCAACAACAGCAGCACCAACAGCAACAGCAGCAACTTTCTGATCAACAACAGCAACATCGTTGGGATTACTATGCCAGGCAGCAGCCAACGGCCACCACCACAAGCCACAGCCAAGCCAACGGCAACAGCAGTCAGGATAGCTCCACAGTTCCTGCTCCTTTGGGCAGCAGTAACAGCAACCATGCTAGTGCTGGCAATGGTAATCGGCACAATGATTCCAATGCCAATGCCCTTTCCGCCGCCACCGCCGCATTAGGCAGTAGCAACAGTAGCAACACAAATTCCAACTCCAATTCAAATTCCAACGGCAGCTATACGCGTCCCTGGGAAATGGAGTCTAAGGATAACAGTGTTAGCCATACCCTAAATGTTCAACAGCAACAGCAACAGCAGCAGCAGCAGCAACAGCAACAACAGCAGCAACAACAACTGCCCGTAAAGAGTGGTTTCGAGCCATTTTCAAAGCTGCCGTCATTCCAGAGTCAATTTCATGGCTATAACGAGCAAATGCTGCCAGATGGCACACCCTTGCCCCCTGCACCCACTTCTGCCGCTGCAGCAGCGGCAGCAGCAGCCGCAGCAGCAGCAGCAGCTGGAAATCTCCCACCAATGAGTTCCCTACAAACGGTCGCCATGTCCCCGGCCAGCATTTCCGTTAGTTCACCGGGCATGATGAGTGTTGGCTCGCCCCTCACACAACTCTCTGGAATGCAAACCAGCATCACGCCCCCCTCGGGAAGTTTTACCCCTTTGGGGGCTCCACCACCACCGCCAAATGCATTTCACCATCATGTGCTAAATCCACATCATCATCCCCATCATCATACCCATCATAGGGGAACTGCTACTGGCTACCCATTAGGGCCAGCGCCATCTTCTCCTTATGTCGATCTGCAATTGTATCAACCACTTACACCGGGATACGCAGCAACTGGCCTCCAAAAGAAGGAATCAACAACAACGGCCAGTAGTGATTTTGAAATGCTTATCAAGAAAGATGAATTTGATCTCAGTGGGAGCCAGCAACAGAACGTGGGGCACGTTCCTCATGGCTTGCATACACCCTCTTCGTATGACGGCAACAGCCAGAACAGTTATCCACATGCTACCACCACACAGCCACATACACCCACGCCGACGCCTACACCCTCGACTACCACGCCCATTAAGGTGGACAAATCTTTGCAGTCGCCCATTGCTCGGCTAGAGGGCCGCAAAAAAGAAAGGCGGAAACAAAGACCCAATTCGCTCGAGTCCAGTGCCGAGAGTGAGGCCAGCGGCATGGACGTCGACCCAAGCAATCCTGGCCAAGTCGATGCCGTCTCCAGTACGGCCAATTTTAAGAGTCCTTTGAGTGCTTTGGGCATGGGAGATAGCAATGATGCCACCACCCACGCCAATGGTTGCGATAAGCAGGTAAGTCTGCCAAAAAGCAAGTATGGGGGCAAAAGAAAATCTTGTAGGAGTGGAGCACTGGCAACCGCTGCAATTAACAGGAGCCATCTGGTTACCCACACCCACCACCATCCGCCACCCTTACCTACCCCTACCATACACCCATTGCCAACCATTCCACTTCTTCCTGCTCTGTTTTTCAGTCAAAGAAAAAGCGTAAGCGCTGCGGAGAATGCGTCGGCTGCCAGCGCAAGGACAATTGCGGGGAATGTGCCCCCTGCCGGAACGACAAGAGCCACCAGATCTGCAAGCAGCGGCGTTGTGAGAAGCTGACTGAAAAGAAGGTAAGTCCTGGGGATCACATCAAAAAGTTGTATACGAGTTCACAGAAGTCGTAGTGACTACGACAGATTCGATTTCATTCAAAAAGTTACTCAATGAAATTGGCAAGCACCTGAAAAAATTAAATCTGCTACTGCACAGTGGGTCAAGTAAACAAATTTAACGACGAACTAAATTTTTTGGTAACCTTGACGGACAATCGATTGATATTTTTATATTACGAATTTTAAAAAACTTTTTTGCGATTGTTTTATTTATTTTTTTTTTTAAACTTTCCAACCACTACACTACTTTGTCCATTGACCAAAGGTAGAGAAAACAGGTTTATTTTATTCATTTCGTTTTTTGCTTGCGAACCGAGACACTGGATGCAAAAAACTCGCGGTCTTTCGCTCCAGCGGTCAGTCACTCAAGATTTATGTCAGAGTCCAGCGCAACAGATGTTTCGGCCCAAGTGCAAATGAATGTGGCCGCTTGTCCGTCTTTGAGGTCCATGTTAATGCCCATTTCCAATCAAAATGGTGTCTCCTTCTCTCTCACATTACCTGAGGAACTATTAACCTATAAGCGTTACTTAGCACTGGGCTTCTCAGCATTTTCCTGTATTGCTTTTCACATATAGGAATACATGAGTGTGTGTGTTTGTGCTTAAGTACTTTGCGTACGTGCACTTGAGTGCTCCTACAGCGCATCCGCACAGCGCCACAGCTTTCCGCTGGAGATTCCCATGCGGCACCCAGCACTTGCATCACATCTCCGCTACTCTTAACGAGTGTTTCTCTTCATTTGTTCGTTCGTTTGGTTTTGAAATCACTTACGATAACTGCAGGCTGCGCATATCCTTTGAGAGTTATATACATGTCGTCTTCGCTTAAATTAGGTAGTCAAGTGTATTTTCAAGAGATGTCCAGGGTCTCTGTGTGAATTAAGGTCGATGATGTCCTTGCACTTTAAATCATCTAAGTGAATTCGTTTTCCTACTTAATGAGTTCTTAATGTAAATTATATAAAACGAAAAACCTCTTAAATTCCTGATCCCTCTACATATATTTTGAAACTACGAATATTAAACACAATTCATCGATTTTAAGGAAACAATAATAACTTTTAGTGAAAAACTAAGGCAATTAGGAAATCGTGAAAAATTTGTTTAACAAATTTGAATGAAATATTGACGTAGGGCTTACTGACAACAACATGAACATAGCCAATATGCCATATAAAATAAAAACAACAACGAAAACGATAATAACGAAATGAAGCAACAACGACAAGCCCAACAGCAACAACAATGGAAAAGCAAATGTTGTTCGCAGCCGGAGCTAAAGGAGCAGATGTTCACAAGTTACAAACGCGGCTTTTGATCGCACACATGCATACATTTATAGGCAGGCAACGCACAGACACACACACACGAACACACATACATACAGATACAAAGAGACAGAGAGATAAATAAATAACGACGACGACGATCAACGCCGGCAGCAACGCAGACAGCAAACAGGAAACCAAACCAACAGCAGTCAAAAAAAAAATAAAAGAATACAGTAGGACAGAGAGGGAACGAGAGAATGAGACAGGGCGAACGACAGAGAGATAGAGAAAGAGAAAGGGAGAGCAGGCTGGTCACACACAATTAAGGTTGACAGGACGCGCTGCTGAGCCTGCCAGTGCTCTATACACAAACACACATATAAACAGGCACACACACACACACTGAAAGGTTGTCAAACAGGAAAATCGCACGCAAACGATCGACATCGGCGATCAGCAAACGGCGCTCAGCTGTCCGACACACATAGATATAGATAAAGTTGTAAATTTTTGCAGGCGACCAACAACATAGTTGACATGTCAATATAGAATGAAAGATATGAGAAGATAGGCGACCAGGCCGCCAATTTTCTTGTCGGCTTCTTCCTTCCGCGCGTCATCAATTGACGCTTTATTTAATATCTTCCTTTTGCTTTGTCATCATCATCATCATTATCATCGTCGTCGCCATAATCTCTATGATCATTTGATGTGCTTCTGCAACATATACATACACTACCATATTTACAATTTACACGGACAATATTCTTTCCTGATTGAGCATGTTCATATGAACAGCGCGAGCATATATACGAGCCAACTCAAACTCGGAAGCTGATGTCCTGGTCTTCCGATATATATATGTACAGAAGTAACTTAGAAAAATTACGGATCAATGCACTTTTAAACATGTTTTCAATACTTTTGATAAGTTTTTTACCTTTGAATCGTATCCGGCCATTCGGGGCCTGCCCTGTTTTTATCTCGTCAGTGGCTTGTAATTTGATACGTTTTCGGCAATTTCCTTGACCTTTTCCCTGGCTGTTGTCCATCCACAACCAAAGAAAGCCAGTTCAGGACAAACTACCCCGCGTTTTTACTTTTAGAAAAATCAGCCCAAAAGCCCCCAGGTCCAAGTCATTAACTTGACTATTTGAATTGCTTGGCCAGTCCAGCTTCTCCACTTCCGCTTAACTCCCACCGGCCAGCGCCAGACGCCTTGCAGGATGTGTTTTCTGTGTGGCAATTTCTTTATTCGTATTCTTACTTACTTTCTTTAAATATGCAGTTTTCTTAGGAATTTTCTCATTAAACATTTTTTTTTTGCCTCTTCCCATCGACAACAAGAAAAAATAAGGCAAATATTAAAAGTCCGCTCTAAAAAGAGAGACGAAAAGTTGGCAAAGAAGAAATAGCAAAAGAAAAGGAATCAACCCCAGAAAAGCCATTTCAAACAGCAAGGATATTTTGTAGCCTATTTATGGTTTGAGTGATTGACTTCATTTTGGGGAGACTTACAAGATAGCCTGTTTTTCATTTCTCTTTTCTTTGCCTTTTCTCGTTTGTTTTTACTTTATTTTTTCTTTTTTTATCTTTGCAAGAACTTCATCAATGCCAACAAAAACAAGAACCCTCTTCGATTCGGTGAAGCTAGTAAAAAGTAATCCAGAACTGAGTTTTAACAACTTAAAGGTTTCACTTCGTGCATACGAAATATGCTTAGAGCACATGAACACATATATCCTTAATTCTGCATTGTGAGTGCAATGCTCCTACTTGAGCTCACATACACATCCTTTCGTTCGTGACATACTCTCGGCAGTCGTCCAGGTTCTTTCCTCCCTGCCTGAGGCTGACTGGCACACATCTCCACAAACCGTTTTCAAAGGCAGCTCACAGTTTTGGCACGTTGGCAACAGGAGACTACCGTATAATGCTCAAATGTACACATACTTTATATATATAAATTTATATATAAATATATATATATATATACATATTATACATATATAATATATGCACACAGGAGTTGTGATACTTGAGCTACAACAACAATGAAGTGAGCGTTCATGATGTTCAGTTAATGATAATTACGAGCTTCATTATTGTCATACGTTTGTGTTGTGCAATCTGATACCTCCTCGTGGTCGTGCTCCTAGTAGTATCCAGTTGCAACAGGATTACTTTACTTCCCTTTCTCCTACAGCTGCAGGTCCACCTCTACTCTAACTTTATCATCTTCCTCTCTTTCTCCCTCACTTCTATGTTTCCTTTAAGTTATCTTCTTCAGTTATTTCGTTAAAACAAAAATGCTTGCTATATTTTGTCGTTAATAATTGTTACTTATGGTTAGGCACACGTTGACTTCTTTTCCCTGTGCTCATCCACATTGCATCAATCATTCAATTTGTGCATTTGTCATTCGATAAGTCTCGAGCAATGCTTGAAGGCAACACAGAGTTCAATGCTCTATTCCAGCTGGCAAAGACAATGTTTTTCGAATCCAAGTCCGAGTCCTGCCCGAAATCCGATTGAATGAATTTATCTTTTCTGTTTTATTTCCTTTTTGGTCGAACATCTGCATCTGTGTGTATGTGTGTGTGTGTATGCATGTATTTTTTTGTTCTTCTCTCCATACGCTTCTATGCACATCTGTTCGCATTGTTCTATGAACGACCATTAGATGAGATTCCTAGACTAAAACTTAATCCTGCAAACACACCCACACACATACACACACACACACATGTCACTCCAATATCAAATAATATGCCTCAATATATATATACCCACATATTCATAGAGATAGGAGATATATAGAGAAATAGGAAGAAACTATTGGAAATGCGAAATGCAACTTTTAAGCAGCTTATCCGTTTGGCTTACTCCCTGTTTTAATTGAAATTGAAAACTTTAAAATTTAAATTAAAACTTCGTATTGTTTTTTATATTTTCTTTTCTGATGTTCATTGTTGCTATTGTTGTTGTTGCTTCCGATATTTTAATGGGCGTTATTTGAAGTGCTTCATTTAATACAAAATAAAATATGAGAGCGCAAATTGCCGCCATGACAGCCAATTAGTGGGCTTAATTTTAATAGCCCGACCGAGAATCGTTTTTAATATTCGCTTAAATCTGCAATAGTCGTCTATATCAGCATATATGTGTGCTTATTTGTATGTATGCACATATATATATATATATCTGCACAGCTATACAACTATTTGTGTGTCAAACATACACATATACATATATATATATATATTCAAATAGATTACAAATACTCACATATACATATAGTGGCTTTCATTTTTTCACCAGCTCCGTTTTTTTATTGAGTAATTTTTTCTTACCTTCTCAGGGGGATCAGATAATATTTTGCAGTAGTTCTTATTGATTATCATTATTTTTTTTATAATTGCAAATTGCCATAACACAAAGCAGCTTATTTATGTACGTATATGTCTACAATTTTATGTTTTTTATATCCATTTTTTTTCTTCTATTTTGCAGGAACCAAAAGCCAAACCCGTATGTATACCTTTCAATATTATCTCTTATATTTTTATTTACTTTTAAGTTTCCACATCCTCCCTTTTCCCACTGTAGTTACGTACGTATAGTATATTTATGTAATTCGAACTGATTTAGATTATAGTTCGGGTTATTTGCAATGTATCTGATAACATGCCTAGCTATATGCTCTGGTGCCATGGGTGGGTAATTTCTCATTTACCATTTCTGTAAATTTCCCTTTACAATTTTTGACCACGGATCGGCTGTCCCTGATGTGTTTGTTTTAATGTATTTCATTGGACCAGTTTGAGTCAGCCCTGAACTAGACCACTTTAGATGGCCTGGGGCATAGCTTGCAGGAGATTCCAGAATGTGCCAAAACTTTAACGTTTTGTATAAACCAAAATACACATTTTACTATTTGGTTACGATAATTAAAAAACTCTCCGCATCTCACAAAGAGATTCATTTTTTGGTTTCAATTCGCATATTTACCGTGTTGCTCTTCAAATACATCTTTCCATATGCATATGTATCCATATATAGATGTGTTTGTAGGTTTTGTTTGGTTCATAGTTTCGTTTAGTTTTTTTTGTTTTTTACCAGCAGATTCTTTTTTTTTTCAAAGCAGGCGCATAAATTAAATAATAAAATGTATGTGTGTAGTATATATGTGTCTTTGTATGCATGTGTATTTCTCTCTGTGTGTGTATGTGTCTTTCTGTCTGCCCAATTGAATGCTGTAGTTGTTGTTGTATTTATGAAAATGATTTCGCTCATTTCGGATAAATGATGGGTTGGTTCTGGTTCTGGTTCTGTTTCTGTTTCAGTTTCTGCTGGTGGTTGTTCTTGTTGCTGCTGTCGACGTTATTGCTGCTGCTGTCGCAGATGCCGTTCCTGTTGTTGTTGCCGTCGCTGATGATGACAATCATTCATTCTGTTGCTCTACACATTTATATAAATCTGCACTGATTATAGTGCGTTGTTAAATTTTAATAAATAAATTTTCACATCCTTTTTAAGTTTTCAACTACAATAGCAATCGCAATAGCAACAGCAACAGCAACAGCAACATCAACAACATCAGCAAGTGCAGCAAGCAACTACAAAAACAAAAACTAAAAGCTAAATCCAAACAAATTAATATTACATAATGAACATTGCGTTTTTTTCTTGTAATTTGCATAGAGACAAGGGTAGATAACCAGTATCCTTGCGTATAATTGAAGGACACAAGTGTCGCATAGAGCCACGCCTTAGTTCTCAATTCAACTTAACTTCCTCTCTCTCTTCCTTCCTCTCACCCTTTAACTATTTCGTTTTAATCAGAAAAACTACGAGAAGGAAGAGGGAGAGAATAGAAGTGCAAAACAGAAGTAAATACTCTCATAATGATGACCAGGGTGAAAATTTGGGTTAACTACCGCCAGCAGGTGCTATGCACCCAAGATAGATATGCAATTAAGCATTTTATGTTGTTGCTCTTGATGCTTTTATTGTTTATTAATAAACAACAACCAGAAAAAAGCAAGCTCTGGTCGCTAATTGCCACAGCAACAGGAAAACGGGGGGAAAAAACAGTAAATACATTTTCATTTCAAGGATACAGCAGAAGAGTGAGAGAAAAAAAGAAAGATAGCTTTGTAAAGACTGTGTCGAAAAGGGACTAAGCTGCGCTTGGCTTAGCAGAATAAAATCCTTCCATCATCAACTCGAAATTGTCATTTTCAAATAAAACAATGAAACTGCTGTAAAACCCTATCACTTTTTGGTTCAAAGTACACCAATAGTAAAAATTGTATGATCGATGTAAAGTTTTGTTTATACAAAGAAGAATAGCTTACTTTCGATACAGTCCTTAGGTGCCTGTAAGGCAAAGTGTTCACATTTGAGGTGAACCCTTTTTGCCTTTGCATTTCTATTTTTGGAGTGCATTTTACTCGCCCTGCGCTTTTTGTTGCCCCGTTGGCTCAATTTAAATATCGACGATGCATGGCCAAAACGTGAAGGGGGAACTTGTCCTCGACTTTCCTCCCCATGCACATGTGTGCTATGTGTGACTGTATGTGAGTGGTGTGTGTACAAGGTGCAATTGCAGTACATTTTTCAGCTTGACCGATTCGGGTGACCCTTTTTTCTTTACGACAAAACGAAGCAAATTCGCAGCAAGAGCAGAAACAACAAGCAGGTACATTCACTGGTCCGCTCAAAGGGGTTAAATGCTATGCCTATAGGCATCGTATGTATATGTCTCTGTGTGGTGGCTTAGAGGGTCAGCAGGTTGCAAACACGAATATATTTCAAGACTATACTAATTGCCGTTTGAAAAAGTTGAAACAAAAGTTGACTGCAATCGTTTTGTGATTGAATGACAATTTTTTTCTTTTAGTTATGTTTGGCGACATCACTTATCATGCTTGGGTTTAACTCCAACTCCAACTGTAACTCCATCTCTGTCACCATCAATGTTTTTGTTGCCTTTTCCCACATATCCAATCCAAACTGTGTTCTGTACCATTTCCTCTTCAAGGTTCCTGGGCTCAATCAAATCCGTTTAAGCTCAAAAATAAAAAAAAAACCGAACAATTTCAATTTCCAAAATGTAAAAAATAACAACAACAACAACAAAAAAAAAATGAGAGAAAGGGAGTAAAACTTTTTTTCTTACAAAGTGCCTATCAGGCAATATGAACAACAACTTGCCATATCTTTTGATTGCATTTTGACAACAACAGCAACAACAAGATAAACTTGGCATGAGACCTGGCATATTGTTACAAAAACAAAGACAAGGCACTTTTGGAATCGATTTTTGATTATTTTTGCTTATCATTGTTGTTCCTTTCTGCTGTTGTTGTCGCTGCCAACCTTCTGCCTCCTCAACTTTCACCTACGCCTCCCACCATCAACCCCATGAGAAAAAGGCCATGAACCCAGGGAAAATTCAATTTAATTTTCTTAAATATTATTTGAGACAATTTCGCTTTTGCATTATCAAGCCGAGAAATACAATTTTATAATATTTTCATATTTTACTTCTTTCGGAGTATATTTTATCATGTTTACTTTCAATAACTTGTTGCCCCAGCCCATTCCCCACCACACTCCGTCCCTCTATGCCCATCCCGCAACGAATTCAATTCCGCGCATAAACCTCAAAAAAAAAAAAAAAAAAAAGTGGAAAAGAGAGGAAAATTGTTGTATTGTATTTTCCCTATTTTGTTTTATTTATAGCTGAGAGCCTTTCGCAATGCCGGCTTTTTTTTCTTTGTCGGCGCAAATTGAAAATATAATTGAAACAATAAATTTTGCTTTGTGTAACCGAGAAAGAGTTAGAAGGCACACAAAAAAGAGTATCCAGAGGACCAAAATATATTTCTGGTTTGCAGAAAGAAAATCAATTGAATTTTCTTATAAAACTTGTCTGAATCTTTGACCAAAAGTTAAGTCGAAGTCAAAAAATAAAAAAAAGAAAACATCCCTTAACTGTAAAGGAGGGTGGTTTAAAGGCAGCAAAGGCAAATACAAAAAAAAAAAAGAAAACACACACACACAGAAAGAACAGAAAGAAAAAAGAGGAAAAATTAAAGAAATGTTTTCTAAAAACTCCACAATACTCGTACTTCTACAGAACGTGCACATAAAATTTGCTAAAAAAAATTTCACAGCACGTAGCTAACTCCAGCTACATTTAAAATGGTTCTTAGCAAAGGAACAAAACAGAGCTAAAACGGAGCAGGACTTTGCACTTAGCACGCATACATATTCACATGCATATATATACATATATATATATAAATATATATATATATACATATGTACATACAAACAATTTAGCGCATTGCATTACAAGTTGGGGGCAAAAAGTTGCACTGTAAGTTTTCTAATTGCAATGGTGAGCAGCTACCGCCGTTGCTTCCTCTACTCATTCTCTACGCATCTGTGACTTAACCCAAAGGAGCAGAAATGGTGGTGCTCGCACGCACGCAAAGTAAACGTTATAGCATAAAGTGTTGTGCATGTTGTTGTTGTTAGCACCATCATCAGCTATGCAAACAAAATACGCATAAATATGCACACGCATCCACTCAACACCGAACGGGGAAAAAATACATATTGTACACACACACACACCCGCGTATAGGTGTGCAAACACCCGAGCCTTTTAACATGTACAAGCAATGTTACTCCTTACCTCTTACCACATGCCACTATCCACTTGCCACTTTGGTTTCATTGAAACTCTGAGCTTACGCATATTGCGTATACGACATGCAATTCAACAAAATCTAAACTAAGTGAAAGAATGGGAACGCCAGGGAACGCATTTCAATGGCTTCTTAGATGAACTCTTTTTACCTCTTCTAGAGATTTTAAGTAAAGCTTCAGCTAGTAAGAGAGGGGAGTAAAAATGCGTATGGAACGTATACATACATATGTATATACTCTTGCTTCATTCGGCTGCTTGAAGTAGTTTGTATAAATATTTGCAGTGGCTAAGCACAGTTTGTAGACATGTGTGTGTGTATTGACGGCGCTGCCGACGCCATCACCATAAAGAAATCATAATATTACCCAAGCTATATGCATCGGCAAACTTGACTTGGTGCAATTTCTTAGCCGGTTTTTTCTTCCTGAACCCCAACAGTCTCAGAGCGATTGTCGTCTTTGATAAGCTGCCGGTGCTGCCGCTTCTTTTGCTGCTGCTTTGGATGCTGACTTTGTTGCTGTGCTACTTTGTGGCTGTTAATTATAAAAATTTTCCATTTTAGTTGTGATCAAGTGACGTTACGGCGCTGGAGGGTGAAATAAAAGTAGAAGAACATTTTCTAAGCGGGCGCTCGAAAGCATGCTACACTCTTTTGCCTTTGACTATGTCATACATGTGTGGGTGTGCAGAAATTTATATATGTTTGTATGTATGTATATATATATATATATATATATATATATATATGTATATAGGGGACTCGTTTGAACAAATTGCAAGCTAGCATTTTATGCTACCAAACGGAAAACGAAGGGCTAGGGGTCAGAGAGAAAGAAAAGAGAGAGATGTAGTGAGGAGGAGAAGGCGTGGGGCAAAAGGCGAACAACAAAAGTTTAAGAAAAAGAAAACTGTGCAAATAAAACTTTTTGCTTTCGTTGGCTTTCCCTGCTTTACCAGCCGTTGCAAAAGTCCTTGCCAAGGGTAAATGCAAAGTTTACACAGTCACAACCATACACAGCGAGAAAAAACGAAGAGAAAGAGCGAGATAGAGTGAGGGAAAAGGAACCGGAGCGACAAAAACTGTGCGCGAAAGTGGCCAAAAAGATGTTGCAAGGAACGCGTCAAAAATAGGAACAGCTAAGAAATAAAAAGAAAGGAAAATACCAAAGCGAGAAGAAGCAAATAAAAAAGGGGAGAAGGAGACGATGCTTGGCTTTGATTT
Organism: Drosophila neocordata; assembly: GCA_018903615.1. NCBI lineage: Eukaryota > Metazoa > Arthropoda > Insecta > Diptera > Drosophilidae > Drosophila > Drosophila neocordata. Next base: position 28,256,376 of record JAEIGI010000001.1, read on the forward strand.
TTCTCCAAGAATAAAGAGTATAAGTGCGCGGTACGAGACGCAAGAACAAACTGCATTGCAGTTGGCAAAACGCTTCACTGCACTTGACTATTATTTTGAAGTTTGAAGCGAGTTGGAAGCCGAAGGACCCCAAGTTCGTCCTTGCCAGCAAATTGAGTTGTTGTTTTTGCCACTAGTGCTGGTGCTGGTTCTGTTGCTGCTGCTACTTCTGTCGCTGTTGCTGTTGCTGATGTGAAACTTTTGCCTTTACATCTAGGCAGGCAACATCTTTGGGCATCCTTGCATTCTGGCATTCTACTTTCTATGCTTCTCCCTTTTGTCCCACGCTCATTCCTACGTTTATTCCATCTCTTATTCCCACTCTAATTCCCCTTCTCTGTCCTTCCCATCATCATCATCATCGCCCTTTGCATATTTTAGCGCGCGATTCGTGCAGTTTGTTCTCTTTCACGTCTCCTCTTCTATTTGGTTCTTTGCACACTTTTTGCATTTTTTATGTGTTGGTAGGTCATTGCACGTACAAAAGCCACTTTTACTGCGCCAACAGCATCAGCAGCAGCAGCCGACAACTGGCAACGCAAACTGCATCTACAACAGCAACGGCAGCAAAACCATCAACTGTGAAAAAACTTTTCACGCTACCAAATTAAACAACAAAAATAACCAAAGTCCTATGAGTTTTCTTCTATTTGGATTATTTTATGAATCCCTTTTCAAGAGGATATACGAATTGTATGTCAGCTCCTAGTAGCTCTTCATTGATCTGAAATTCACGAACAGTTTTTCAAAGAATTTATGAACAATCAATAGGATTATTTAAAAACTTCAAATAAAGATGAATCTTCAAATTTTCCTTGCATTTGCAAGTTCTTCCTGAGCATTGAACAAACCGGCCACGCTGTCCAGGACAAAATTTGTTACTAATTCGACTGAGTACAAATTTAAAGAATATTTTTGATAATTTGATTAAGTTTCTTTTTTTTTATCTTGCAAAAGAAATTTGATATCATTATATCATAAAGAGTTGAAATAAAGTTTGTTTATTTTCAAAATATTTCCTAAAAAATGAGGAAAAAACGTCCTGTTCCAACTCTTTTCACATTTGCCCATAGTTTTTGCAACTGTCAAACAAAACCAAATTTTGTTGGGTGGCCGTTGCAATGAAATTTCAATTATTTCGTTCTACGAGCTTGACAAAATGTTAAAATGTCGGAATGCATAAATCATTTTTTGGATTTGGAAGCGACGAATTAAAAATTAATGTGCAAGCAATGAAAATGGCTGACCACCAAAACTGCAGCTATGGAGAGAAAACTGGGGCTGGTGAACTGGGTTGGGTTGGAGCATACGGATGGTATGGGGATCATAGGTACAGGGTGAAGGGTCGATGGTTATAGGGCGAAGAGAGAGTATCTGTGGCCATGGCCGAGCCTGAGTAATTCTGCTGCTGCTTTTGTTGCTGTTGCTGTTGCTGCAGCATAGAGGCACATTTTTATCGATTTTCCTTGCAATGGTGATGGCAAATGCAGGCGTTGAAATTTTTTGCAACCCCATAACGAACGATTCTGTATTTCTTTTTCCATTTTGTGTTTTGTTCTTTCTCTCTCTAATGCTCGCTCTCCCGCACTCTATCTCTTTTTTTCTCTCTTCCCACTCTATCTATTTCCCTCTCTGTTTTTTCTGTTTCTTCTTTGCTCTTCGCAGGCACGCACTTTTAGAAAACACCAGAAACAAATGGGAAAAACTGAAAAGTAAAAAGAAAAGTAGGAGGATAGTGCGTGCATGTGTCCAACTGTATGTATGTATGTGTGTATGGGTTGACGGAAGAGAGTGAAAAAGAGAGATAGAAACATAGAGATGGGGAGATGGTGATAAAGAGGGAGATGGAGAGAAAGATAAGTCAAGGAAAAAAATTTGCAATGAGGGTTGAAAATAAATTGCTTTTAATTTGATTTCAACTCAATTAAATTTACGAAATGGAATTTCAAATTAATTTCTTTTTTCCATTCTCTATATCCATTTTTCACCCGTCCTAATCACTTTCTTTTCCAAATAGGTTAGTTTTGTGCCATATACGCACAACTATATACCACCACATGTTATACACCATATATTGTTCGGTTGGTCAGCTTGGGAATATATCCTAAAGTCTTTATTTCAGGACGAGTATAGATGGGGCTATGAATGCTGCGATTTTGGTAACGAAAAGCGGCAAGAGGCGACAAAATTGATTATTGAAAACACTGCACCTCTCGGTTGACCTAGTCCTTAATATAATTTTTAATGTTCAGTGGAAGGAGCTGAACCAATTAACACTCAAATTGTGTCACAATAAGGTCAATTAAAATGTTTTGTTTATTTTCCCCCTTGCAGGACCTGTGCCCACATCCCTTTCTTGCTACTTAACCATTCACTCATTTGCTCTTTCATTTTCCGTTACCTCGGCAGCAATCAAGCATTTTCTTTCCCCCCTTTGTTGAGATGGTTTTGAACTTGACCTTGATAAATGTTTTGCAGTGAGCTTTTTAGCACATAAATTTCAAAATGGTTACATCTCAAGGGGCCGGGCTGTCCTCCCCCTTATCGTCTAACTTCCCGTTCTTGGTCCCTCCGTTTAAAACACCCGCCCAAATCGGGGAAGAAATGTTGCAATTGACATTGAAAAGTTCCACATCTAAATTACTTTGAAGCACAAATTGTTGATGACGCATTTCCACACCCGCCCCCTGAACTCACACAAAAAAAAAAAAAAAAAAAAAAAAAAAAAAAAAACAAATCGTACCACAGATAAATACATATACAATATAAAGGTTCTTTTATATACATATGTACACACATTTATTTGTATATAAATATATATACAAGAATACGTGAATAAGGGTGGCTTTACTGCCAAATAAAACTCACCCTTAACTGGCAGCTTTTCTGCGGAAGTCAACCCCCAAAAAAACGCAACGAAAAAGGCTCGCAGTCCTGCAATCAAAGTGGGATATAAACCATAAAAAGTAAATCCTGTCATCCTGACATTCAGACATCCAAAAACCAAGCAGGGGTAGGCCATGTTGCCTCTATATGAATCATCAACACCTAAACCCAGACAGACACAGTTAGTCACTCAGTCGACGCTTTAGTCACGCAATTTCAATGAAAATAACCTTCAAGGACGAACGGAGGCTAATCAGAAAAGCTCTTCCTGTATGACTATTGCTATCTCTTTCTTTCTTTCTGTCTCTCGCGACGAAAATGATAATCAAAATAAACCAAGATTAAGGCTGTACAGATGTATAACCTTGAAATCCTTGACTATGGAAATCGATTTGTATCCCTTCGTTCTCTTTTCCTCCCCACTCTGCATTTTGTCCAACCACCGGCATAAATGAAAAGGGTTGCAGCCAGTCAAGTTGAACTAATTATTTTTTTTTTGGCACATTTCTAGGCAAAATGATCCGGGTCAAGGTTGTTTAGCTTTATAAATTTCGCTTGGCAGTTCACAATTGATTCAAAAGTTGGCAGAAAAGGAAAAGAAGGGAGAGGCTCGGAGACAGGGGCAGGTGAAGGAAGCAATACAAGTGAAAGGTTCGATGACGTTTCTGAAAGGCACCTACAGGAATCATGCCTATATACATATATATATATTACTATACATAAGTATAGTAGGGCTGCCATTTTGGGGATAACAGCAACAAGTTGGCAATACATCAAGCCGAAGGGTTGCCAAAAGCCCTAACAACACGCACACAAACACACATGCCCAAGTTTTTTATAGGTCGCCCATTTGAGTCATTATGAGGGGCTGGTTGTTGTTCTTGCTGTTGCTGTGCTTTCTTTTTGACTGTGTTGTTGGTGTTGCTTTTTCCCCCATATCCTTTCCCATCCCTTCTCACGCCTCCAGCTTGTCTGATGTGTCATAAAACGAGCAACAGTCTTTGGGTAGGTCTCCCCCTTGTGTTCGACTTTAACTTTGTTCAGCTCCTACCATTAAACCAATTGGGCTAGGTCAGTTTTTTTTTGTGCGTGTGGCCTTTGCGGTTAACTTGGCTGCTTCGTTGTTCGGCTGTTGGCTGCTTTTGTTGGCTACCTGTTGTTTCCGTCGGCCTTTTTGAGCCGCTTTGCAGCACCTGCCTCATCACCATCAACAAAACCTAAGTAATAATGCCAATTAAGTCAACATGCTTTTTCTTGCCACTAATAAAGTCAACAGCAACAACAACAATAATAACAACAATGACAGCAACTAAATATTGACTAAAGATGTCTATTTTTGTTGGAATATTAAAAATGAAAATTCATAAAATTAAAAATTGTTAACTCATTAACTGTCATCGAGGAAGATGAAGAAAGAAAAATTTAAATACAAATTAAAAAAAATATTAGCTTCACGTGTGATTTTTGATTGTACACATATATATTTATGTTTAACAGTCGAGGGTTGTGTTCTTTTCGACCAATTTCTTAAAGCTTATCTTTTAGAATGTTATAATTGGGATTTATAGGAGCATTGAAAAACCTTTTTTTGGTGTAACGTAATTACAGAGAAAAGTTTATAATTAATAGAGAGTTAAAGATTCCTTCATTTTAACCAAAAACGTAGAGTGCCGTTTACGTATTGGTGATACATTTAATGGATTCCCCTCCATTTCGAAATGCAAGACCAATCATAGAACCCCCATTCAGCCATTTTCTTTCACAAGGCGTGCTATTTATGTCTTTGTCTCAGGGTAAGAACAACTGTACTTGCAATTAGAGCAATGTCAATGATCTCCCTATCTCCCTCAGTCGCTTTCTGTCTTTCCTGCTCTTATTAATATGCAACTGTACTGCCACCTCATTGTATCAATTTCCACCTCAAGCACTCGGCTGCTGACTAAATTTAGATCAACCAACCCCAAGCTTTCACAATTTGTGTAATCCCAGACAGAAGCAGCAAAGAAATGACATCGACAACGAGGCTCCATCTCCATCGTCTCATCATCATTATCATATTTGAGGGGCTGGCACACTCTTCACTAGGTTTGGTTTGGATCGGTTCGGTTCGGTTGTGCCTTAAAATAATTGCTTTTGAAATGACAACTGCTCCCTTATCTCCTACCCTACACTCCCTTTTTTGCGTCTTCTTTTTTCTGCCCTGCTCACACTTTCATCTCCAAAGTTGATGTGACGTTCTGGTAACATGTGTGCGCGCCTGCGCGTGCCAACATTGTAAATGCAGCAACTTCAGGCAGTGGGATCCGGGATCTGGAACCTGCGATCTTTCGGATCTCTGGCGTCGCTTATTTACCGTTAAAATGCAGCGGCTGTCACTCAGCCCTCGCTCCCCTTTCCAGCTGTTAATTCCGTCCAGACAAGAACATTCCAAAGGCACTCCTGCGAAGTTGCTGCGTCCATTTTCCTTCATCTCGAAGCCATATGTCGCCTACATCTTTCTGTTTGAGACATCCGTTCTATTTTTGGGATAGTCGCGCCTGCGCACATATGGAATTGTGGGGAATTGTTGGGGGTGGATCGTCATTCCATTCCATTTTCATTCATTTGGTTTTTCAGTAGTTTTCCCATTCCCAGCTTAAAACCTCACTTTGTTTTAATGACTCCTGGTGCAATGTTGAGGCATGCTCTCGTCTCAGGCTCTCGAAAATACATTTAATAATGAGTTTTCAGCCGGAAATAGATTTTTGAATTGAAACGGTCTAACAGCCGGCCTAAGCTCTTATGTGGATGCAATTTATGTGCTTCTTATGAAATTATCTGTAGTTATACTTACCCGACACCTTCTTTATTTTCCTTAATTCTAAAAGAGTGTCAATGACATTTACCAACATATTTATAAGGGGAAATTCTCACTTTACTTAGGTATACTCTGTGCCAAGTAAAGCTCTGTTGTATGACTAAACAGTATACTCAAAATCCCCCGCAGTTAAAATAAAATTTTCCGTTCACTTTCTTTCATTTCATTTCATTTTCTTTTATAAAATTTTATTTTCCTTCTACACGTTACAGATATTGGTTATATTATTAACTGTGTCAAAAGTCAAAATATTAATTTATTTGCCGAATTATAGAAATGGCATTGGATAGTATGCGTAAAGACTAGACAGACAGGCGAACCAAATTTTCAAGGCGTTTATATTTTTTAAGATTTAAGTGAACATACAAAAAGTTGGACAAACATGTTTCAATCGGCTCGTCCTTTGAGAAAAACTTTATATATATATGTATATGAAAGTGTCGAAAGCATTTTTGGCTTCTTTAATACATTTTTTTTTTTTTGTTTAATTTAAAGTTTACCCTATGAGCACATGGTAAAACAGCAGATAGTATTCATATAAAAATCATAAAATGTTAAAAATTATCAAGGAAATCAATAAGCAGCGCTAAAGCGGCAATAAAAACTAATGCACAAATGCATCTGTGTGATGTCTATCTCAAAATAACAAAAATGTTGAAAAATATGCATTTCCATGTTAATACTAATATATGTACGTCAGAAAGCTCGAAAAGCAAGAAAAACGTACCAATTTTGTGTGATTTTGTGATGGTTCGTGACGCTGCTGATCAAAACAGCTTTTTTGACCAAAAATAAGTTGTTAAAAAGACCATAGGTGGCGCTGCGGATTTGTTGAAGCTTTCGTTTACGTTAGATAGCTCTTACAGTGGCGCCACCTAACTGAATTGTTTTCATAGCACTGTTGTGTTTAACTTTTGGACTTTCGTATTCAAAATATTTTTGAAAAACATTCCGTTACAAAACGTAGCTTTTTATAAAACGAAGACTTAGTTCAAGTAGTCGCAAAATCGGATATTAAACAATGGCCAATTATTGAATGTATTTCGAACATGAATGTCAATATATTTCAAGAATCATGAATTGAAAGTAAATTTTTTTAATGTCATTATTTTATTAACGCATGTCCTTTATTTAATTTTTTTCTGTAGGTTGTATATGGTGCTGATGGCCAACCAATTCGTCCCGATGCGAAGCGCGGACGTGGGAAAGGAAAGACAGCTAGCACGGGAAATACTGCGGTAAATGCCACAGTTATTGCCGCTGGCAATGGAACACCAACAACTGGGGTAAGTGTGTAATATTGGTGCGGGAGCAGTCTCTGTAATAGACATGAAGAAGATGATGATGATACTAGCCACTTGACTTGACTTTATTGCAAATGTGTTCAGACACATACACCTACACCTAGGCCATGGTCACAATATCTATACGAACTAATTAAGTCACGCGATGGCGCGTTAGTCCAATGTCTGTTGATTCCGTAGACAGTTTGTCTGGGGCCAGCAGACGCCAAAACTCCTAGACCTCAGACCCCATCCAAAATTACCAACACCAGATACCAGATCGACCCACACTGAATGACTTTACAGCAGCAAGGGCCACATGCCGCGCGCTAACATGTTCCACGTCATCACGCCGGCAATGTTGACGTCGTCATCGTTATTTGGCATCCAGCATCCGCATTGTTTGTGCAGGCAAATGGTCTGCGACTTGGGCTTCCCCAAAAGCCAGGCAGGCAGTCAGAGTCTCTTGGCATAATCCACCGGAGGCAGTCAGCACTAACTGAACACCGCAACGTAGCTAGAACTCAAGCGCTCTTGGGTCGTCCCTGTCTGTGTCCTTTTCTATCTTTTTCTCTCTGTTCGCTACCATTGAGGGTGAATAAAAAAACCCAAAAAGAAAATAAGCCAGGCACAAGCTAACTTACACAGTACAGAATTTTGTATACCCTTTTCAAAATCTTCATTTAATCATTCAGTTATTGGAGGCCGTACTGCATGTAAACACTTTTCTCTTAAAAAAAAAAAAATTAAATTTGTTTGCTGAACCCTTTTATAATGCAATAATGCACAAAAGATTTAAGTTTGGTTTCACAATAATATTTTTTTTTGGACTGATCAGAATTAATGCCTAATGACATTCGTAGTTCTCGTAAAGCTCTGACTGAAGCGAATGTACAAGGGTATCAAAAGGAATAAAAGCGAAAGGCCAGACAAAGTTACGCTACCACTGTTCGCTCAAAGGCACTTGTGCAGCAGTAGAAACATACCACACGTACCACCAAAAGAGGAGACAGACGCCCAGACCTAAAGCCAGTCATTTCAACTAGCTAGCTACTTATTGTTTGAATGCTCGCTCGGGGGCGAGTGTCTCCGGTTTCTGATTGCTGCCGTTGCTGTCTGCTTATCCATATGCCGTTGCTCTGGGGACAGCAACAGCATAGCAAAGGCAAAGACAACAAACAGTTGCCATTGACTTTGACTTTTAGCTGGGGTTTGGCACGCAACGTCGTTACTGTCATTGCCGGGTTTGGTCTTTTGGGCCGAAAGCTCTAGGTCTGGTTCTGGTGCTAACATGGGAGTTTCAAGGTCGAGTTATCGTAAAAACAAACAAAAAAAAATAAAAGAAAGTTGACTAAAGTCAGTAATACAGTCAATGCAAAACACATTAAAGGTGGTATATCGTGCAATAAATTTAGATCAAAGTGCAATCAAATGAATTCGTATCAATTAAGTTAAATTTAATGGTCGTGATGAGTAAACATAGACTTTAGGAATTCTGTTTTCGACAAGGGAAGAATTTATTAAAAGACATTCCATATACGGATTCTGTGTTTTACGCGTTGATTTTAATATTGTCATTTCATCTGACTTCTTTCCCATGGTAAAAACAACCACGCACACACACATAAACACAAACACTTTTTATGCCCATAAAATTCGCAGGCAACAACATCCTTATCCATGAATATCCAAATAACGTGTCAAGACACAAAAAGAGAGCAACAAGTGGAGGAAACCCAAGTAGGTCTTAGTATAGTTCTTAGTCTGGGTCTGGTCCTTGGCTGTATGACTCTAATGATGAAAACAACGATTGCCGCCTCTTGAGCTTGACATTGAACAGAGCCTCTTGCGGTTGAGACTTTTGTCTTCTCATTCTCTCCCCATCTCAATTTCCATGACTATTCTTCGTGCCGTTGGCATTTTCATGCTAGTTGCTTTTTCCAACAACAGTTGCAAAGTTTTCCCTAGCGCCAAAGTAGAGAAAGTGAAGTTTTTGGTGGCCCAGTGACACGGACCACAACGACCATCATCACCATCACATTCACTTGCAACTGGTATGGGGAAAATGGTACTCCCGCCGCCTATCTGGTCGCCGAACTCGTGGCTTGTGACCTTTATCGCCTGACACAAAAAATAAGCGAAAAATGGGAAACGGAGAGAAAGAAATTCCAGAGTCAACAGCAACACGGGCACTGGGATTTACCAAGGACAAACGGACTGCATTGCATGGTCATGGTTTGACTCCTCTCTTGCACTCTGGCGGCACTCATGCTTTGACGCCTTCACTGCCAGAGGGGCACTCGCCGCGTGGGCATCGTTGTTATTGGTCTTCATGTTTGCATGCAGTTTTACGAGGCCTTTTTGGGAATCCGCTGCTGTTGGCCATTGTTCATGTTGGCTGGTGGCCTCGCCTAGTTGTCGGCTTTGTGCTAGTCAATGGCCAACTGCAACTTGTTGCTCCGCACATCAACCAAAAATCTGCATTTACAGTAGAACGATAGCACTGGACTTCATTGCAAAAAAATCTGCTTTTCAACCATCAACGCATCCAGCGCTGATAATAATGCTTTGATTATATGATAACGCAAAAAGTTTCAATCGAACAATGTTTTTTCTTAATGACAAAGAAGGCTCATCAAAGAATGGATTGTTTGAACAAAACGTAAAAAGAAGTCCTAACAATTCGACGTAATTATTTAAAGTTGTTTATGCTTTTTGCACTGCGTTTTCTCTTTTGGGTCCCACCCACACACAGTTTACAGTAATTTCCCCACCATTTGAGTTGGCGTGCAGCAAGAAGAACGTTTTTGTTGTCGACGTTGGCGGCTATTAGTCAACAAACTCAGTCCCCGACTCGATGCAATCAGCTTGTCTGTTTGTGTGGACAGGGAAACGGCACACAGACACCCAAACATGGAGAATAAAAAGGAGGACGTGAAAAAAAGAAGACTAAGCAGAGTGGCTACCAACTGGCTGCCAACTTCAATGGGCGAAGCCGCGTTAACGTCTAATTAGACGGCGCCTGTTGCCTTAAAAGCCACTCAACGGGTTGCAGGTCCAAGTCGAAGTTGGTTAGGAATGTCAAACTTAAGCCACACCTTGGCCATCAGTCAAAACCAACCAAACACAATCACTCGCACAAGGCAAGAAGGAGCACATATAATCGTAAATGCCAACATGTCGGAACGGCGCCAAAACGGCTGCTACTTCAGTAGCAACAATCCAGTGGCTACATCATTGCCACCACCAACCGTGACAGCGACAACAACGCCGGCGACTCCTACGTGCAATGGCTATACAAGAGCTTACATTTAGCTCGTAAAAAAGAGACCCACGGCCAAGCCAGACCGGGGCGCTAACAGCAGGCAGACAATTTGTCGTCCAACTGTCCGCATTGGATTTACCAGACATTCAGCCAGCAGCAGCACAAACCGGAGAGTCGGGCACAGTGTTGGCACTTGTGATGTCCCAAACTGAAATGTAATCGAGACGGCGCAAACGAGAGGCGAGGAGCCCCGACTGACTTTTGGCACACGCAGCACCAGCAGCACGTGAGGAAGTCTTTTCCCACTCCCCACTGTCCCTGACTGTCTCTCTCTCCGTCACCATCACCGTCTTCGTCGCTGTCTCTGCAATTGCCATTGGCAGTCGACAGCTTGTTGCGGTTTATTTTTTCCTTCTTTATGAACGACTGCATGGACGGACAGGGGCGTTGCTATCGTTTTGGCTGGCTCTTAAGCCGAACAATGAAAAAGGCCACGCAACAAGCAACAGGCAAAGCCCGCGGCACCTAAAGGCGACTATGGTGACTACAGTGGCTGTCAGTTACCCGCAATTGAAATCCAAACCGAATACAGTAAATGGCAGAGCAAAGAAGGCATTAAGAGAGCGGGATGGGGGAAGAAGAAAAGAAAAGGCCATATCAACGTTGAGGTCTGGGCATTTCAATGTCAAGGTTTCCTTTTTGGGCCTCACTTGACATCAAGTTCAAGGTCTTTGGCAGACTCTTTACTGGGTCAAGGACGAAAGGCAGGAAACCAACAAGCAGAAAAAGAGGGCAAGCACAACTTCATCTAATAATAAAACAGGATTCATTATATGAACAGAGAGCGAAACGCCCCCTTTCTTTTGGGAAATGCGAATAAAGGGGCAAGGGACTTAACCCTTTGCGCCGACCTCCCACTGTTTTTTGGCTTTGCCACGCGCACACACTTGACCCTTTGCTGGCAAGAAGGATATACACAGAGAAATAAAAATAAGCCCACAGTTTGCTCAAATATTCTTCAGGCCCTTTGTCAAAAAGGGTCTGGAAAAAATTCTGTTATCCTGGCCATATTCCGTCTTCTTACTTATACAAGTGGAAACGACACTTTTTTCTTTCACAAGAAGCCTTGCCTACTTTATCAACTGTTGCTCATTGAAGAGACTTAAACGGTGTTTGCATGCCCTTTTTGGTGCTGTATTTTCTTTTCTTTTCTTCCTGGAAGGGTGGGAGGTGGATTCACAGACTAAAGTCTACGGCGTGTCTGAGCCCAACCAAGTGCACATTTTGTCACATTTTCTTTTTCGTCGTTTGCCTTTTTTGCAAAAAAGTTGATTGACCTTTTTAGGGCGAGAGTTCAACAGGCTGGGTCAAGGATTAGGAAATAGGACCTGCTTGTTGATGACGTTCATTAAAATTAAATTTCAATTCAATTTTCTATTTTCATTTTATTTTTGGGCGTGATTAATTTTCTTGGCAAAATGAAATTTACAACTTTTCGCAGACATTTACAAAAGCCGAGCCTTAGCTAAGCCGAGCACTTCCGCTTCCTGTTCCCTCTCTTACTCTTACTCTACCTCTTGTTCGCATTCTCTTTCTTCTTTCCTTTACACATACATACACACACACACAAGCACAGAAGGGCAGACAAAATTGCAGCAATAAATTTGAAATTCAATTTAAAATGAACATAAATTGCTTAAACTTTTCGAAGCATGTCATTTTTAAAACATTTTTCAACTAACACAAGCACACACAAAATAAGAACACATCTCTATACATACATACTAGGATATATATATATATATATATATATATATAAATTTATATACACATACATATAAAACGCATTAAGCGCTTTAAGGCACAAAATGCTGCCATAAAAATCGTTTGCTCGTTAATTTCTTGTATACTTGTGTTTTTTTCCGTGTTTTTGTTTTATTTACTGCCTTTTCGCTTGCCTTATAACGACCCACCTACCAACTACCAACCGCCTTCCCATCACTCCCTACCACCATCCTCGACTCACTACTACCAACCAATTCCTTGCATATAGCAGGAGCAGCTATAGCTTCTTCTCTATATACACTTGATAAATGTGCTTGATTCATACCACACACACCCAAACATTTATACCTATATATATAAACATATATACATATATATATAACTATATACATATACTTATATAAGGAGAAAGAGAGCGAGCTATATTGGGCAAAGAGTAAGCGAAGAAAAAGTAAGAACTTTCTCAAAAACAAAAAAGAAGTATAAAAAAATGTAGACGATTCGATACTCAGTAAAGAAGGCAAAATAATTTTTCAGATTTCAAAGAAATTAATATATACTATTAATATATACTATGCATATTGTTTATTTAATGATTTTATCTAATAGTCTTTAAAATTGAATGGCCTAAGAAACATTGCATACCCTTAACGGATTGCTTGTAAGAGGTATATTGGTAAAGTTGTTGTAGCTGTGCGACAACGAGACGATGTCGGCGATGGCAATAGTAGGCAGTGGCGAGGGTTTTGAGGGACAGGGGGCAGGCAGAAGTAAAGCTTTTCAATTGCCACCCCCATAGAATTGCGCGTCTATAATGCCTTATATAAACGAACTCTCGTACATACAAACATGTATGTTTCTACATGTGTGTGTATGTGCTGTGTGTGTATCTGTCTGGTTGCTGGTTTGAATTTGAGTTTGGGTTTGGGTTGGACGCTCGCTTTAATTTTGGGCTTGCCTTAAGTGCCCACATGGGGGTTGTTTCCGATTTTCTTTATTTTACTTCCTTTTTTCTTGCTGTTTTTGTTTTCTATAGCTATTTTTATGATATTTATTTTCATCGCCGTGCAATTTGAATTCTTAAAGTTATTCTATAAATTTTCGAATTTTTTATTGCATACTTTTGTGAGAAACTCTTAAATTTAATTTAATACATTTTTAGCAATCATCAAACATATATATATATTTATACATATATATTCATTCATATATGCTGGATGTCTGGCTCTGTCTCTCCTCTGATTAGTTCCAACCCTTAAAACTTACTCTTTTGGCGTTGCTCATACGACCTGTGGACAGAACGTGTTTATGCTCTGTACCTGCAGGATGAAAGGGTTAAAGTCGGTTTTTTTATAGGTTTTAATGTAATACATTTTTTATTTAATTTTTTAAGTAGCAACTAACTTTTTTTAGTAGTCGTATATGAATCTTAATTTGTTTCTGTGAAAATCTGTCAATTATATATTTCTTGCAGCTCAGAAGAAGTTTCGCAGTCGAGTTGCACATTAATTTATTATAGGATATTTTACAGCCGGTGTCGTTGAAACAATAGTAATGCCAGTTACTATTCGAACTTTGTCGCAGGCGCATTTAAAAAGCAAAAATCGGGCACACATAAGTAAGGGGCACAGTAAAAGAGAAGGACGATCAGTATAAAAGTAAGGTGGGGTAGTAAGGAATTGTATCTTTTCGTCTGGTCTTTGGTCTTGCCTAATGCACATTTGATGGTATTCGCTAATTGCTTGATTTGCAATGTGGTTCCCACGCAGTGTGGCAAGGTACAGGAGCAACTCGATAGTAGACGAGAAAGAAAAAGACAGAGCAGCTCGAAACAAGTCACAGATAAGAATTAAACATAAATTATAATTAATAAAGAAAACATAACACGCCCAAAACTCACGACAAAAAAGGGCGTAAACTGCAACAGCAACAAAATATTTGCCTTGCATTAAATTCCATTATTTTTTTGTTCCATCTTCTTTCTGGTGATTCGCTGTTGTGTGTTCGCTTTCCTTTCGCTTACTTCTTCCTTGGCTCGTAAATTACCAACGAACAAAAACGTACAACAAAATGAAAATGATAAATTGCAAACTACACATAATTATGCAATTAAAGTTCGACGTTGTTGCTGTTGTTCGTGCTGTTGTTGCTGCAGTTATTATTATTATTATTATTATTATTGCCTGGGTTGGGCAACAAAAATAACTACATAAAACTAACTTTGCAAAAAAATGAAGAAAAAACGTAAAGAGAAAAATAATAATAAAAATAATAATAACAGCACAAAACAAGACTTGGCATAAATAACCAAGGAGAGGGCAAAAACCAACTCAGAAAAACAGAACAGAAACAGAGAATAAATGCAGCATCAAGTTGGCTGATTATTCGAACCAGATTGTTGCTACTATATAAACGGCAGCAACATCTTTTCTCCTCTTTTGTTACCAACCGCAAAATGGGACAACTGCAAAAAATCTAACAAGAAAACTGTTAAATTGTTTACCTTATATCCGTGGACCTGTCCAAGCTTTGTCATTGCCTTGCCTCTGCGTTCCAACTATGTTTTGGGCAGACAATAGGAGTTCATGATTTCATGTTAATCTGTTTGCTCTCGAAATATGACTTCACTCGCATTTTGGCCAAATGAATCAAATTTTGTTTTTAATCGCAATATGGTTTAAGCTTAAATCTATTACTAATTTTTCACTACATTCTTATAAACACAAATTCTTAAAATTTCTGAACATCGGAGAAAATGCATTTAAATTGGAAAATCGCTAAATTTATTTAATACCTGTTTTTTATTTTTCTGTCAGCATGTGTGTGTGTGCTTTCCTCGTCTTTCTACTGTTTTTCCATTTGGTTGGCTAAAGTTTGAGAATGCACAGAGGGAACCAGCTGGTGTGTAAAGAGGGACGGCTGGAAACGGGTAGCGGGTTTCGGGGTTATACCAGTACGGGCACACAAATTGTGCACATTACCGACGCGTAAAATGTAAAGGAAGAAAACTACGAAAATTTTTCGTATGCACGCCCAATTTAAAATTAATTGCCAGACACAAAAGAACAGGCTAGAGCAGTGGGAGAAGGGGGATACAAAAAGAGGGACGGATGGGAGTACAATGTAGGTGAATGTAGGGAAGCGAGTGCAATTTCTGTGAACGTACGTGTGTGTGTGTGTTCGTGTGTGAGTGTGTGCAGTGAAGTATGCATGCAGAAAATTAAAATTAATAATTTATATATTAAAACACACGAGAGAAGCCCGGAGCCATTACCCTAACCCCTCTGCACCAGAGACGGCCCGTTTCCCTCGCCTACAACAGAGGATAGAAGACGACGAAAGGCACAAAAATAAATAATACAACAGTAAACCATCAACAACAACAAAGAAATATAAATGCATTAAATAAAAAATCCCTTCTCCCTGCTGTCTGCAACTGCAACAACAAAGAAAACAAATAAATTTAAAAAATTATTTTTCATAATTGAGCAGCGGTTTGTCCTGATGATGGAAGCATAAGATAATTTAAGGGGAGGACAAAACAATTTTATTTAATTTAATAGGCGTGGCAACTGCACTACGCCCGACTTTGCTGGTCATCTAACACCTTTATAACACAACTGACCCATTAATCAGCTTGCCCGACCAAATAAAATTGCCAGTGCCCCCCAGTTAGTCGAGATTCGACATAGTCATCCCGTAAGATAGTCACTCACAATATATATAGCATAGGATTTATACGATATTTGCGGAAGAGAATGCATGATTTAATTATGTTCAAAACAACTCGTTTTTCTCTTTCTCTTACTTATTATAATATACTTTTTATACTTTTCATTAAATACGAATATCTGATTAATTTCAATTAGTAATCCTAGCTGCTGATCTAGTGTACTGTTTGTACAGAAGTTCTGCATTTGATGCGCATGTATTGTATATATATATATATATAGACATTTATTCAAATATATTTGAGCATTTATAATTGGTACAAAGGGTTTTTTTTTATTGGAGAGCGGCGTAGGGAAAGGCAAAGGACTAAGGAGACCTAACGATGTGACATAAACAGTTATTACTCGTTTATTTGTCTTCCAACTGTCAGCCCGTCCTCCAAGTGTTGCCCACCTTAAACTTATTTCAAAATCAACAAAATCGGTTGCCAGGAGCAACTAAGCAGCGAAACCAACATTACCACAGGGGGAACTGTAAAGCGTTTTTCCATTAATATTGAAAACCTCGTGCCCCTTTGTGTTCTTTACCCTTTCTCCCTGATATCTTGGCAAGGCCTGGGAGCAACCCTTTTTTGTTAGCCGCAAAACTCTCAAAACTTCCCTGCGCCACACTAACGCACACATACACACTCACATACAGACACACATACACACGTAGACTTAAATATGTGCGGCACATATTACATTTGACTAAAATTCCAATTCCAAGTTGAAAATTTGAATATTTTGCATATTTTTTGCCTGCTACATTTTTTGAATTTGTCGTTCCTTTTGGCTTCTTTTTGTACATTAAAGAAAAACCAAAAAACTGAAAACTCTTTGCGCCACAAATTCCTGCAGCTAATCATAAAAAAATGAGGAAAAATAATAAATGAAAAAAAAAAAGCAAAAAACAAAATAATAATAATAAAAAAGAGCTGTATGTTTTTTTTTTATTTTAAACGAGCAGCTATAAAAATTGTTGCTTACAGAGAGGAGGCTTGTTGTTAGCAAAATGTGGTTGTCGGTGGGGAGGGTAGTGAGTAGAGGGTAGAGGCAGGTTTATAAATAATTCATATGAATGCGCATATAAGAAATTAAAAAACAAGAAAAAGAGACGAAAAAGGAAAACAGACAGGAAAGAAGCACCAACAGCAACTTAAATGAAGCTTATTGATTTTCTTTCTGGCCACTTTTCGCTCCCAGCTCCCCGTCCAAAGGTGGGGAAAAGGAAAAATAAAGGCAATTTTTATTGCAATTTGCATGAATAAACTATAAAATAAACAGTATAAATATAAATAATGTGTTGCCAGCAACAACAAAGCAGCAACAAAAAAAGAAAAAAAAGAAAACAAAGAAAAACCGAAGGCAAAATGATCGAAGAAGCTCACGTTAAGAGAGGGAAAGTGGGACGGGGAAAGGCAAAGATACACAAAGTAAAAACAATAAGAAACGCAAGAATAAAGGACAAAACAAGGACCCAAAACCGAAAAATGGCATAAAAATATATATATATGTATGAGTATATACATTTTGTGTTGCTTTTGCTGTTCCTGTTATTGCCGCTCCTTTTTCTTTTCCACTCAAAGTTTTTCCTCCGTTTCATGTGAAAATCAAGAAAAATAACAAGAAAATTTTTTTTCAAGAGAGAAAATAAAATAAATTGCATCATAAGAACCGAGCCGAGTCGACTCAAGTCAAAGCAGAGAACATAAGTAAATGGAAAATAAGGAGGGAAAGCGAAAGAAAAAAGTTATTAGGAAAAATAGAAGAAAAGCACAAGGTAGAAGACTTCAACAAAAATAAATAGCTAGTAGAAGGCAAAAGCAAATAAATTAGAATTTTATGCAAATGAATTATTTTTATAAGCAAGGCGAGTAAGAAAGAAGCGAATGCAACTCGGTCGGTGGGTTGATATCCATCACCGATAGCTATAATCCCCAATTCCAATTCCTCCATTTATAGGCATAACCCCTATATGCATACATATAGAAAAGGTACTAATTACCTCAAGCATTACTGGCAGGCAAAGGGAAGAGTTAAAACTTCCTAGACTTCAAATGTTTTAATACGAAAGAAAAACTGACAAAAGAATTAGTATGAGAATTATTTTAGAATTACCAAATTATTAAAAAATCCAGATAAATGCAAAATTTCTTAATAAATTATCCCCATGAATACATGTAAAGATATGTGTATATTAATTATTTAATGGACTTACCCAATTGATCCAATGTGAGATGATATATTTCGGTTATTTTCATCCCTATAAATAAATAAACAACAATGCTTGAGAATATTATTTTTATTAGTTACTAAAAATATCTGTGTGGTTTGTGTATTCTGCTATATAGAAGGTAGAATAGAATATTAAAAACTCAGTTAAGCAAGCAAACAAAAGGTCACAAATTATATGTATATATATAAATACATATATATATATATATATGTATATATGTAGATGTATGTCTATATTAGTATGTATGTATTCTCTAGGGGAGCCAAACAGTAGCAAATGGCAATGGGGCAAAAGTGGCCATCGTTTCTCAGATATCTAGACATGGATGCATTAAAACTTTTGATAATTACATAACTTTTATATGTATGTATGTATGTATGGGTATGCATGTATATAAATATGTTTGCATGTGTCTATGTTGGGTGAGCATATATACATATATAGAAAATCTCACAAATGTTACAGAGAGTTCGGGGCGTGGCTGGCTACCATAATAAATAAACGTACAGTTTACATGTGGCAAGTTAATGCAAACAGACACATACACACACACACACACACACATATATATAAAAATAAATATATATGTATATATAATATATATATATATAAATATGTATGTGTAATACTACATATATACACATCATATTGGGTGGTTTTTCCTGCCCAGGAAAATGTAAAATTAATGCATAAAGTTTACAACAGCAGCAACAACAAGGACACCACCAACTACAACCATAACGACACGCAGCAAAACTAGCATAAAGAAGTCCAGCAAGACAGCAATAACAACAACAACAATAACAGCAACATTAGCATTGAGAAAATATGGAAAATACGATAAAAACTGGACATTGTTTATGGGTTTTTGTTGATTTTTGTGAAAATTTGCAGTAATTACAACAACATTGCAGAAAGTTAGGGATCGGGGGTTAGGTCAGCCCAACCCAGGCAGCGGAAGTGATGAAAAATGTTCGGTCCAATGCGGAAATGAAAAGGGCTAATAATTATCCCAAACAACGATAGATATTTGTGAAAGGACAAAAGAAGGACTAGAACAACCATGTTGAAAAGCCGTAGAAAAAAGATTTATATTATTGTCATCATGTCAAATGTATGTAAAAGTCAGATAGAAAAATTGCCGACGCTATGAAGTATATACATTCTTGATCAGTGTCCACAGCCAAGTTGATTAATCTAATATCTATCTATATGAACGCCAAGATCTATAAGATAATGATAGAAGGAATGAAGTTGAGGCATCCAAATTTGGTATAGACACCTGTCTAACATGTATGTCGATAATTTTAAAACTTTTGTTTTTGTTTATTTTTCTAAATCAAAATTCCCATAGCTTTGGGCCTTCTTTGGATCGTTTGCTTGAATGCAACATTTGGCTAAATGCAACATTTTTTAAGGCACACAAACCCTCGTACTCAGACAAGTATGCAAACTTGGGAAATTTTCCCTTTTATTTTCAAAGTTTGGCGAACTGTGCAGCATTTTGTGGTTTGGCTGTTGAATTGTTGCATAGGGTTGTTTCATGTTTCTGGGCAGCTGGTTTTAATGTACCCTCCGGAGTAGGGATATGAGAGAGGTAGAAATAGCTGGAAGGGCAATGGTGTGGGTGCGGCTGCGGCTGCGGCTGCTGAGGCGGGTATGGGTCAGCAGCATCCTGTTTGGATAACTAAAGCCATAAAAGCGGCAAAAAAAAAAAAAAAAACAGCAACAACAACTAAAACGAAAACAATATATATTGCAAAAGCGAAATGGCCAATCTCGCAACACCCCGCCATTTTATATTATTATTGTTATTATTATTATTACTTTTGCCTTTTGTTCCTGTCACAGACACAATCACACACACAGACACAGCAAAAGCAAGAATTCTTTTTTTGCACTTTTTTTTTAATATTGTCTCAGCCTGAGCGTTTCTCTTTGCTTTCGGTTATTTTATGAGTTTCAATAATTCAATGACAGAGAGAACGATCGAGGTAAGGAGAGTCAAATCAAAAAGGGAAAGAAAAGTTTTTGCTTGCAAAAAGTTTTACAAATGAAAATGTATCTGGCAACACGATTGGCAATGAGAACGGGAATGGAGTGTATCTTTTGGCCTTGCAGTTCAAATGTCTCAAAGTTTAGGATAATTGCAACAAACACACACACACACACGAAAAAGCCAATTCACCTCTTCCAGGAACGCAGCCGCACCTACGCCCACATGGGACCGTACTAAGCTCCACCTTTTGCGCCTCTTCAGTCGCCGTCTCCGCCCCATTCTCTTTTTTTCGTTCCTTCTTTTCTTCTTGCAATTTTCATATCATTTAATTAAAATCGCAAATTTTGTACACGTTTTCGTTTTGTTTTCCTTCTTTGGCTTTTATTTTTATTTTCGTTCCTGACACAAAAAAATCGAAAGCAAAAAACAAAAGAAAAAATGCGCAAAAAGCCAGAAAATTAAAAATACTTTGGAATTGAAAACTTGCCACGAATTGTTTCTGGCGTTTGTTGCTTCAATAGGAAGCGGGCGTAACGCCATTAAATTGCCTTTTCCTTCCCTTCCTCTGCCGCCTCCTACACTTACTGCGTTTTCCTCCACCTCCTCATCTACCTGGTGCAGGGTTACTCCCTGCTGTGCCCGAGACTCTTCTTTTTTTATAGGTCTTGTATTCCTTTTTGATTTATTTCTGAACCGCAAGTTTTATTGCCTCGGGAACAAAAAAACCGAAACACTGAAAATGCAATTGAATGTTAAATCGCAATATACCTTCATATAACATAAAGTCTTTACTCCCAGAGTGTCAATGACGTTCTCATTTTACCCAACAATTTCTATATAAATGCGACAAATCTAATGGGGATCATCAGGATATTTTCTAAATCCATCATATTAGCATGTTACAAAATGGCCAACTTATATTTATTTCCATTTCCCTAACAAATTGTCTGTCAATCTGGGGAAAGTTAATTACCAAAGTATAAAAAAAAAAAAAAACCAAACAAAAAAACATTGTTAAAAATTGTTTGACAATTTGACTTTTTAATTTTGTTTCCAACGTATGAATTTTGAATTTTCATTATTTATTTCACTTAAATTATTTTTGTTGAAATAACTAAACTTTCCTTTTAAATCATTTGCCGCGCAACCTTCTTTTACCACTTCTTTTTATTCTACTTTTGTTTTCCTCGCTGTAAAAGTGTGTGTGTGTTAGAAAGAGATGCAAAAAGCAAACTAATCAAAAAATTCAATTTCCTTGGAAAATTTAATTTTGCTCAGGGAAAATTCAATTTGCCATGCCTTTTTTCGGTGAAGCTCTTTTGATAGGGAACGTTGGTCGCGGGCTTAGTGAGTGCACAAGTGGGACAGAGAAAGAGAGAGACACTCAGACTGAGATAGAAACAGAGACACAAATGGAGATGGGAACCGAAAGAGAGAGGGAAAAAGGAAAAGAGAGTGTAACATTTTTGCTTTTGTAAAGATTTCCTTGACTACTAAAAGATAAACATTTTAAATATTATTCTCAACATTTTGCTTAGCTTTTGTTGTGTCATTTTTCACTTTTATTTAATAACTTATTACTTTAGATAAGTTGTCCTTTAAAACTGTATACATATGAGTATGGGAGGGCTTTTTGCGCTCGCCATTTTTACCGCTCCCCTAACGTATGCACCACATTTCGCATAACATTTAATTAATATTTATGCCTAGCCTAATACCAGCTCCATCTCTCTTTCTCTCTCTCTCTCTCTCTCTCTCTATCTCTATCTCTCTTTGTGCCACTACCTCGTTACCCGCTTGTGGGACTAAGAACCATTTATTTCATTTGCAAAAGGTCACGGCCAAAAGTAAGCTGTGTGTCGAGCAACAACAAGTTAGCCAAACCAGCTGCAATTTTAACTTCATTGCAGACCGCGAAACTAAACTTGCCTTTTCGCCTTGACTCTGGCTGCGGCTCCCGCTTTAGCTTTACCTCTGTCTCTGTCTCTGTCTCTGTTTCTGGCTGTGGCTGTGGCAAAACGAGTTTTTTTCCGCTTTGGGCGCGATTCAAACATATTTTTAGCCACATATACACAACAATTGCATGCATATTATAAAAATCAGAAGAAGAAGAAGCACATATTGGAGAAGATGAAGAAGTTGGAGAAGAAGTTGCAAAAGAAAAGAATGCCAGAGACTCATGAAATATTCTGACCCCAAGCATTTGTTGTTTGACTGGTCACTTGAAAGATTTGCAAAGAGATCAAGATCAGACGGATATTTTAAAAGTGTTAAAAAGAGACAGATCGAAAGAGGGAGAATAAGAGAAAAATATAAAGGGACAAAACAAAAAAAAAATATTTTCAGTTTTTGAAATCAATTTCATAATTGGATGTAATAAAACTGGCATAAAAACAAAAGGATGCAGAGCCAGGCAAATGTTAAAAGAGAAAATGCAATTAACGAGCCCATTGCCATCATCTACTTCTGGTTTTCGGCTTAACAATTTAAACAGCAACAACAATCAGCCTAACGTGTTAGTTCATAAATTTTTGTGCAAGCTCTTAATGCCTATTTCTACCCTTACAAACAGGATATAAGGATTTTGACTTAAACAGATAGAGTGTCATAAATGTTGTACTGTTTCCGTGTTGGGTTAGATCGAAGTTATTATACAATATTTCTATTTGAAAATTTGTTAGGGCATAGAAATTAAAACATAATCAAAGTTCGTATGGGACATGGGTTTTTTAATTTGTTCGCACATTTTTCTCAGGTTTGTCGGATTGTTTTTGTTTTCGGTGCTGTTGTCTGCTTCGCTGCTGTTGTTGCATGCCCTTTTTAAGCTTTTATGTCCTTTTTTGTTGCTGTGCGTGTTGCTGTTGTTTGCTGTGAAATGCACTTAAAACCCATCCGAGGCAAAACAACAAAAGATGCAGCAACAACAGCATCACAATATTTTGCCCACAACTTTAGCTGTTTGGCGTATTCCTTTTGCTTCTGCCTCCAGCGCCCATCTCTTCCCTATCCTTCGCATCGACGTCCTCCACATCAGACGCCTCCCCCTCTGGGCTCCGGCATCTTTATTTACGTCTCTGTGCTGTCTTTCGGTTGCCTTGTACCTTTTAAATATTCACAGGCGTCCATAAATCATTCGAGGTTATGTTGAATTTTTAGACAGTTTTTTATGTATTTAGTTTCTCTTTTGGTGTGTCTTTCTGTTTTCCCCCTTTTCATCTGCTTCGCCGTCTTTGCTGTTGTCTTTCTTAGGATGATTTGTAGTTTATGGCCGTATTTTGTTTTTTGTTATATTCTACTCCGCTCCCCCTCACCATTCCCCTGTTTGTCTGGTATCCTTTAACAGTAAGTGGCAAAAAAAATTGTTTTTTAAAGATTCCCATCTTTGTCTTGACAGAATTTGAAATGGAAAATTAGTTATTTTTTATCCTTTTTGATATGAAAATGAATGCAGAAAGACAGGCAATTAAAACAAGGCAAAAGGGCAGAGATGAGGCTGAGTTATTAGCTGACTCTTGGTATGGCGTATGAACAAAAACAAGTTCGGCCTCTTCCTTACATCCATCCGAACTCCCTTTGGGCTTTCGCTTTCGAAACACTTTGACCACATGCAAATTCTGTTGGCAATTTCGCGCTGTCGCCCAAAAACTGTCTCGCCATATTTGCCACATACTCGTCCCCTTACCCCAACACCATTCCACACAGCCACACTCCTCACTGTGCTAGCTGCTGGCTATGCTTTTGGCCATGCGAACATTTAAATGCATGAAAGCGAAAGGATTTTGCCAAAGTCCAAAATCAAACAGAAAAAAAATTGGCCAGGCGGCAGTGCGAAAACAGCGCAAAAAAACAAGAATCAAAAGAGTACAAAAAAGAAGAACCAACTGCCAGACAGAGACCTAAAACCGGCTGCAGAGTTGGAGTCTGACTATGCCTCTTTCACCCTTCTTGTCCCTTTAGGACTTGGTGAGTTTGTTGTTGTTTTTCCAGTTGACCAGGCTGGCGGCTGTGTTTTTATGACCTCGCATATAAGCCAACGCCGGGCCTGATGGTCATGGGCGTAGCCAGAATCTAATCTCAATGGGAACGTCAGAATTAATTTGAATACGTTCTGATGAGTTCCGAAATAAAAATTTATTTTTGACTTTCAATAAGTCTTACTCATAGATAGCGTTGATTTCTATTTATTTGATCTCGGTAGCGCCTATGGTCTCCCAATTCAGTAAAAGAAGTCAACTGTTGACTAAAGTCGCGATTTTTGTGTAATTTATTTTTACATTTTTTTTTTTGTTATTCTTCTGTACTTCCTAATTAGGCGTGAAATAATACATTTCAACCCTTGGTAAAATTAAATTGAAAACTTTTGGGTAGCGCTTAGCAACCTTTGGGGCGCCAATAATGCATTTTTTACTCCTTTTTTTTTTTTTGATTCGAGATAAAATGATAAAAACTGACTTAATGCTATTTTTGCATCGTTTGCATTTTGCGCCATTTATTTTCCATTACTTGCAGCGACATTTTTGGTATGGTCCAGTTTGAGCATCCACCCACGTACACACTCACATGGCCTCACTTCTTCTGTCTCTATCTTGGCCAGGGCACGTAATTCAATTTCGAACTGAAGTTAAAATTCAATTAAAATGAGTCAACGTCAACTTGAGCGTAATGCAATTTTGCCAGCCAATGCCATTAGTGAAATATTAACGCGAATTGCAAACGAAAAAAAAAATGCAACGAAAAAAAGATGGGTACGAAGACGAAACAAAGACAGACATGGAGAAAGAAAAAGAAAACAGAAAAAAAAGAGTTGTATAAAATAAGCTTTTCCAAAGAGAAGAGAGAGAAAGGGAGACGGATGTGCGGCTCAGTTAAAAATAAAAACACAACAAAGGAAAAGAAAGAAAGGGAGTAATGGCATTGTCCTTAAATATGTATTTTTTTTTAAATCAATGGAAATTTCATAATTTATTCTAAAGGATATATAAAAATTAACAACCAACACGACTCATATTACCAATTTCCATTTAAAGAAAAACTATTCGAAATTTATGTTTTTCAATCGCTTTATATATATCCATACATCCACAATATATAGCAAAGGATTTGCAACATTGGATTGTCAATAATAGCTCACTGGAGTTTTAGGATCTAGAAGCTTTCTATATTATATGTTTACACCTTCTACTAGGAGAATAACTTTTTCATGAAAATCCAATTCGTATAAATGACTCGTTTCAGCGGTAATTTAATTTGTGAAAGACTTCTGGGTATAGAGAACATGGGACATACTTACATTTATTATTTAATGCTAATATAGTTTAACAATTTTACGTAACATTTTAAAAGATTGAGGAAAATTTGATGCTCATTAAGTTTTGTCCTTATAAAAATTCATCAGGTGCTTTTAAATGGCAGCTGCTGCCCCTATACTCCTGTTACAGCTCCGTCTCCAGATTTCTTCCCATATCTCTTCCTCTTTAACTGCCCCTACCCCTAAGCTGCTATATGGCTGGTTTCAATATATTTTTTTGCACACTTTTTGTTTTTGTTGCTTTCTTTCATTCTCTATTTCCGCCTGGCTCGTTATGTAACCCATAAAAACTGAAATAATGTGCCTGCCATGGCACACGCCTAAAAGTATGCTATAATTCAACGCGCACACACACATACACATGCCTGTTTGCCCTATGTATATATATGTTGTATATGTGTTTGCGGCATGTGTGTGTGTGGACCATAAAAAATGAAATTATTAAATTTTATGTAGCGTAAATTCTTTATGACATAAACAAAGAAACACAAAAAAAACACAAAAATTAAACTCAATTTTTCTTACACATGAACAACTTTGATATAAATACGAATATATGTATGTATATATCGTATATATGTATGCACATGTATTTGATATGTACTATATATAACTCACTGGCCTAACTATATAGAAAGATTTGTAAAAATTAAAGTTATCGGCAACAAAAACAAAACGCGCATAAAATATATTTCTCGTCTGACATTGAAAAATGCGCGGTCACGTTTTGGTTAGTGTAGTAAAGGGAGGTGAGGAAAGAGAAGATTTGGGGAATCTGGTCAGAGGTGATGGGTTGGTTGAAGGACTGTGGGGTTTGGCGCTTGAGGGGTGCGGAGATGGAATTCATTTTGCCAACTTCACAGACAAAATTGTTTTTGTTGTCTTGCTGCTCCTCTGCAATTTTTATTTATTTATTTATTTGCCTTTTATCCTTTTTCCTTGCTTTTTTTGTGGTTTTTTCTGCCATTGTTGTTGGCGGGTAGCTCGTGACTTGCTGTTGTTAGTCGGAGGCCCCCATTAAAACGACGCAGCATAATGGCAGGAACAGCCACCAAACCGACCAAAACCAAACGAAGCGAGGCAAAAGAAAAAGACAAAATGAAACAACAAAAGCAACAGCATCACATAAATTTAACTACCTGTCGCTCCACTAGTATGTTTTTTGCTGCAATTTCAGCTTCCCCTTTCCAACACAAGTTTTTTGCTATCATCAGAATCATCATCGGCATAGTCGTCTTTTAATGAGCTATAAAATTATTTTCATTTCAAAAAGTTGTACTTGGTACTAATCATTATCTTTTCTCTTTTTTCAGGTAAGTTTTATCAACTATATTAATCGGGAATTAAAGTCACGGCAAACAGATATGCATATTCCTATATATTGAGACTCGTTATATATACGCACATATATTTTGCATACGAATTTTCGCGAATTTCCATGAAAAAGGCTTATTGACAATGTGGCCGCAGGATATTCTGCGCATCCTTAACGTTGGAGAGCAAACACGCAAATAGTGTTCATTGCCACAGAATGGGAGAAAAGAAGACCGAAATAGAAATAAACAGAGACAGCCAGAGTAAGAGTGAAAGAGAGCGGGTAATAAAGTGTTTCATAACACGACAGTAAATTATGCAAATACATGAATCTTGCAAAAATCTTTGATTTTTCATTTCCCCTCTCTGCTTCGCCACAAATCAATTTAATTTGTAAAAAAAATAATTTTGAAATTCTCCAAATTTTAACCTTTTGCATCAAACTTTACCACGTAACAACAACGCGTTTAATTTGGAGCTCTGACTTTGCTACAGGTTATAACAATTTGGGAGGCAATTCAGAATAGCATATCTAAAAATAATTAATTATATTTTTAGGGTCAAAAGCATTTATTTTGACTAATCCAAATAAATGAAATGATTCAAAGTAGTTTTATCTTTGGTCCTGCGACGATCCCAACACCTTGTACATTCCCAACCAGCAGTTAGTGTGATTAAAGTTACACGACTTCTTTATGTAGAATGCCGAGTCTCCTGGACAAATAACGAACAAAAATACTTTACTAATAATGTTGTGTAAAATAATGCAATTTACATCAGCGCTAAAACCATTGGCGATTTCAAAGCACATATTTTAATTTCCCTGAAACTTTTAATCAGATTTATGTTAACCTCCTTAATCTCCATAATATGTCAGCGGATTTATGTAGACATTGTGGCAGTATACATTAATTTCTGATTTTCATTATACTTTCCTTGAAATTGTTCTTGTTTGAGTCTTCAGTAATTTTGCAATAGTATGTAGTGGAGCCATTATTTCTCGTGGGTCCCCAAGTCCCCATCCAATTATAGCATTTTAATAGTTTTCCATCCCCGCTATTGCACCACTCATCATTCTGAACTCAAACAAGAAGCAAATACAAATAAATTTCAAAAACAACTAACAAAAAAAGAAATGAGTTATTAATGGCAATCAATCAAAAACTGGCTTAAAAAAGACCACAATCGAGCTGGAAAAAAGAGAAAAGAAATGCTGGAGAGAAAGAGAAATTGGAGAGAGAGAAAGAGACGGATAAAAACGGAGTAACAGGGAGAAGAATCGGTATGTATGAGAATAAAGACAAATATCAAAATAAAAAAAAAACGCGAGGAATACATAAATTGATTGATTGATTGATTTAATGAATGATTGATTAATGCATTTCAGTTGCAAATTCCGCATACAAAATGCAAAGGCAGCAACAACTGAGATGAGACATCAACAGAAGTTGAAGCTGAAATCGAACAATCAGAGGTTGAAGGGTGTAAAATGGTGAAGCAGAGAAATGTGCAGCAGAATGTGGCCTTCAAGCCCCAAGTGTCAGCCTGGCAGCCTGGCAGCCAGACAGGCACGCGGGAGGTATGAAGGGCAAAGGCAATTACTCGACGCAGAATTTTGTCCCTGCCATTTTAGAGTCTTGCATGAATATGAGACTGAAAAAGAAAACAGAAATGAAAAGCCACTGCAGAAAATGCATTTTTCATAAGTTATAATTTCCAATATCTAATTGATTCGGAAAAAGTGCAAAAATTGGTCGAATTACTGAAAGTCAATTAAAGCTAAACTTAAAGATATCGGAAAAAACTGCCAGCAAGCAATATTGTTTTTTTTTTGCCTTTTTTTTGTTTTTTAATAATGTGGAAAACACAAGGAAAAAGCAAATATTGATGCAAGCCGCAAATTTCAATTAAGAACAGGAAGAAGCAGACAACTAGCAACGACGACGACGCCAACATCAACGCCAGCGTCGCAACCGCAGCCAACGACTATGGGAGAAGAGCGAAATTAAAGGCACCAGCAGTAAGAGCAAGAGAGATGGATTGAAAGAGAGGAAGTGAGACAGCAGCAGCATAGCCAAGTGCCTGTAAAACATTTGATGTAATAAAATAACGTATACGCCATGGCTGCCACCAGTCCCACAAGCCACCAGCCGAAGGAGACGTCGACAACGAATCTGGTTGGAAAAACCCACCCTTAATCATTACCGAGGCCAGGGAGCAGGATCACACTCACATACACAAAGATACGCATACATAGACACACTCACATACACAACAATAAGAGCAATTTAAGCCACAGGAATGCTGGGCCAAAAAAAGGGATGCGGAACAGGAAGGAAGGAAATGAAGCGAAATAAAAGGCAGCAACCGATAAAGATTACAAAAAAGAGAAACTTAAAAGCAAAAAAATAAATATTTCGTTGCCTGTTTCAAGGCGATGCGCCGACAAGAAAAAAAGAGGACGAAATAATTATGGCACGCCTCTGCAGAGAAAATCAAAGGAGGAAAACGCAGGTCGCACACATAAGAAAAAGGAGAAGATAGAGGAAAACAAAAGCGCAAAATCAGGGAAAGAAACTCTGGCACAAAGCAAAAGTAGCAAAAATTTGAGCGCAAACTCGTCGAGACGTAAGCGGCGAGTGGCAAACGGCGAACAGCGAGCGGCGAGTGTGAGCTATGCCAAAATGGCGACGTGGAGACGAAGTTGGGTGGGCAAAAAGTGGAAAATGCAAAGCGGAAGTAACGCCAAAAGGCAACGACAACGAAAACGACGTCAACGACGACGATATTGACGATGACGACGAGCAAAGCGCACAAGCCGATGAAAGTAAATGCAAGAGAAAGAGCACACGACGAAGCAGTCACGAGGAGGAGTTGTCCTGTCTCTGTCTCATTGTTGTTGTTCGCGTTCGCATAGCAATTTTGCTACCCCCAGCTTACTACCCCCAACCTCTCACCCTCCTTTACAAGTTGAATGCGAGCTGCTGTATGTCTGAGGCATATCGATTTTTTCCCCATTTTCCATGTCCTGGGCGCGTCTCCCAGGAAACTCTTGCCCAAAAAAAAGTTGCTGTTGTTTTGATTTTGAGTCTTGGCTATTTTTGGAGAGCGATAAGAAATGTCAATGAACCGGAGAGTAAAACTCAATTTTGCCAAAAAAAAAAAAAAAAAAGTAAATGCAACTAAAACGTTTAACGGTGCCGGTTACTGTTTAACCAAGATAACGAATGTTCTGTGTCTTCCTCTATTGCATATATATATTAAGGGCATTCTTTTCTATAAACCGTTATATTTGTATAAGTTAGGTAAATGAATACAAAAAAAAATTGAAAATTGTTGCTTAAAAGTTTTGCTAATGAATAATGAAACCTTCGTTCTTTACTCGCAAGTAGATACTTCTGGATTGAAACATAAAGAATCGCGTAACAGATAACATAGGCAAAGCAAAAAAATGAAGAAAAATCAGGGCGAAAAAAAAAACACAGAAAAGAGTTGTCCTCATCAAGTGAAACTTTTTAGATGCAACACAACGTCGTCACAGCGGGCGCGTGCGAAAGTAAAAATGTTCCAGCGCACAAAGGAATTGGTGGCTGCCATTGCCACTGCCACTGAGAGTCTAGAGGGGATACGTGTCTGGGACTTTGGGACAACGTAGACAACACAGACGACAACGCAGACTCTTTTGGCTTCCTGGTGTGCCAAAGGCAAAACTCTGAGTTTATCTTCAGCTATGGGTCTGCGTCTGGGCGTTAGCTTGCGTAGCCTTTACTAAACTGTGACTAGTAGCTAAACGTTTCACGCTCTTCATAGACGACAAGGTTGACTACCACGGTTACCCTTTACTTGCTTTTCCCGTCTCTTTTTCGCTTTTTCTCTTCTCTGTATGTGAAGGTTGACATTATGAACTTGAAAGTTGCCTCGTGTACCTCATCCCTATAGCTTGTTGGGGAGAAAAGCAAAAAATGTTATGAATGAATGCATAGCATACGTTGACTTCTGATGCCTCGTAAAAAAGGGCTTCCCCGCAGGTACCAGTCAGCCGCCAGCCAACAGCTGTCGTCATGGCGCCCTCCAAACCGAACATAAAAAAGACAGGGAAAAAGTAACGCCATTTTTGCGTGCTTACTTCCGGACAACTGTTCGTTCGGTTTCATTTCCACATTCCGGCTTCCTCTCTAACTATCTGCCTATCTATCTGTCTATCTCTCTCTCCCATTCGCTTAAACAAATGTCAGCTGTTGCGTCAACGTCATCAATTACGCATGCAATCGGCCACAACAACAACAGCAACGCAAAACGAGGTCAAAACTATCAGCAAACAAAAATTCCCTCCCATTGCTAGGCAACGGGGGCAGGAGAACGGAGGAGTTGAGTTGGAGTGAAAGGCCAGTTAAATCACAAAACAAAACACCTGCCGATTGACGATGAATGAACTCTCACGCATACGCACATACACAAACAGACACCCACATTCATGCAACTGCATTCACTGTCCCACACATACATATGTGTAGGTTTATTACTCATACGCCGGGTGTAGCTGCAGTCAGGCGGGTGTAATGGAAAAAAATATATAGAAAAGTCTCTATACAACTCTGCTCTTACTGACATTTGGCACCAAATTTTCAGGTCTGTTGAAAAAGGAATCCAACTACAGCAACCAACTTTGTGACCCGATGTCCACAGGAAAAACAAAGCAAAAAAAAAAACAGAAAAAATAACAGCATTTCAATGCGCGAGGACATTTGCACTTTTATTTTCGGTTAAAATTGCTTTGGCTACTTCACCAGTTTATTGTTAACAGCATTCAGCACTGGCACTACAGCTGGCTTCAGCTAGAGTCAAATAGGGTATTTCAAATTATTAAAAAGTAAGCTAAGACGATCATGAAATTAGAATAATGGGTAAGGATGCATTGGCATTGATGGCAATCAGAAACAGCCGGTAGTATCTTAGTTTTATGTAAAAGGGAATTATAGGTTATTTACATTACATTAATGTTAAATTTTTTTGAAGCTTTCATAGAATGACCTCTTTAAATTGTTGTCACTCTTCCCAGCTGAAGTTTTAAATAGTCATCACTACATTACTTTTGGTCGTTTGTACTAACGCGAAATTTGAATTTTTATGTTGCAAGAGCAACATACAACAAAAGTTTGTCGACCTATATAAACGTTAAAGTTCTGCCAGTTTCTCTCACCCTCAAATCAACTGCCACTAGCTGTGGCTATGTTGGTGGTGATGGTGGTGCTGCTGCTCGTCTGGCGGATACGTGTAATGCAAGTTTAAAGCAACAACAAAAACTATTTTTAACGTCACGTAGTCGAAATGCAACAACCTGTTGTACGGAAAAATCCTGCGCCAGGGCTCAAATCGTTGGCCTCTACTACAGGAAGAAGTAAAGAAGAAAAAAAAAATAGTTTTTGATTATTTTATCAATGAAACAGAATATGTTTGTAAATTCGCTTGAGAGAGTCAAACAGTGAAAGTCATCTGGCAATATCTATATTAAGACCATCCACCAAACTGAAATGAACTTTTAATTGCAAGGCAATCAATAAAGCAAATGTCTTTTGCGTACAACTTTTCTTCGCATGTCCTTTTTCTTTGATAAAATATACGTATATATCTAAAGCTGATAAGGTGCGGCCCGACCAAATGGGAAGGTGGTGGTAAGGTATATTACCACACCACCCTGTACAACCCCACGCCACTTCACTCGACACCACCACAACCCACCCTATCTACACACATACACCTTCCTTTATAATGGAGGGTGGGATGGAGAATTTTTGGCTGGGTCTTTTAACAAACGATAGCAATTTAGAAAGATGCCAGAGGTATGCAAATTTATTGCCGGAAATGTAATTTACAAAATACGCTGCAGGCAAATGGACGACGACGACGTCGACGCTAAAGTTGGCTTCGAAGTTGGCAGCGAATTGAGGCACAGACAGCAAAAAGCTGCTTTGCAGCAGCAAGAAAATGGGAACTTTTGTTTTTATTTTAAATTTGAAATGATGAATGTTGGGGTTGGATCCAAGGATTAGCAAGAATTCAAGAAACCATAATTAAGGTGACGAAGAACAGAGGGAAAGCCTAGACAACAACTAAAGCGATTGTGGGGGTGGCAGTCGGGAAGGGCGATGGTTTACAATTTTTTTTAAGTTACAAAAACAATCAATGCATCACCTGCGCATGATCAGAGAGCAGTTCAGACAGAGCAAGAGACTAAGGAGTGAGCCAGCTAGGGAAGAAGAGAAAAAGAGAGAAAGATATAGATAGAAAGAGACAGAGGGAGAACAGCTGCACTGGGCGGGTGTGCAAACAAATGCAAGCAGCCCCCATATAGCAGCAAAATGAAAATGGTAAGCAAACAAAATTAACAAAATAAGAAAATTGGCAACGCAAAGCAGAAGAAGAAGTAAAAGGAAAATTCAGAGAATCAAAAGAAGACGAGGAAGAAATTAGTTAAAGGCAAAATATAAAATCCAACGCAAAATATACAGCAAAGGGCAGCAGCAATGCAGACGAGACAACAAAGAAGACAAGACAACGGTGGGTGGGGTGGATGGGTAAAAATGGGAGACGGTGGAGTAGGTTGTGGGAGAGTGTCGAGCACAGCAACAGCTATGTGCGGCCCAGCTTATATGAAGGAAAAGCCAAAAGGCAAAATGCAAAAAGAACGTCAACGCCAACGCTCAAGTGCAGCAACAGAGACAACGAAAATGCTGCACAGTGGTTGTAAATTACAGAAAATTAACCAAAAATATTTTCAGTAGTACAATTAAGAAACAAATTAAGAAAACAATTAAGAAATTATAGCCACATTAGGAATCCAAAAGGAAAAGCAAAGCATTACTTAATTGTTGTAATTTTAATATATAATTTTCCCAAACTTATAGTTCCGCAAAACATGTAAGATCAGATCAAATAACAATAACTAAAAATAAACTTCATAGGCATCAATTTTTATCTAGTATTTTAAAAGATTTCGGTTGATATAATTTATTGCAATGATAATTACTTTTTACAGATTCGTATAGATATTTAAGATTTACCAATGGTCGTAAACCCACTATGGTAAGAAAGTGCAAGAGCTGTGTACGTGTAAATGTATGTACGGAATCTATGTATGTGTGAGTCGCGTCGGCGGCGCAGGAGGGCTCCTCCAACTCAATGCCGCTTCTTGTTGCCTGTACTTTTCGCTTTTGGCATTTTGTGGCGATATTCGCGAAATGCGCGCTGCACACACACACACAAACAAAAAGACGAAACAAAGTGCAAGACGCACAAGAGAATAATTGAATTTTATTACATTGTTTGGAGAGGCAACAACACACGCACACACATATGTTGGGGAGACTGTGTGTGTGAGCACAGCAACAACCACCAAGGCTGGCTAGCTAGCTGCAGCGACGTCAGCGGCAAGCGCCTCGAAGAGAATAATGACCCCAAAGGCTTGTCGATGTCGTCGTCGTCCGTTCACTTAATGTTGTTGTTTTTGCTGTTGCTGTTATTGACTGCTATTTGCGCGAGCTCGCTCTCCCGCTCTCTTCTCTCATTTTCTCTTTCTCACACACACACTATTTATTTCGCTTTCTTTCTCTCTCTCTGTGTATCTTTCTCTCTCTCTCTATCTTTCTCTCTCAACCTCTGGTTGTGTATGTGTGTGTATTGGTGTTGTTGCAGTTTGGTTTGGAGCAGCAGCAAAGGAAGAAGAAGCCGGCATATGCTGCGGCTGCCCCAACTTGCGTTGTCTCCCACCGCCTTCCGTTCATACTAAACTCCCTTCTCTCATCGACATGCTTCTGTCTTCTCTCTTTGTCTTCCTTTTCCAGCTTCCAGCTGCAGAAAAGAGGTCGATGATGGTGGGTGCTGTTGCTAGCCCCTAACTCATGAACGGCGTAAACATACACATATTCATAGAGATTGAGGGTAGAAGGGGTAGCAGGGTAAAGTGCAAAAATTAAACTAATGACGAAGGTAACAAGAAAACTAAAAAGAGCGAAGAAAATTCGAATAGGTGATCCAAAAAGGATATAACAAATCATGCATGATCACTAGAGGTCCTTGAAAGTCAACGCATCGGTTGACTGCATCAATTGAAACCAATTGCACTGTATTTTTAAAGCAGTAGTTTTTCTTAATTATCGTACATCTTCTTTGGCCCATTAAACGCATGAAAAAAGATAATAGACAAACGGCCAAGAAACTTTGCAAAATAATAATAATAAAAAAACACAATTGCAAAGAAAAACATTCACACAAACAGCGCACACGAGAGAGACGAAGATAGAATAAAGGGAGGAAGAAGCAAAAATAATAATAAAACAAAATTGAAATTTGTAATGAAGCCACTTTTTCACTCCACAAAACTTTCCATCTCTTTCTAACTCACGCTCAATATATTCCTGTTCTATATATATATGTATATACAAATATATGGATGTATACGTGTGTGCGTGAGGGGGCGGAAATTGCTTGGCGAAATGAAAGAGGAGTGGTTCAGAGGGGGTGGTGAGGAGGCATAATGGGTGGCATGAAATATTGCCGGTTAAAGTTTTTTCTTGTTTCAAATGAGTTGCGTGGCAAAAGAGCAAACCAAAACAAAAATCGCACAGAAAGAGAGAAAGACGCAAGAAACAAAAAAAAAAAAAAAACACGAAAAGAAATTCGAAAAAAGGAAGTTGAATTTGAAATAAATGTGCTTTAACAGAGGAGGAGAAAAGTCCAGGGGTGGGTGAGGGATAAGGCATTGGCAATTCAAAGAAATCGAAGTCGTTTAAATTGCTTAAAGTCCTTCTTAACTTGCTAGTAAAAACAAAAAAAGGAGCCAACTTCCAATTAAAGGTCAAATTACAAACTAGAGCTTATACAGAAAAATTGAGCATATCCAAATAACTGGATGGGATACTTCTTACTGAAGACTTCCGGATTATCTCCATACTTTGCCAATTCATAATGCTCCTAATCTACAGTTTTTGGTTATAAAATATTGTTACTGAATTCTTACTGTGTATAATCAGTGCTCTTCCATATACATATGGATGCACATATGTATATATATTCGTCCATATTTGTACATATATACATATATATTATATATATAATAGTATATCGACCCAGTTGGTGTGCTAATCAGATTGAGGTTTATCAACTTAACCTTTATGATTTGCACTTAAATTTTTTCCGTTGTTCCAGGTAAGTTAAGTCAAATCTATTATAGGTCGATCCCATTGTTAGTTCATCGTCAGTGAATTTTGTTGTAGAACTATGCATAATAACTGAATTGAAGAAAATATATCATTTCGTCAAAAGTCTATGCAACATTTTACCATAAAAATTTCTTTAATATAAAAAATTTAACTAAAGTTAGGCATCGAATTTCGGTAAACAAAATGAATATGAGTAAGAGAGCAAGGTAAAGGAAGAGTAAGAAGAGAAGTGAGGGGGTGCCGCCTTCATCTTGGCAGGAACGGCCTAAGCCTTAGTTGGATTTTTTGTTTTGTTGTTTCTTGCTGCGTTTTCGTTTTCAAAGTTTTTTTTGTGTCTTTTTGGTTTACCGCAGTTGTTTGTTAATACCTTTTTCGTAGCAACTTCACACACACACACAAATGCATCTGTAACAAAGAGCCTCACCATGCCGGTTCTCTCGCGGACGGGCAGCTCTTACTCTCTCTCACACTCTCCCAACGCCATAATCGCGGCCAAAACACGTTTGGTCTTTCTTCTTCGGGCTATTTTCAGGCTTCGGCTCTCAGCTGGCACTCGCATGCGCTCTCTCTCTTTCTCTCTCTCGCCACCACCACCACCACCAACAAGACCCACAATCACACTCAATGCTGCTGCTCTGATGTTGTAGTAGTCGTCGTTGTCGTCGCCGTCGTCGTCGTATCTGTATCTTTTACGCTGCTTACACTCCACGTTCAGATTCAGATTCATTCTGTAAACGCGATTCCTCGAGGACGTAACGTGAAACGTTGTGCAAAGCGCGTCAATATCAACGCCGCTGCTACTCAACGGTTCCCCCAACAGTTGAGTTGAGTTTCAGTTTCTTTTCTTTGAGATTGTCTTTGTCTCAGGGCCTAGCTCACACCGCTGGCCGGCCGCCCCACTCCTCCCGCAACGATCATCGTAATGGGAAATATTCTCTTCTTAAACACGTTCGTTTCGTAAACCGTAAAGAAAGAAAGAAAAAATTTCGCGTAATATAAATTTTTTTTCGTGTGATGGTTCATGTGTTCTTCTGTGTGTGTGTGTGTGCGTCCGTGTGTATGTGTCTGTACTAGTGTGTAAATTCTTTAACTAAAATTGATTGTTTATTTCCGCTTGAAAGATAACACACAGAACAAACAAAAGCAACTAATGAAATTTGGGGCAGTTGCCAATTGAGAAAGTCAGATTCTGATTCTGAATTCGTTATCACCAAAAATTGAAAGAAAGAAAGAGAGAAAAGCTAAGAACGACGGCCAAAGGTGGGACTGAAAGAGTGAGAGAGAAAGCAAGCAAGCCCACATGAAATCAACAGCGAAAATAAATTTACGCGCCCAAAAGAAGTTGAGAATCAAATGCAAATGAAAATGTCATTCCAACAAAGGCAAAACAACAAAAAATAGCAATAACAACGCAGTAAAAAATAATAATTTAACAATTTAATTGTTTAACCACAATAAGGCAAAGCGAAACGAAACATCTTAAATTATAATTAATTTTAAATATTCAATGAATACGTAGTACACTAAACTAAAGAACTATTAAATAAATGTATAAAATTCCGTGCAATCTATTTCTAAAATAACAAACAACAACAGTAGGCCATAAATGGTTTGAACCTCCTATAATAATAATAATAAGAATAAAAAAATAATAATAATAAATATTAATCAAACTGAGACACTTGTACTAAAAGCAAAATTCAATCAAATCTAATGAAAGTAAATCAAATATAAAACCATCTGAAAGACTTGACTTGCCATAGCGACTGAAGGACTGAATGGCCGAAGAAACAGATTCCTATCAATTTTCTTGAAATTTCTGAATGCAGCTTTAACCACTCTTAAAAACAAAACAGAAAAAGTAAGTTAAGAAAAATGCCTATATCCGACGGCCGCTTTTAGTGATACGTTTATCAAAATCATATGTTTTATCCCAATACTCCAACATTAAAATACGGACTCCTCATATACATTTATCGTTTGCGAAAATTAGTGTTACTGTTTGTAGAAAACAATGTAGATAAGAATCGCTATTGGAATATATATGTATATATATGTATATAAAAAATTTCAATGTAATAGTGTAAACAATTTCGATGATTTTAATTATTGTCCATACGCCACGTGTAACGAAAAAAGGAATTTCATGTTGAGAGAAAATCAACAGTGATACAAATAAGTCATTAATTGTTTAGTTGTTACCTGTTAACAACAAAGGGATTCAACGCATTTTTATAAGCAATCTGACACAGCAATGTTGTTCCATTAATGTGAATCAATCATTTTTGCATAAAATAGCTTTAAATAATACACATTTGTCTTTCGATATTTTTAAAACTCAGCTTATATGAGACAATTATTGATCGATTTTATCGGTTGCTTTTGTTTCCCCGTCTGTTCAGATTATGACGAAGCAACCCTGAAAGAAAAAGCGAGGAAGAAATATGGAAATGACTTTTTAACAACCCTCTTCACATCGTATAGTTTAAAATGTTTGAATAATGTTTGTTAAAGACAATTCTTTCATTTGGGGGGGAAGAAAAGTTTTCCGTTCCAAACTACAAAATTTCTCTTCATCTATATTTCTATTAATTAAAACAAACAACAAATCTTACTATAAAAAAGAATCGGCGAATCATTGCTTTTTCACATGAACTTTTAAGGTCGTGACAATGGATCTTAATCGAAGGAAGCAAAAACAACAAAGAAAAGAAAGAAAATACAAATACCAATGCAGAAAAAAGCAAAGTCGAAGGTTATGTCTTCAGACTTTTTAAAATGAAATGTGTTTCTGTCTTCGTCTTAAAACGAAACAAGCTTCGTTCACTGAAGATATACTCAATAAGCATCAGCTTCTATATAGCCCTATGTGATTGTCTTCGTTTTTTTTTTTAAGCATACAAAGCATCTTACGAATTAAAACTACAATAATATTACAAACTCAAAATTAAGTTGCAATACCGAGAAGAAATGCTCTGCTATTGCACAAAAAACGAAACAAAAATCCTTGCCTTGAGGAGGTGACACCCAAGAGAGGCTTCTATCTTGTACAAAGATAGATATTCTTAGCCAAATACCCTCTTTGCCCTTTCTTATCATTATCACAATTATATCTCAACGTTTTCTACATTTATGAGAACTGTCTGTGCCTCTATTAATAATTCATTTGCTCCAAAAGCGCATGCAACTTTTGTTTTTTTACTTCGGTATTTACATTTTTAATGAATTAACTAAGTTTTCTCTTATTGGAAAAAAGTAATGGAAAATAGCATTTATTATACATTTATACATGTACATACATACATACATATCATATGATCACTGGAAGGGAAGAAATGTGGAAACTTAATGAGGCAAGCCGGCAACAAATAAAGTAAGCTTGGTGGGGCATGCCTTGACTATTAGGGAAGCTAAGTATACTTTTGCAATTGAGCGATAAATTGAATATTTCCTTTTTACTATATAAAACTAATAGTAAAAGAAACTTCAGTAAATAATCAAGATTAGCATAGAATTTGCGCTATAACCTTACTCTTCCAAAGTGCTAAATCCTTGTATCTTAATTATTTATTACGCTTTCCATCGGATTATGTTATGGAGACATAACCCAATCTCATAAATTCTTTAACAAATTCATTTAAATATATTTTTTGCACTTCAAAGTGCGGCAGTCTTTAACATTGTCTCTGCAATCAAGTAGTATTTCTGAAAGTATTTCATCACAAACCGCTTTTGCTTTGAAATGAAGTTTAATATATGTACAAAGAACATTATAGGAATATTAATATTTATAGATCTATATACATACATTTGTATATAAAACTGATTGGTGTGAATGGCAAATCCCTTTGTAGTAAACTAACTTAAGACTTAAAACAAGGCATTTTAAAGAGGCGAAATTGCAATAATGGCAAAAACAACAAAATAAAAACAAAAAAAACAAAAGCAGCTGCAGCTGCATTCAGCCAAGACCTCCCCATTGTTGGGTGGAGAACGGGGGAAGCGGCAATGGAAAGAGGGCGGCCAATGGCAAAATGGCGAAATGGCGGGTCGCATAAATTTTGTTACTCAGGCGCGACCCAACATTGTGGCAAGCAGCACAAGAAGAGCAAAGAATAAAGACTGAAGAGAGAGCGAGAGAGAAGAACACACACAAATAAAATAAATGCAGAGCGTTAAAAATTTCTGCAAAAAAAAAAAAAAAAAAGGAACAAAATCTTTAATTTTTTGCCGGGCAAAGACCAAGGAAGCGACACAAGAATATGGCGAGCATGTGGCCCGCTTCTCTCACTCTATCTCTCTCTCTCTCTCTCTCTGTCGCTCTCCGTCTCTAAATGTGTGTATGTGTATGTGTGTGCTCTGTGTGTAAGAGCGAAGCGCAGACAATTAGTTTTATTATGCTTTGTTGCCGAGCTTCGCTGAGATGGCACGACATAAAAATAAAAGAAAAAGAGAAAGAGATAAAAAGAGTGCATAAAGAGCAACAGCAGAAACAAGAACTAGTGTGTAATACACGTGTACATATCCCTATACGTATGTGCATATGTACATACCATCCATATACATACATATGAACATATTCAGACACATGCAATGTACATCTTGAAGATGCATTTGCACTTATTTTATGGCCTAAAGCCAACAAAAAGTAACAAAAATAAATATGCAAAACAAAATTAATTTACAAAAAACAACACCAAATAAACGAAAACAAAAAAAAACATCAATGAGAACAGTTCAAATGCTAAAAAGGAAAAACGAAAACTAGGAAAATTACTATGGCAACACTGTAATCTGCAAGCATGGTACAATTGTGCGAAGGTGCGAACACTGGTCATAAATATGTATATATTAATTTATTGCTGTGGCACAGGAATTAATCTGTGCAATCAAATTTTTGCGCTACACACACACACCTAGACCTAGGTGACTAATTCGACTTGGTTGTACCCATTAAATTTATTAGTCATGAACTGACCAATTGGTTTCCTGATCATACTGTTTTTCTTCAATCTTATAGGCTCGGATTAAGTTTGAGCATTGTTACCGATATCACTTGTTGCCGTTATCAATTTCATTTTAATCTTCCTTCCATAGAAGACATATGTACGTGTGTATGCATGTAAATATGTATGCCTATGTCCTGCTAAGTCACTCATTCATTGAATCAGTTAAAAGTTCTCTTCGTTTAGACCTTATATGTCCAGTCTACATTTATCATTATGCACAAAATAAATATATATGTATATATGTATATATATATATATATATATATATATATATATATATATATATATATATATATATATATATATACATATGTATATACATACATACATATATTTTATGCGTAACGGCATTTTCTTTTTGGCCGCGACTCAAGTTACACACAGAAAAAGGATAATGTACTCCGTGTGTCTGTGGAGGGGGAAAGAGAAAGAGTTTTGGATTGCTCATGTATATGTAAGTGCGTTTGCTGTTGTGTGTGTGTGCTATAACAAAGATTAATGACCATCAAGGGCTGTAGCCCAGAGAGCCAACCAACCAACGAAACAACCGGCCCATCCAGCTTTTTGCTCATCGCACAACAAAAGGCAATAAAAACATAATAAATTACCATATCAAGTATACATTGCTACTCACTCAGCCCTGCTCTATCCGCCGATCTCGCCTCTGACCACTTTCTATGTTAGCATTTCCGTGTCACAGGAAATTTATACTCTTCATACATAGGCAGACGGGCAGGCTTGCCTACTACTACTACTACTACTACTACCTTAAGTTTTGTCCTTCCTTATAATTCACCTCCTTCGCCCCAAAAAAAACTTTTCTTCACATGATTTATGCAATTCAATTCATAAAAGTTCCTATTGCAGCATCTCGTCCGTGCCACCATTCACACATACATACACTCCCTGAGACAGTGAGCAAAATACAGACTCATGTGGCATGTACATACATACATCGCAATCGTACTTACGCCACGCCTTCAATTTCTCATAGTCCTTCTATTTTCCTTTTTCTTTTTTGACTGCAGTTCGTAAAGTAAAACGAAAAACTTGTTTCAAACTGTCATAAATTTTTGTGCAACTTTTATTTCTTGTTTTTTTTGCGAAGAAAGTTTTCATATATATGATTATAAATCTATGTAAAAGTTTGGTTTTTTTATTTGCCCTTTTTTGCATAAATAAAAACTATAATTAAGTCCATAAACAGAAGTAAAGTCTCATAGTTACACGGCAGTGAGTTGGGACGTATTTTCATATCTGTTTTAGGGCTGTAGCTTTCAAGGACTCGAATCGATCCACCAGATTAATAGAGGTTCCTGGTGACAATTGCAATGTATTCGTTATAAAATGAGAAAGTTAACACCTTCAATTGTAATTTTTTTTCCTATACATCCCTATTACTTTCAGATTGGCCTTCTCTCATTGAAGATATTTGTTGCTGTTCCTCTTGTCGGTTTTTGTTGTTACCCCTCATCAATCTATAATCGGCCAGCTGTTTCTTTCAAAGAAATTTCTCGCATTTTTAACCCGACTTCTTATCTCTCTCTTTCTTTATTTTACTCTCTCTTTCTCTCTCTCTCTCTCTCTCTTTTGTAGCCTTGAGCCCTCCTCCATGTCTACAAAACGAAGACAAAAAAACCATTATGCAACTAGTTGCAAATAAAAATTGCAAATATATTTCATGTTAACTGCAAATGCAAATAACAGCAACAAAAGTATATTTTCACATCACTTTTTGTGTGATTACATAATTTCACTTTCCCAAATGCTATAATAATCAAATATATATATCTGTATATGCATGTGTATGTATGTATATATGAACACATATAAAGAAAGAAAGTTTTCATACAAAGACAAAATAACTCGACGAATAACATTTGCCTATGCACTTTTACTCCCTTTCAAAATGAGCACATTCATTTTAATCAGAAGATTGCAACGCATATAAGGAAGCATCATCGACTACATAAATTATATATACCCTTGAGCAGCACGACTATTTAAGTTATTAAAGCCAGAAACATCGTCAGTTCCCCATTTTTTAAGTTTCCCTACTACATTCGTCGTGTAGACTTGAATTCCTAAGCCTTAGTTGAAAAGACCTTATGACACTAAATTGCCAAATAGAGAAGAGTATACAAACTTCAGCACGATTGATGCTAGCTTGGCCTTCTTTCCTGTTGATTGTCAATTGGAAATTTTGGTAAATTATTTGTATGTGTTATAAAACATGATGAAAATTTATAAATTTTCCGGTATTAAATTATATTTTCCTTTCACATAAATTAAGGTTTTACATAGTGCAACTGATTAAAATACCAACAAGTCAAAAATAAATAGGGGGAGAGAGGAAGAGTCAACCAACTTGCTGTTATTGTTCCTTGTTTGGCAGCTGCATTGAACTTTCAATTGTTGCTGTTATATGTTGCTGTAGTTGCAGTTGCTGAATTTGTTGTTAGCTACCACAGTTGGCTAACAAAAAATAATTGCATGCATGATAGACTTATTAGCCAAGCGCATTTTTGGTTGATGAGCAACAGAAGCTTCAAAACGAAAAATGAAAACACTAAGAAAATGGTTAAATTAATTATTCGATGCAAATCAATCTGTTAGATTTGCACATATAAACCAATTTTTTGGCTTCTAAAAAAAAGATCGCAATATCTGTAGTATATACATATGCTTTTGAAAGATAAACAGATCAGTAAATCTTTCAGTTAGTGACAAAAATTTAATTTAGTTGTAAACAGTTCAAGCAAGGCTGTTGTAGTATTCCATGTATGTAGTATTCCATCGTCCCTGGCGTTTTTGGAGCAAACACTGCTGCCTGGAAATTAACTTAACTGTCTTACAACTTTCACAATAAATATTTATCTAGTTATATGTATATATATTTATTTTCTTTATATGTGTATATATAAATCATTGTAATGAGCTGATAGAGCAAAAAAATCGGCCTCAAAAGCTAAACAAACTCATAAATAATGCTACACAAATACGATACCCAGTTGAAATAAAAGAAAACTAGGTTCTACTAGATAAAATCCCCCCAGACACAAATACACACACACACAAACACACGCATACAAACGCACTTGCGCGCTCATACAAATACACATACAGATACAATTGAGTCCTAAATCAGCAGCTGAACTTGTCAATTCTTGAAATGAAACCAGGTTGGCATATATTTCAGTTGGAAAATATTTAGGTTCGTTTTAGCATTTTACTTCAAGATTTCGCACAATGCCACAAGGAAGCTATCTATCTCACTCTCCCTGCCTCTTCTCCCGTTACCCCCTCCGTTTGTTTACATCTATGAGGCTGTAGAAAGTTGTTGCAACCAGTTTTGAACAAATGGAGGAGGCCACAAGAAAAATGGGGAGTGGGGATGGAGTGAGGCAGGAGGCAGCTTGCTTTCAAGTGGAGACAACAAAAACTGTCACGCTTGGATTTATGCTTCACGTTTATTATATTTACATTTAATTTAACTTTAAACAAAAATATATGTATATATATACACAGTATTTGTAAGTACATATAAAACCGTCAGATAGTGGAAGTTGCATTTAAATTACCTTAGTCTGAGTACAGTTGTAAGTTTAACTACCCTGCACATAGAGTCATATATGTATGTATATACACACATTTATATATGTATACCACACCATCTATGTATATATATCGTTTGCCTATATATATACATATATATATATATATATATATAGTTTATAATCGAAAGAAAACAATTTTCATGTAATCTAGGACATAATAATAAATTACCCGCAATTTCGTGCGCCATTTTCATTTTGTGTTGCGTTGTGCAACTTCTTTTGCTTTTTCTTCTTCATCATCATCGTAGTCGTTCGTTGTTGGGCTATTACGGAAATGT
The DNA here is from genome assembly GCA_018903615.1 of Drosophila neocordata. Taxonomy (NCBI): domain Eukaryota; kingdom Metazoa; phylum Arthropoda; class Insecta; order Diptera; family Drosophilidae; genus Drosophila; species Drosophila neocordata. The sequence goes on from JAEIGI010000001.1 coordinate 28,301,183, forward strand.
GCATTAATATATATAGATATATATTAGATATAGGTATACATATATATTTACATATATGTCTATATATTTGTATATATGTATATATACAAATGCAGGGGAATGTCAAAGGTAAATCATTTCATATCGACAACGAAATTTCCAAACCAAAATGTTATCCTAATATCAAATTAGAATTAATGATATCTATGTTTGTATATGATAAAACGAGAAGTATTATTTCTAATATTCCGATCAAACTGTATTTCGAATATCATATTCATTCTCGCTTGACATGGTGAGAGTCCAGACCGATGATTTTCATTTTTGCACTTTACTTTTTGGGCAACCCTCGGAGCAGACAGCAACGGCAGTAAACGACTTGCAAGTAAAGCCATAATAGGTAATTATTTCAAAATTTATTACTATGCCTTGGATATTATGCGCTAAACTTTGCCAACGACTTTATGTGCATAAAGAGTGCGAGAGGTGGATAAAATGTAGGACAGAGATAGAAATAATCGGGCATAAAGGTGGGGGATGAACGAGTTGCATTGCTCTCAAAGACCTGCCACCCTTTGGATGAAGTTGGTGGTAATATTCTAAAAGCATGCTCACTTCATATTAAATACACCTGGTGAAATGATAAACGACATCACCATTTATCTATCTATACGTTTACAACAAAGTTTTGATTATTTTGTATGATATAAACAAGACTATAAATTAAAAAGAAAAAGAAATGAAAAAACCAAAACTGAATCTGAAACTGAAAGGCAAACAACAAACAAGGCAAAAAACGCAGGGCAATATCCAATCATAAACTATGTGAAACAAGTTAGTCACCTGAGCTCAGCAATTTATTTACCAGAAAAAAGTATTTCTAATGAGGCCTGATAAGAATTTAATTTCTAATCGCCTAAAAAAAAGCAATTAGTCATTTCATTTTTGTTTTGACACTGTATGAATACATTTCTTAACTTACAAATTCTCTCCCACTTTATTGTTCTCCTTTTGGTCAACTCTTCATTTGCACTTTTTATATCCTCTTCCTGTACATACATTTATTTGGTAGTTTTTTAAGAATATTTTTCCATATCCTTTCCACTCTCGTAATACAATACGTTAAAGAAACAGAAAGGAAGCTGAATTTTAAGAGCACTTGGGTCTAAGGATATATACTTGTGTACTTTTGACCCGGCGTTACAAATCTCGGACTACCTTTTATAATAGGCGCTAATGTCCAACCATAAATACTTAAATTCAACTCACTCTTAGTGCAATTTGCTTCCCTATATCTTGAAAAGATATTTTCCAAACATGAAGTACAATTTGTCATTGAATGTTTATCGCAAGACGGAACTTGTAACCATGAATCGCTTGGGTCAGGTGTCAGGTGTTCAATGCGCGCTAAAAACCAAAAACTAAAACTAACAAACAAAAAACACTCCGACTGATGACGGGAAAGGGGAGTACTGTCTGTTCACTATATCTGCATCTACTGTTGCCGCTGCTGCCGGAGCTACTTTAATGCACTTTTAGCGCTCAACGTCAATATGTCAAATTGATAAAGCAAACAACAACAAAGCAAAAAAGAAGAGAAAAAATGCAAAAACATTGTTGTTGAGGGGCAACAGCACAGTGAGGCAAAAACATTAGCAGCTCTGCAAAATCAAAAGGTTTCTGAATTCAACAATTTTTAGCAATCTGTTGTTTAATTAAGATTCTAAGCTCTCTTAATTGAGAGGGAAGAGGGTTAATTTAATAAAGGAACAATTTTTATTCGAAACTAATTCACGTGTACCAACACATGAACTAATTAAAACTATAAAGAAATTTCGATATTTTAATTAAAATTTATTTTTCTTTGTTAAATAAACTTAATTTCTGGCCCACTGTAAAGACAAAGAAAAGGAGCTATAAAGGGAGTAGTTCTTATAGTGCTCTCTTGATGTTGTTACTACAGAGTTCGCACAGATGGACAGAGAAGGGGGAAAAATGCACAGACATACATACAACTGTATATGTTTGCCTTATGTAATGCCAAGGCGGATGATAACTATAGTCTGTGTATGCACAAAGAAGAGGTACAGGTGTGTATATATTCATAAATAAATTTTTATTTATATCGATAAGAGAGACCGAATAAGGTGTATGTAGGTATCTAATAGAAGCAATAGAAAACCCATAACATTCATACATACATACATACATACATACATATGTATGTATATACCAAATTACGACAAATATCTAAATGTGTCGAACAAATCATCTAAAATTCTTAATCGGTTCAATTTTTAAGACAATTTTAAATCTCTTAGAATTTTTCACTTGACTCAACTGAAATGAACTTAAGTGTCAAAATGAAAAAATCGACTAAATTGCCGCCCATCTATACAAAGTCTGGCTTATGCAATTTACTGGGCTTATCAGTTGAACACCTGTCATAGCAATTGAATTTCAATTGCTAGGTTAATTGAATTGCTGAAATCTTTTGCCAGGAACTTGGCCGAAAATGTTGCTTTTAAATGTTTAGTGTTTGGTTAAAAATTTTATACATATGTACATAGTTATGTGTACATATGTATATATATATATACATATATTCTATGTATTGTACTTAAAACAGCAAACATCAAGAGACACAAATTCGACTTTTGTCCTATATGTACATATGTATGTATGTATGTCCATGCCGTCAGCTCTTTCTCACTCTGAACCACTCTCTGCCCAATTGCTTCTTATCCCTCTCCCCATTGCCCTTTGTAGTTGCCACCAGAGTACGTTGTATTTTCTGCTTTATGTTGAGCAAATATTGACATTCGTTTATTAAAATTCCTGTAGAGGCAAAAGACTCAGACTCCTACTCAGTCTGAGAAAACGACTACAAGTCAGAGGCAGAGTCAAAGTCAGCATGGGGCAGCTGGAAGATGTTGCTGCTACGCTGGGGCAGGCAACATTTTATGTCATGTTTGCATATGTAAATGTTTTTTGTCTCAATCTGTCTTACTCTCTCTCTCTCGCATACATACATACTAGCCCTCTCTCTCTCTCTCTCTCTATCTATCTTATTCGTTATTTCTTTCTCTTTGTCGCTGACTCTGTGTCTAATATTTGCTTTTAATTTTTGCTTTGTTTAAACTGTAGTTTAATTTTATTTTCCACAAATATTGCCAGCAAATTAGACAGAAAGAAAGAGACAAAAGAAATGCAAATTGCTGACTCAGCAAAATTTCGATCCACAGACACACACATAATAATAATAATAATAATTATAACTTCTACCCAAAGGGTATAATAAAGTAACCAAATTGTATACATGTAAAAGATAGATAAAAACTTTAACAATTCCCAAAAAAATTATAAGAATAGGAAGAATATTACCCCCCATTGCCATTTAGAAAAAATGAAATATTTCCGCAATTTTTAATTTACCGAATCCTAGTTTGATATACCGCATTATATGTATCTATAAACACTATCGATCAGTATCGATCCGTATAAGTAAATTTTCAATTGTCGAAAATTTAATTGAATTTGGTCCCATTTGGGTTGCAGAGTATTTTGAAGTCGTTGCGTCAACTTACTTTGTTTGTATATCTAGAAGATCCTAAGATAAAGTCAATAGTCAAGCTGCTGTCAAGTTTTGAAATTTAATTGAAGCGTTTTTTGCTTAGCTCGACTTATTCCCTCTGTTTACAATCAAATTGGCAGATGGAATAAAAGAGAGAAACACCAACAAATACTAAATTTGCTATTTCCTTTTGCAATAAAAATGAAAAAACACATTGGAGAAAAATGAAACAAGAGCACAGCAAGAGCAAACATTTAGTAAATTTGAAAACAAGAAACTTTAAGGCGATTGACAATCGTCTCCGACAGCAACAAAAATATCAAGCTACTTTCTTCATTTTTGTTCACTTAAATTAAATTCGATTCAATTCCCAAAGACGTAAACCTGTCAGTTAAACACGCTAGCAGCACTGCAGAAACACATCAGTGGAAACTTGACTTGACTACTTCCAATCATTTTCAGGCCTAATGAAGAATATGTCCTAGCTTTTTTGCATAGTTTATCGAATCTATTAAAATTATGAATGAACATTCTTTGCTATATTCCACGATCTAAGCATAAAGAGATATGATCGGCTAATAAAACAATCAATTGAGTTTTTAAGTGTTTTTAATAAGCTGCTGAGTTGTTAAACTCGTTCGTATGTGTCCGACATATGTATATGTATGCATTTCTATATGTACATACATCGTACGTCTTTACTTTTAAAATTATATAGTTGTTTTTGTCGATTAGCAATTTGAGTATATTTTGCATACTTAATTTGTGTAACTATTTTTACTACTACAACATATTCGTGTGCTTCTATTAAAAACATTTCCAAAGCGAAAAGAAATTTGCATTTATTAATATTCATCTCACTGCATAGCGACACTTGAATTGGCAGGCTTTCGTATATCTACATATTTGATACATATGTACATACACAAATACATATATACATATATACATATATATGTACATATATTAAATATTCTCTGTTTATGGACAACTCAATGCGGATGGAGGATGGTCAATGGTCAATAGTGGTTAGTGAACAGTGAATGGTGACAGGAAATGGATAGATGAAGTAAAAGCGCAAAACCTTAAGAAAGAAACCTCGATTAAATTAAATAAAATTAAAGTGCAGGGAAAATGCTTAAGTTATGGCTTGATTGGCAGGAAATGGCATCAGCGGAGGAGAACATACACATACATACATACATGCATATGTAATTATCATTGGCATTACCATGTACGTATGTGATGTATGAATGTACGTATACATACATATTTGATATCCCAAACCGTTCATAATGGGTCCAACTAAGAATTTGCTATGCTAAAAATTCCACCAAAAGCTTTTCCATAAAAAATTGATTTTCTTTATCTTTGACGTGGCTATAAAAATGCCCATGGACCAAACACCTAGTCATAGGGCCAACACCATCAGCATTCTTTTTACGACCACCGCCAGACTAGGGCTGGGGCTGGGACTGGGAGTGGGACAGGGACAAGGGAAGCATCTTTATTTGCTGTGTTGTCCTGCGTTGGTTGAGGGGTCACGTAAACTCCATTTATATCAAATTATCTTACCATAATAATGAATTGTCGGCAATTATAGGCATTATCATTATTTATAGCCACAAACGGCGTTTCAATGTTCTTAGGGTTTTTGTATGTTATTAGGTAGAAGGTACAAGGTAGAAGGTGGAAGGGACGCGTGAATGGTAAGAAGAAACTAAATTAGATGCTGCAAACAGCAATACATAAAAATAAATCTCATTTACATTACAAGTCTCTTTTGCCAATAAATGCGTTAATTGCTCTCCCGACTACCTCCCTCTTTGTCATCTCGCCTTCATTTTTCCCATCTCGATATCTTTTAGCTTAAAATAATTGAAAACCTCTCTAACCTGAAAGTATGTTCTGTTCGTTTCACAAATTGTTGTTTTTATAACAGTCTCTACAATACGATTTGACAAAGCCATACAAAAAACATGAAAAAATTGTGGAATATATCGGGAAATAACCAAACAGTTCAAATTTATTAATTTAGTTACAATGAAATGTTCTTTGAAGAATATAAAACCCAAACTGAAAACTCTCTACTCTAAGCAGAAAGCGGAAATAGAACTAGTTAAAAAAAAATTGGAATTGCACGGAAAACTGTACATATACAAAATAAAAATTAACTATTAAACACAAAAACGGCGGTGTTTGATTACCAGCGGAAGAAGACAAACTGAGAGAAGGCAGATGCTAAAAAGAGAAATAAATATAAGGTGGGAAAGAGAAGAGCAACAGAAGAAATGTCATATAAAAGGGTTAAAGACAGAATCCAGTGAGTAAAAAAGGAACAAGCCCAACCAAAATGAAAACAAAAATACACTCAAAAACAACTAACAAGTCGAACAGAAACCAAAAAAATAAAAAAAAAAAAAAAAAAAAAAAAGGAAAAGGTCGAATTAAAATTAATGTCGAGTTAATCGAGTTTTGTGGCTGTTGTTGTTGCCGTTCAGAACAAAGAAGAACAAGCAACAACAACATCGCATACAAGGCAAAAGAATCTGTGAAGCTGAAAGCAGTTTGTCTTCTTCTCCATGTCCGTCAGCCCTGTCTTCTGTGGCCTTTGTCTGCCTGCGAGCCTGTTTTACCTCTCTTTTTTTTTTGTTTTCTTTATTTCCCCTCTCTCTATCCTCATACACACACATATATACACACTCACACACATTTTTATCGTCGTTCTTAAGTGTTTTACCTGGTAGCCTTACTTCGTTGTAGTTTTTGTAGTTTCACCTCAGGCGCAGACGCAGCTTCCAAAAGAAGATCCAGGCAGGCATTGTACTATTTCAAGGATAACAACTAAGTATAAAGAGAGAAAAAAAAGTGTATGCACGAGAGGGTAAGAAAGATAGCACAAAAGAATACAGCGAGAAAGAAGTTGAGGAGAGAGAGAGAGATAGATATATGATTAAATATATATATAGAAAGACAGAGAGAGAGAGAGAGACGTCGTCTGTGTTCTTGTCTTGACCCTCGACACTATAAATTGCCATCAATTAATAAAATTACGATAAAAAAGGATGTGCATTTACTTTAAGAAAAAGAGCATTGCATTTCGATCCTTTACTCCTTACAACTCTCTTTACTCATACAATTCATTTATTTTCATTGCAGGTAAGTTTAAGATGGTACTTTAAACTGGAAACAGACTATTTGCAATTGGTAACAGGACAATGATCGACGTCATTTTATTGCTAATTAGTAAGAAAATACCACACAGGAAAAAAAACATATGTAGATGTACCGCACATATGTATGTACATACATATGTGCATATATTTCTGTCTCAGAGAAAATGAAAAAACTGAAGCAAAAATCCAAACCCCAACAAAAATGTGTACAAAAAGAATACAGAAAAACAAGTCAGTGATTCACGGTCTAACTCACATGGCAGGGAGATGAGAAAGGGTTGGAGAAAACGGGGAATCGCCCCATACACATCCAGCAAGTTCCACAACTGAAGATAATGAGGCAAACTGTAGGAAATTAAATACAGTGATTAAGTAACTTAATGACGCGAAAAATCCACAAACAACAAAAAACAAAAACATTAAATGGGAATTAGCAAATAAAAAAGACAAGAAATTCGAGTTGTCTTTACTACTTTTTACTTTATTGAATGTTTACTCGAAAATTCATATGAAAATTGGTAACAACAATTGCAGGGGATGTAAAAGAATTGCCTAGTCATAAAAAGATTAAGATCTTTCAGAAACCTTTTAAATTTTGCGTTTTCGTTATGAATATTTACTTATCGATTGAGGAGGTGTTCCAATTTTTAATAAGTAATAAGCGCTTCAAAAAGATCAAAGGATTCAAAATGTATTCTTAAAGCTATTTGATTTGCAATATTTATAAACGAGAATCTGAATTTGAGTAATCAACAATTAAGTTAGTTTATGCAAAATTCGAACAATTTAAAAAAATTACAAGTTTTGGATAGAATACCTATAAGAATTCTTCTATGATTTTTTAAATTTCATCTTCTGGAAATTTTCCTTTTGTTGCCTTTTGCGAAAAATTACAATATACATATATATATACATATATATATATATATATATAAACTTACATATGTACATATATTCTCGTCTTTCATCATCATTGGTTCAGTGAACCTTCCTTCTTCTTGTTCTTCTCTTCTTATATTTAATGCTGGCTCATTTGAATTTTTGTTTTCTGTGTTTTTAGTTAAACAGAAAGAATGAAAAAAGAGAAGCGACGAGCAAATCAAATAACGTAGAGGGACAGCATTTTAATTGTGTTTAATTAGGTTGAAAGTAACTATTTGCATTAAAAAATACATGTTTTAATCGCTACTAAGATCAAAGTATTCAAGCTTTTGTCCAATTGAATCACAATTAATATTTCTGTTTTTGGCATAAGTTAATTAATTAATATATAAAAAAAAAAAACTTTAATTTCCCTTTACCTCTTTCTTTCTATCTATCTATCTCTTTCTCTCTCTGTCTAATCTTAAATAACATAAACTTGTTTCGAGGCGTGGCGGCTTCGCCCTCCTCCTCCTCCTCCTCCTCTCAACCCCACAAAACCCATTTGTTCAGTTCAATGAACTAAAAGTAGGCAATACATTATTTTCTAATTATTTTAAGAAAACGAAGAAGCAAAAAAAAAAGCACCACAGAAATATACTCGAATGAAAGAGAGGAGAGAAGAGATGGAAGGGTAAGGGCAACGAGCGCAAGCAAATAATCGAAAATCTTTTCTTTTTTTATTTTGTACATATGTACATATGTAAGTATCTACATACAGATGTACATACGTACATACACATATCAACTTAATGAAGGTGTGGTTTAGCTGGCAGGTGGTTGGGTACGGGTTCGGGTCTGGATTTGGATTTAGCATTGAATTTGATCTAACTTGTGCCAAATAATGAAGTCATTTGCATAAAAATGAATGAATGAGAATTTTACTCTATGTGCGGTCATGCATACATATAAGTTAGAACCAATAAACATTAAATATTTGATTGTTAGACAATTTAAGTGGTTCTCCATTATTAAAATAAAATTCCGCACAATTTCAAAAACGAGCCTTAGCAAATCGAGGAAAACTTTCTTCATACCCTGCAACTACACCTGGATATATACATATACATACATAGATAGAACAAATCTCAACACGATAAATAGTTGCCTCCATCTAAAAAAGTCGAAAAGAGAGGCAGATACCAAGTAATATACAAACTAAATAAAACGTTAGTAATATTACGTCTCAATTAGAGTTCCAAACTGAAAAAGGGACCTTCACCTTTTAATAATGAGCGATTAGCTCTTCCTGTTATCCAAACTTAGATGGGACACTTGGTATTTTTTTTTAAAGGAGCTTATTATATTTTGTGCATTGCTTATTACTAATATATGTATGTATGTATGTACATATGTAAATTCGACCTCAGGGTTGCCATGTTTAAAAATATCGACTTTAAACATGTTTTTATATTGAAATGCTGTTTGCTTTGCTCTTCACCTCTATTCTTATATGTATGTATGTATCTATGTATGTACGTACCCAACAACCCTTTTTCATTTGAATTTGGATTTGCGCTTGAGTTTAGTGTTTTTGGTTTGTTTTTCTTGTTGTTGCTGTAAAAAATTATATTTATTTTTGCATTAAGCACGAGGTCAATTAACCTCATGCCGTACAGCGAGTTCAATAAACGCAAAACACACACACACACACTTGTGTACATATACATACATACATACATATGAAGGCATATGGACGAGTAAAACTTTAAACTACATTCACGTCGAAAACAACAACAAAAACTGTGTTGTGACGTCGTTGACATAAAAAATTGCAAAAACAACAAGAGCGGCGGCAACGCGAGGCGCATTTTTTACAATTGTAAATTAAGTCATTTTGGTTGTTGTTGCTGCTGCTGATGCAGTTGTTGCTGTTTCTGCTGTTATGCACTTGACAACGACAACGACAACACATCAACAGTAACAGCAACAGCAGCAACAACAAATGCTCATTCATCAACACTTGCATAAGTTGTTTTCGGTCTTTTTTCTTCTTTTTGGTTTTTTGCTTAGTAACTGGCAGCGAAAGTGGGACCGGGAAGGACTGGCTGGGGAGACTGGCGAAATTCCCCCTGGGCTATTGATACGCCGCTCACTCAACACGGCTCACGTGCTGTTCTTTTTATTTCAATTTTTTTATGGCACCGAAAAACGTTTTTGTTTTTGTTTCTTTTTGCCCATATTTTGTTTTTTCGTTTATTTGATGGTTTTTTCCTTTCCTGTTTTATCTACGAATTAATTGTTGCTTTCATTATTTTGTTGTTTTTGTTTTTCTGGCTTTTATTGTTGTTGCTGCAAGCTATTCGCGCCAAAAATAAAACTGAAAAAACGCCATGATTTGTTGTTGGGGCAACTTTGTTTTGTTTATTTTTTTACAAAATTTGTTGCTGTTGTTTGTTGTTGCCAAGCAAAGGTTATAATATACAAATATGTATCTATACATATACATATATATTTGCAAGAGAACATACATACATACATACACATATATACGTATGTATGTATGTACATACATACATCCGCGACACAGGTGTGCAAAATGTAAAGTCAAAAATACTACCAAGCAGCAACGTGAATCGATAAATTTGGGCAAATATAAAATAAATGAAGACAAATTGGCAGAAATTGAGTAAAATGCGAAAAATGAATCAATTAAAGTGTTGTTTGTTAGGAGTATACCAGTTGGCAAGGACATATAACAGCCGCATGCTTCCATGCCAATGTATGTATGTACTTTCCCCCTTCTATAACGCCCACAGTCTGAGTTTACATTAAATGATAGTCGGTTACTTAAATCATTTAGCAAGTATATACTTGTATGTCTATATAAGAACTAAATCACGTGATTAAACGAATTGAATAGTTTAAAACTAAAGTATTCAACGCACAAACATACGATATATGTATGTATGTATGTACATACATAAGATGCGGATGACAGCTTAAGTTTATGAATAATACCAAGGCTGATCTGATTCGATTTGATATCATATTTTATATTATGTAGTAAGACATAGTATATGCGTATCTATATAGTATACATGTATATGTATAGATGTACATATATAGATATATGTATGTACATTTCAGAAAAACTCACAAAAATTGAAGACTCGAGCAGCTCATTTTTCTCGACAATTCAATTAAAACGTACAAATTACTAACATCTGGACAACACACATTACGGATTGCCCGTGCCCCTATACACCTTGAGCACTTTTCGCGGAAATTTCGAGGGAGAGAGATAGTATTTATTAACAAAAAATAAAAACCACCAAACAATATCTATCAAAATGATTCATAGCATTTTCTGTTTAGCATAATGTATTCCAAGTATTGCCATTTACCTCCGTTCTTTTTTAGTTCCATAAGAATTAAAGGCACACAATTGAGTTAACAAAGTTGGAATTTCCGGTAAAAAAAAAAAAGAAGAGAAAAAACGACTACTGCTCTCTCCAAAAGTATGACTCATGGCAAAGTGCAGGGTAAAACCTCAAACAATTAGCTAAGCTGCGTTGAACCAGTAACGAACAAAACGAAAAGCAAACCGCACCGAAAAAAAGTTGATATTGCTATTTAAAATTTCCACTTCGCCAAATCGCGGCCAAATGCTAGGAAACTAGTTTATGCTGCCAACAATAACAACAGTAGCAAGAAAAGAGTCAGTTTTAAACATGATAATAATGACTACAATTTTCAGTAGTTTCAGAAAAGATTGTAATAAAAATAATAGTAATAACGAAAGCAGAGTAGAGCAGAAACAAGTAACGAGGTTCTCTTTGACATGAATTTATGGCAATTTAAGACAAGTTTTTAATTATTTTTTGTGCTATTCGTTGTTGGCTGAAAGTCGTTATTTGTTGTTGACTTGGCATAATACTAATTTAAATGTGGTAATAGAAGGCATGAAATGAAGTAGAAAAGACCATAACGTGCAGCTAGAAAGGATAAAAACCAGCCAGTAACCTGTGTGTTTGCAATACGAGGGCTACTTTATGAATAACTATACCTACGCGGTCAATAATTTTTTGTTAACAATAGAGGAACATCGTTGATTTGAAAGCCAAAGTACTTTTAATAAACAATCATTTGAACCATATCTAGCTAACTTTGTAATTCATTCCTTATCGTTTCCCAAAATTTTGTAAAAGCCCTCGTGTCAGCTGTTCCATATGGCACCAATTGGTTTAATTGAATCTCACAAACTTTGTAGTAATTCAGAACAGAAGTCAATTTAAAAATACCTACCGAAACTAATCAGTGAAAACAAAAATATGATGATAATTATAATATAAATAATATGCATAAAACTTGTTTCATTATGTGGGCAACAGGAAAATTCTCTGTAATTATGCAAGACTCGTTCTTCTTCTTTATCATCTGCTGATTTTCCATTGCTGTTGTTCTTGCTGCTGCTGCTTCTTCATCTACTTTGCAATTTGTATGCAAATACAATCGACAATGCACACACACAGCAGCGACAGGCAGACAGACATTTTGCCCCACACTACTACAGTTACAATATATACATATATACTTATACATACATACATATACACACAAACATAAACAACGTGATTAGCATAACAGTCTACGAGGCCGTAAATATTGCATTTTAGCATAATTGTTGTTGTTGTTGTTGTTGTTGTTGTTGTTGTTGTTGTTGTTGCTATTGCTGCTACATACAACTTTTACGAGTACTTGACCAAAGTAATTAAGTTTGGTACACTAACTAAATAAACTAACAACAATTTCCAAATATTAATATTTCAATAGCTGGGCATAATGAGTTTTTGAGATGATGCAAAATTAATGATTAAAATTAAGACAAAGTGCGAAAAATGGAAAGAGAAAAACTGAAACAAATCGATAACAAATTTGTACAATTTACCTGTCATGCTAGATTCGTCTGAGCTTTTAAATATCGAAAAGGTTTTCAAGCAACATATTGTTAGTTTTTCTTAAAATACACAAAAAAAAAGGAATGGTTCAGGAATAGCTTCGGATTTGTCCAACATGTATGTATGTACGTATGTATGCATACATACATACATACATACATGCATATGTATTAATGCATGTCTTATCCTCTTACCCATCATCAACAGAGTTTGACTTTTGGTCGTGTTCACAAAGTTTATAATTAACTTTTGTCACGACCTAACAACAACAGTTTTAACTGGAGAAGACAGAATTTGGATTCTAGATGCTGCATTTTCTGCACATAAAAATGATTTCAATTTAAAAAAAAATAAATAAATAAATAAATAAATAAAAGGTTTAACAATAGAAATAAGGAGAACGCACACATATTGGCAGCATGCCATGGCGTGCCACAAAAATAAAAGAAAACAAACGAAGAAAGAGCCGCAAAAAGAAGGGGCAGGAGAAGGAAGGAAAAAATGCCAAGGAATTCGTTAACGACTCGAGACATGCCGAAATTAATGGCATGCCTGGCAATAATTAAAACAACAACCAGCACGAAACGAAATAGCAGACAGAGAAAAAGATAGACGGACAGACAAAGAGCGAAACAGAGTGACATAGAGACAGGCATAATAAGAGGTGGGAAGACGGTGAAGAAGAGAGGGGCTGAGCAACAGTTGTGAAGGAAAAACATAAAAAACTAGTTTCCAGTTGCTGTCAACCAGAACAGCAAACTGTGAGGGCTTAAATATTGCATTATGTAATAACGAACAACCAATACCGAAGTGAATACTTATTAAAAGTGATGTCCAGTCAGATCCTTTTCGCCAACTATTTCCATTCAATCTTTGGCAAAGTGTTTGCTATATCTATTAAAGAAGGGAATGGACCAGGTCCAATTGGGACCCAACTTCAACAGTTTTAAAAAAAAAAAATTAAATAATATAAAAAATGAACTTCTCTTGACTGGTCCATGTAAAGGATATGTCACATTAGGTTCTAGGATTTGTAAATGACTATGTATGTATGTATAATTTGTTATGAATGTAAATTGGTTTTTTGTAGCAAAGCTTTAAATCCGGTCCTGACTACCATTGCGATGGTCTGAATAGCTACATATGTACAATAACTGCGCCCCATCAGACCAAGACCCATTCTTCTGGCTTTTATTCGTTTTATAATCCCCCATCAGTCTGCAAATATTCTCCCTTGTGCCTTTTTCTAATTTAATTTATCGCAAATATTCAATCAAAATAATGATGTGAGTCAGTGGGAAATGGCCAGATTGATGTTTGACTGACTGACGCACGGACCGACTGATGGACTAGCTGGTTGATTGTCTGGCTGATGCTTCAAAATTTTACATTCTGTTGAATAAAGTAAACCGATTTCTTATCAACATATTTCAATTTAACTAGTTAGTCTGTCTGACAGAAGCAAAAACTGTTTTAAAATGCAAGACAAATGCCAACGAACGAACAATTGCAGCCTAATTGAAAGCTAAATTGAATAAAATACATAGAACAAGAAGGGAGGGAAAGAATAAGGTGTAAGGAGGAAACCAGGACTAGGAAGGGGCGTACTGGTGCAGCGCAGACTCTCGACACATGCTAACAAGGCATAGAAAGAGAAAAATAAAAAAATAAACTGTAGCCTACTCTATGGCGCACACTCAACACGTACAGAAATGCACTTATGTATGTATGTATGTTTGCCCGTTTATATCTGCGTGTGTGTGTGTCTCTGTGTGTTTGTATCTATATATATATATATGTATATGTATATGTATATGTTTGGATGTGTGTGTGTGTGTGATGCGGTAGGGCAAAAGCAGATAGCCAGACAGAAGAAAAAACTGAACAAAACAGTAAAATGCTGCAGGTCGAGAAACAGAACTAGAACCAAAACAATTTTGTCTGTGCATAGGAAAGCAAGTAGTAGCAGGAGAAAGAACAAACTTGAATGAAACTCAGGGATGAGGGCGAGAAAATTGTGGAAAATGCAAAATTAGCATGAATACGAAATACAAGTTAAATATTTGAGCAGCCCGAAGGTATGTATATGTAGATGAGTATGTGTATGTGGGAGCCATAGGAAATTGCATTTTCCATTTAAAGAAAAAACGGTTGAAAAGCTTTTTACTTTTTGTCAAGATTGGCAAAACCCTCCTTTTCTCAATTTTTACTCTTTCATTCTCTCTACCCTCATCTCAAATTAAAGTAATGACGTTCGTTTTATTTCCAAATTAATTTGTATATCAGCTAACAATTCCCAACTGTTTTAAACCACTTGCTTCTATTTGACCCATTTATACATAAAGAGCAAATTTGGCAATATTCTTAATAAATAGCAACAAAGTCGTTTACTATTTATTGCCATTCACCTAAGGCGGTCTCTACCTGCAGGGTAGCATAAGCACTGCAAACAGAGAATATGCTGATTAAAAACGTAGAACAATTCAAATAAATAAAATAAATAAAAAAAAAAAATAACCAAGAATTAATATTTGATTTATTTACAATTTCTTTTCCTTTCTCTTTATCGGTTTCTTTTTTATTTACTTCTTAATTTTTGCTTCGTTTTCTTTACGTTTTTATTTTAATTTTTTTCCGTTTTCACTTTGGGTTGCGTTATCAACAGACTTTGACTTTGGGGACATGTAAATAATTTATATTGTATATTTTGTTATGTGTGTAATTTATGACGGGGCACACACACACACACCTGCACACACAATAGGTGTTATATTGGCTTAGGCCCCTATTGCCCGGTTCGGTGTCTTATCAATATCAAAGCGAGACGGGGACAGTACGAACCAGAGAGATAGTTGTTTCACTTATTGCCTTTTCTTTTTAATTTTTGCTTTATTTTCTTGGCAACAATTTAAATTCTTGATTCTCATAATGTTCCAAGTATGTTCGAATGTACATACATAGGTACTTAAAGCCGCTTTCTAAATCTAAAACAGGTTTCTATGACACAATTCCCACACATATGTACATATATATGTGTAGAAGTATTTATATTAGGGATTATACCTGAATATATAAGTTAGTTTAGTTTTTGTTTTAAATAACTAAAACGAAGGTTAAAATAAAACTTGTAAAATATTTAAACTCTGATATTTATCTATATTTCAACTGAAAGGTGCATGGCATCCTGAATCGGGGAACAAAATAGTTGTTTTAAATATTTTGACCTCCAACTAAATGCTTAAAAACGTAATATTTTACGATAGTGCCAAAAAGGTTGTTAAATCAATATCAAGTTGAAGTATTCTTCGTTTAGCTCAAATCGACATGGTTGTCTGTATCACACTTGCAACAAAATTTGTAACAATAAGAAGCAGAGCAAAGACTTTGTTGTTACTTTCGCAAATAGTGCACATATGTATGTACATATGTAGATATGTATGTATGGATGTACATACTGCTCCATTCGATACTTTACTTTACCCACTATCTATATCGCTCTTTTATTTAATTTTCTCTAGTTTTTTTTTTTTTTTAAATACTTATCAGCACAAAGTCAGTTAAAGTCAATGTAAATACTTACGCACACACATACGTATCTAGGCACAACTAATTGTTGTTTACTCAACGCGCAATTTTCTTTTTAACATTGTAGTAAAGACCTCGAGGGAAGGCAGATGTGTATGTAAATAGGAAGGAGCGCAAGAAGGGAAGTGGGCAAGAACTCAGAAGCCGAAACATTGCTCAAGACGGCTTAGTTCGTTGCACGTAGAACTGTTTTTGTTGTTGTTGCAAAAGATAACAACCTTAAACTGCAGTTCACTAATCTCTCTCTCGCTATCTTTACTATCATCATCTTTCTTCTTTTCCCCTCTAGCCTCGCCCCTCCAGCTCTCCCTTTAAATTCTATTTATTTTACCAAGAAACAAATAGAGAAAAAGCAGACGAAAACAAACAAACAAACAGACGATCATAAACATTTAATTAACTTTTATGAACTTGGTAAATAGTGGGAAAAATGCATGAAAGGCAAAAGCTAAAAAAACAGAGACACACAATTATTAATTCTTCCTTTTCCTCCCTTTTTTCGCTCCGTCTCTCTATCTCTCTCTCACTCTCTCTTTCTCTAGTACGCCATTCTTATTTGTGTGTTTGCCTTGTTGCTGTTGTTTGTCAATGGCTAAGCAAACATCTTTCAGATACTTTAATTAATACCTTATATATACGTACATATATAGAGATACGAGTGTGTATGTATATGCCAGTAAATTGGTGTGTGTGTACCATGT
Organism: Drosophila neocordata; assembly: GCA_018903615.1. NCBI lineage: Eukaryota > Metazoa > Arthropoda > Insecta > Diptera > Drosophilidae > Drosophila > Drosophila neocordata. The sequence goes on from JAEIGI010000001.1 coordinate 28,318,020, forward strand.
TTGCCTTAAAAAATAATTGGCAATTTTCAATTTTAAATTGCGTGCAAATTTATTTTAATTTTTATTGCACCTGCGTCGCATCTGCCCCAAAACTTTGAAAAACGAAAAAACATTTTGGTTTAGCAAATATTTTTAGAATGTAAAAGAGAGACGTAAAAAGAAAGGGAGAGAGAAAAATTTGAGTTGAGAGAGAGAAAGAAACCGAGAGAGATATAGAGGAGAAAGGAGGTGAGAGAATGCAAGCAAATGAGAGCGGGCGAAAAAACGACCCCCTTCTTTGCTTTTCCCCCTCAACTCTCAATTACAGGCAAACTTTACTATTTGTTTAAGTTATTTTGCTACTTCATGGCCACCTGGTCACTTTGTTGGAGCAGGATGCGGGCACAGAGGATCATGATGGGAGGGAATAGGCATTTGCATAGCAATTTCTGGGCATTCAAATGGATTTGGTTTGGATTTGTTGGTTGGATTTTTATTTGCATAGCATTATGCTAGCCAAGGCAGGTGACAACACATACATACGAGCACACTCACATACATATGTGTATATACATACATACACACGCAGACACAGATAAAGGTAGAAAATATTATTTTACACATGTGTAAAGTATATAAATCATTTTATTGTTGCCAATTTGCACAAACGATTTGCTTCAAACTGTCATTGTTGACGCTATTGTTGTTGCTGCTACAGCTATTGCAAATATGCAAATTTATATTTATTCTATGGCAAAAATGTTGTAAGCCTTCTTTAATTGCCAATGGGCAAACATTTAGTATTGCATTTTGATTTGGCAATTTGTTTGACTACCTTGTAATTAGCAAGCACAACAAATCAGAGAAAAATTCCGATACCAAGTTAAAATAGTTATGAAATTAAAATTGCTAACTGCAGTTCGTAAGGCAGGAAATTCTGGATTAACCGATAAAGCTACCGAACTACCTTTTCACTATAAGCTTAAAGAACTTCTTCATTGAAGCATTGGAAAAAATTTTAAGTTTAAATAATTTATCGCCTTGTTTTGCAGTTTACTTTTCAGATGTTTATGAAGAGTATAGCATAAGTGAAGTATAGACAGTAAAACTATTTTTAATGAATGTAAAGTTAACATAAAAATGTCTTTTTTTATACATATGTATGTATGGATGTATGTACATTTGTATGCATACATAAATTTTGCAAGCCTTTAATGGTAGACACATAAGCAAGAACAACAGCAAATGGTAACCGCAGCTGTTGCTGCACTTATACACATATAAAATATATGTATGTATGTATATTTGTATATTATTTTTGGCTTTTTCGTTGGAACTTTTTTTTCTGTATTTGACTGCACAAATAAATTGCACATAAATCGTGGGTAACATAAATTTTACATTTTGCCGGCATGCAGACTTAAAAACATGTTGAAATTATGCGAACGAAGCAAGCATAAGTTATGGCTCAAACGAAATGGGAAGGGAAGGGAGGCGGGGTATGAGGTATATCGGGAAAGAATGGCAATTAAAATATTTGCAGCTATGTATGTATATAAATAACAAAACTTACTTAATTAAAAAAGTTTTAACTAACAAGTAATCGATGTAAGACAAATAGGTAAAAATAGTAAACAAAAGATAATATTCAATTAAAAAAATGTTTAAAAAACAAGCACCGTATTGAATTCCGCGACGATGTATGTATGCATGTAGTTATAATTCGAGTTGTCGTCAGCCACATTTAAATATGGACACACATATGAAACATTTAATTTACAATTTGGATTCTTTTATTTTTTTTGTTTGTTTTAACAGTCACGCCCTCGTAAAACCTCCACCAAAGCAAATAAACTGAATGCAGGTACTACAGCATCAGCAACACCGCCACGTCTAAGTCCAACGCCAGCAGCAACCGCAGCAACATTGTCGCCAAATACCACAACTGCAACAGTTGTAGCCACGGCCGCTCAGCAGCACTATCAGCCGCCGACACAACAGCAACACTTTCAACAACAGCAGCAGCAACAGCCACAACATTTACAGCAGCAATATCAGCCAAATCAGCAGCAGCAGCAGCACTATCAACAGCAGCAGCAACATCAACCACACCAGCAGCAACAACAGCAGCAGCAACATTTGCCACAACAGCAGCAACAACTCCCACACCAGCAACAACATCAAATAACCGCGCAAATTCAAACCATGAAGGACCAACCGCAACAACCTATGGTAAGTGAAAAACGATATTCAAATTTAAATTCAAATTTAACTTCGGTTAGACTGAAAAAACTTCCTTGATTTAAACTAACCGATGACGACCACGAAATCAATCATTTGAGTCAATTAACAAATTGAAAACGAAATCCAGCACAAATATCATTATTTTTCCACTCAATCGAAAGACACACACACTTGTGCATACATGCATAGATTCAGATAGATATAGCGAACATTGACCTTGATGTAAAAATGTTTTTTTATGCAGCCAATAAGAATCCGACAGCAACAACAAAACAAAAATAACATAATAAATACACATAAAAACTCATGCGACAATGTGAGTTGCAGCTATGCACATATACATACAACAACAGCAATAAAATGCAGAGGGTAAAATAAAATAAAAAGGGGGGAAATGGCCAATAGAATACTCACTTACTCGTTCATTCATAAACATTTCTCGATATTTATCAATGATTGCAAAAATGAAATTAAAAGACCACACACAGTTGTCATTGGACACAACAATTGAAGCATCAATTTAAACAACAATGTACAACATAAAATAGGAATGATTTTTTGACACAAAAATCATTTTGAAAAACCAAATGGGAGAGACTGTTATCCATTTCTTCTTAACTAACATATATTTATATATACTAAATACCTTTAATAGAAGCCCTTTCTGACTGAAACATTATTTAGAAATTATCATATAACTTCTTAGTAACAATCGAAGTTATTTGTTTGTAAATTAAATAGATCAAAATACACACGAAATGGAAATTTGGAAATTAGGGTAACTGGGGGGGGTAAATGACTTATAACATCCAAATTTTTATAATGTTTCACCCTTAATACTTTAATTTGAATTGAGTAAATGTAATGCTGGGAGTTTTTATGGATAATTCGATGATTTTAGATCGCCAAAAATATATACATATATTGTTTTGTTTTTTTTCTTTAGGCACCGATGGCCTTTTATCCGACATGGCAGGCTGATCCTTCACAGGGCTGGCAAAATCAGTTCATACAGCAGATACCACAGAACACTCCAGCCATAACATCGCTCAATTCATTGGATTTTCAGACACAGTCCTATGCATATCCATCAAATGGTTATGTCCAAACGGGACTAGGCTTTGATCCCAATTACGGGCGTTCGCCATATGGAGCTCCAGTGCAGCGTTATGATTTCCAAAGTCAACAATTGACCAGTGCTCCAACTATAAATCAGGTGGCTGGTTTGCAAGGTGTCGCAGCGGGATTTGCTCCGACTGCAGCTGGTGGTAGTGTTAGTTATGCTGGCCAAGTCTCCACTGTGCCAGTGCCACCAGCCGCTGTAGGCTTACAACAGCAACAACAGCAACAACAACAGCAGCAACATTTGAATGCTGGCGATTTGAATAAGACAATGTCGGGAAACGACACGCCTGGATATCCGCGAGTGAGCAGCGTTCCGCCGCGCTCACTCAATTGTAACGGGTATTCAGGCGACTACAGCGGACAACAGCCCCAACAGCAGCAACAACAATCGGCCTCAAGTGCTAATAGTGGAGGATCTACAACACCGGCCACGCCCACAGCAGAACCACTACCTGCCTCCTCACCTATGCTGGGGCCTCAAACACAGCCCTTGACCGTTCCCCAATCACCAACACGAGGGAGCCTCATACAGCCATCGCCCACGAACAATGGTTTACAGCCCTATGTAGCACCTCAACAGCAACAGCCACAACAGCAGCAACCCCATCATCAACATCTTTCCTCTTCACCTACCATGCAAGATTGGAACTGGCAACAACAGCAGCAACAGCAGCTTGGTAGCGATGGATACCCTCAAGGCGAGCGAGTCCACTTGAACACGCGCATCAAGTCCATGATCATGCGTAAAAGTGATCCAAAGGATCCTCCACCTGATATACAGCAGCAACAGCAGCAACTTCAACAGCCTCAGCAGCAGCAATCCCAGCATCAGCAGCAACATCAGACTGGTCATTTTTTATCGTATAGCCACCACCTCCGACCTGACCCGGCGCTAGGCGCCAATGGTCCCAGCAGTAGCATTACCCAGCAGCAGCAACAGCAGCAGCAACAACAACAGCAGCAGCAACAACCAGCTCCGCCGGTCGCTGCTGAGCCAATTGGAGGTGGTGGCGATCACATATGGAAGCCGCATCACATTAATTCATTTAAGAAGCCATCAGTGGCCAGCGGTTATCCCTTAACATCAGCAGTAGCAGCAGCAACAACAGTAACAACAGCAGCAGCAGCAGCTGATGCTCATTTGCAGCTGCAGCTACAACAGCATCAACCAGGACAACACACAACTATCAGTCATGCTGAACAGCAGCCAGTACCAGTAGCAATACCAGGACCAGGACCACCGCCTGCCTCTCAAACGTCTGCTCCTCCTGCTCAACCAAAAAAGTCACGTAGTCGTAGTAAGGCTAGCCGAGCGGCGGCGGCTGCAGCTGCTGCCGCTGCTGCTAATACAACAACAGCAAACGAAATTGACAGAGATCGAAATGCCACCAATGATCCAGGAGGTGGCGGTGGTGTTGTTGCTGGTTTGAAACCACCTCATCATCATTACCCACCCCCTCCCCAGTCAGCTACAGCTGACTATCATGGCCAATATATAAAGACCGAACCCGGTCTAATGCCCCATTCAGGACCCAATAAAATGGAAGGCTACGAACGCAACTATCAGAATTTCATTCAATATGCAGATTTCTGTCAAAATGACGGTCAAGGTCAACCAGTGCCAGCGCAACATGGCCAGGAATATGCCGGCTACCATCACAATTCTTATTATGGAAGCAGCTTTCAACAGAACTTTCAACAGAATTTCGTACCCGGCTATCAACACTCAACGGGTTATGGGAGTCGCAACAAGCCACCAGGTAAAAGCTCTCTTTATCTTATTCTGAAATGTCGATATATTCCTATTACGAATTATATTATCTGTTAATATTAATCTATATTATTAATATTTTTGAATTTTTGTTAAAATAATAATATTGGTCCTATTTACAGGTCATAGCCAAAATTTAATGGATTTGGAGCGTAAGCCAGATACTAATAGCATTATTCCACTGCCCACCAACTATGAGAAAGATATCCCTGCTCATGCTTATCCCATTCCTCCACATCGTTATGCTTTGGGCCATCACCATGGTGGAGCACCGCCACCGCCACACCATTTGGGCCATCATGCTGGCATGCTAGAGCCCAAACTGGAGGATATGATGGGTCATCATGGTCACACATCGGCTTCGGCTGCTGCGGGTTATCCTTATATGACAGATAATAAATCTATGAACAATGGCTTCTCTTGCTGTCGCCAAGGAGGCACGCGTCCACCTACCACCGAACACCTAAAGGATGGAACCTGCTTGGGTCTAGGCATTCAGCCAAAAGAGGAGTTACTTGATGAAGATGATCTAGCTGATCCGAATCAAAACAGTGGAATCAAATCGGGCAAATCTAAAAAGCATAAGCAAGAGGAAATTCCTGAGATTATTGTGAAACATGAGAAAATAAATCCCATGTTTGATACCACGGATCGGCTTGAAAAGGGCAACAAGACGGAAATACCCGAATGTGAATGCTTTCAGTCTGATAAAAATCCACCCGAACCAGGCACCTACTACACGCATCTGGGTAAGTTTGCAATATCAAAAATTGGCTCCCAATTTTTATAGTGTAACTCAATTTGGATTGCAGGTACGGCATCCTCATTGATGGAGCTGAGACGAGAATTCGAGGAGCGTTGCCAACTTACAGGAAGGCAATTACGTATCGAAAAAATTGTTTACACTGGAAAAGAGGGTAAAACCAGTCAAGGTTGTCCTGTGGCCAAATGGGTTATACGTCGATCGGATCTCGAGGAAAAGATTCTGGTCGTGGTGAAAAAGAGACCGGGACATAGGTAAGTCCACAATTAAACATTACTTGCGAAACTAGGTATACATATACAACATACAGACATATGAATGTACATACATACATATGTACATTTTATGTATGTAAAGTCTTTTTCAAGTCAAATCAAATGGATATAAAATACATACATACATAAATATTTTTTGTACCTAAAACATACCACTTACTCTGTCATTTCTATTTAAATTTCTCGCTGTTTCTTTTAACCGAATCCGCAAACACGAATACACAAAACGACGCACTTAATTTACCGCAACTTCAACAGCAACGGCGACATATTTTTTTTCTTAAAAAAGAAGTACAAAAAATACTGCACACAAACTTCCGTTAAACAGACTCGGACTGATTTGCAATTTATTAGCACCAAATAAACTCCAAAGTAGTGACCGTACATACAAAACAGTTTAAATTAATTGGACCGGCAAGCGAAGGCGACATAACCTCTTTTCCAATTGAACTATTCAATGAGAACTAAACTGAGAACTGATGGCAAATCTGCCGATCGGTAATTATGTACAAAACAAAATTTTGCTAGCATCAAAAGAGCAATGTCCTCTCACAAGAGCGGCGAATTTAAGAGAGTCTAAGCAACGCATTGCAAGCAGCAAATGACAAAGAAAAACACAATGCAACGGTTTCGTTTTCATTTTGAAACTCTTTTCTTTACAGATGCATAGCCGCCTATATAGTGGTCTGCATGGTGGCCTGGGATGGCATGCCACGCCCGGAGGCGGACAATGCCTATAAGAATTTAATACCCAAGCTTAACAAATATGGGCTGCCTACGACGCGACGTTGTGCAACAAATGAAAATCGCACCTGTGCCTGCCAAGGTGAGTTCCAAAAGAATTCCAAGTTCAAGGTCCAAAAACTGTTCCTTAGAAAAAGTAAGAATTGACCAACTACTGGTTTTTTGTTCTTCACTACTTCAGGTCTTGATCCAGAGACGTCGGGTGCCTCGTATAGCTTTGGCTGTTCATGGTCAATGTATTATAACGGCTGTAAATATGCCCGCTCAAAAACAGTGCGCAAATTCCGTTTATCCGTGAAGAGCGAAGAGGCTGCCATTGAGGATCACATGAATCTAATAGCTACTCTGTTGGCACCGGTGTTTAAACAGGTGTGCCCGCGCTCCTATGACAATCAGACAAAATATGAGCATGAAGCCTCCGACTGCCGTTTGGGTTTAGAGCCGGGCAAACCCTTTTCGGGAGTAACAGCGTGCTTGGACTTTTGTGCCCATTCCCATAGGGACCTGCACAATATGCAGGATGGTTGCACTGTCCATGTCGCTTTACTAAAGCCCAATAATCGCGATAGCCGCCTACCTGACGATGAGCAATTCCATGTCCTGCCCTTGTATACGATGGATGGCACTGATGAGTTTGAAAGTGTGGAGGGACAAAGGGATAAGCATCGCACAGGAGCGGTGCAAATGCTGGACAAGTGAGTGTAGTGTTGAGTTTTGAGCAGCGCAGCAGCTCCCCATCTACCAAAATGAATACTTACATTTTACCTTTGGTCCTATAGATTTCCCTGCGAGGTACGAGTTAGATCAACACCGTTAATACCGTGTCGACGTCATGGCAAAAAACGCAAGGATGATGAATCTGCCCCGCCAGACGGCGAACAGGATTCATTGAGCGAGAACAATGGGGGTCAACAGCAGCCCCCGCAATCCCAGCAAAATAGTCCGCCTGCCCCACTTATCAAGAAAGAAAATGGATCTACGGGAAATCCCAGTAAATCCTCTAAAACGAGTAAATCAAAATCAAATTCCACGAATAACCTCATCAACAATAACTCGAGTGCCTCTACACCGGGTTCGGCACCACCGTCAACACCCTCACCCCGTTGCCAGACACCAGTGACTAATAATCCCAGTCCAGCGGCGGGAAGTGCCTTTAGCACTCCGCCCGTACATGCAGCAAATGGAGGAGGCTCGCAACAAGTGGGACCACCCACTCAACCCAATCAATTAATGAGTTCCAATTCGAGTTTAATGAATATGGCCACCATGATTGATACCTTTACCGATGCCCAGTTGCAATCCAATCAGATCTCTAGCACTGTACTAGACTCACCCTATTCCTATGACTATCAGACTGGATCTTATATAGACTCTCGAAATTATTACGGTAATTGGCCACCACATGCTATGGGCATAGGTCAGGCTCAGCCCCAGGGTGGAGCACCACCTCAACTGCCCCTTCAGCATGGTTTAGCAACGCCCACAGCAACACCAACAGCACCAAATGTGCCACAAGCAGCAGCAGCTACGGCAACTCTAACAGCAGCATCAACTGCTACTATGCCGTCGGCACCAAATGCGCCACAGCAGCAACAGCAGCAGCATGAATCACCTAATGGCTATGCTACAAACTATAGCCAATTGACTACGCCAACGGCTACCCAACAGCCAGTAGCAGAAGATCCACAGCAGCAACAACAACAGCATCAACAAGGAGTCCCCCTTTTAACGGCAGTAGGTGAATTAAAAAGCCGGTTGGTTAGTGAAGAAAATCCTGATTCCACAACATTGGTGAATCATCATAATTTAGCAGACAACAAGTTAACTGCTTTGACAGCCATGACAGCTCCATTAACCGCCACACCCACCACAGCACCTCACCATCATCACCATCATCCGCCAGGCCACCAAGAAGGTTTTGTTAAGCCAAAACCGCCGCCCAGTGACTATCAATATGCCGCATCAGCACAATATCCAAACAACTATCAAATGTATCCCCCTCCACCGCCACCACCACCACCTCCTCCTCACTCGGCCTATACAGCTTATGATGCTTATCAGAACATGAACTATAACTATGGCTATCATCACCATCATCAGGCGTATTCGCCCTACGGCATGTATCCGCCGCAACAGACGCCACCGCCCACGCCGCCACCGCCTTCACCCAATTGGAACATGTATGGACACCACCAATCAAGCGCAGCGGGTGGATCATATGGGACCGGTTCGCTAATAGCTCCACACGCAACAAGCGTGGGGCCGGTTCTTGCTCCGGCAATGCAAAAACCCTTAGCACCCCAACAACAACAGCAGCAGCAACAGCAGCAGCAACAATTAGCTGTTACACCGCCTCAAACCATTTTGCCTGATCTCACAAATGGTGGAACTAGTATACCAAGTGATCCCAGTAATGCCACATCCACGCCCGCAAATGAGACAAGCACCAGTGATGCAGCAGCGGCAGCAGCACCAGCAATACAAGCAACACCACCAGCAACAACAGCTCCTGCTTCAGGTGCTGTCTCGCCAGCTAGCTCCAACACCAGCAACAGTAAAATTGAACCCATCGGGGAGGTGGCTGAAATCAATGAAAATATTGAGGCTTTTCAGGATCCTCAAATGGGCGGTGTAGCCATTGCTTTGAATCATGGCAGCGTTTTAATCGAATGTGCTAAACACGAGATGCATGCCACTACAGCAGTTAGACGACCCGATCGCCATCATCCCACACGCATGACATTGATATTTTATCAGCATCGCAATCTAAATCGATCGCGTCATGGCATCGATGAGTGGGAGGAAAAAATGCGAGTGAAGAAAATCAACACAGATCTCGATAACAAGGCCAAAGAGGAACGCGAACGTTTAATCAAAAAGGCAGCTGGGGAGGATCTGGATGACTTAGATGAAGAACTGACCGATGAGAATCCTCCATCAGCGTCGATAGTGGTGAAAAAGGAAAGCAATGGCCAACAGCAGATAAAAAACGGAGCCAGTAGTAGTAAAAAGAAAAAAACCAGCAGCGATTCAAAAAAGGCCATTAATTCCTCTTCCCCAAATGAACAGCAGCCAAAAAACGAGAAAGTTGCCCTCCACGCACCAACACTAACAACAACATCGTGGACGACCCTGTTTCCTATGCACCCCTGTGTGGTTACAGGGCCCTACCAGGAGGGCAATAGCAGTCCAACCTCGTCCACGAATGGCCAGGCGGCTCCCCCTCATCCACAGACTTGAGAAGATTCGGCACCATCAGATCTTACTACTGGTAAAACCATTTAGTTCCGACGCAGCCGCCTTATCTTAAGACCCGCCACAACAATGACTGAAGCAGAAAGAAAATTCTTTATCTCTCTCTTACCTTTTCCCACACACTCACTCTCTCTCTCTCTAAAAAGAGTAGTTATTTTTGTAACGCGTCTGATTTCGTGTGCCATACCAGAAGAAGGATTAAGGATCAAGAATAATGACAAGTAGGCGCTGCCCTTTATTAACATTTGCACACTCAGAGTTTCTACATAACCACAAAGAGATAACAGAAATATGCAACTTTAGTTTCCTAAGACAATTTCTGTTAAATCGACAAACTAAAAAACGCAAAAACTAAGCAAACATTTAAAGTTAGTGGAAGATCATTGCCAAAAGTACAAATAAATCATTTTTTTTTAAACGAAACAAAATGAAAAAGAAACTAAGCAAAACAAAACAAAAATCAACTAAAACGCAAACCACAAAATTTCGCAAGCAAATAGTTAAGCAAATCTTTTACTATATAAATTATATTTTTATTATATTTTTCAACAATTTGTTTCGGAATTGACTCTTAACCTGCAAGAGAGAGCCAAATTTTGAAACAAATTCAAACTAAATCAAATAGCAAATGGTCAAATGTGAACAGGGAACCCAACCGAAAAGTATTAAAACCAACAGAAGGCTCTGTCATTAATTTGATCGGTAATTCAAAGCGAATGCAATGCAATAAAACAGATAATTTGAGGTAACCACAGTGCGCAAGGCAACAATCAGACTAACCGAATTATGACTATTGGATATTTTAACATCTTTTGCCAAAAAAAAAGGTTTATGTAAGGATAAGCAGTTTTTAATTGGTTTTCACTTATAAAACGGTTGCATTCCCTGTAGGAGAATTGGGAGGGTCATTTGCCTTCTTCTCTAAGTTAAGCAGATTGATATTTGACCATATGAAATTTATACCGCAGACAAGAAACTAAACAAAAATGATATAGAAACAAACGTGCATTGGGGACTAAGATCAAGTACACAGCGCGAGACGAGGGGCAGGCAGCAAGCAAACTATAATAATCAAGCATAGCAGAGATGATCGGATTAAATGAGGACAGCAAGACATTAAAAAATAAAAACAAAACATTAAACATAATTTAAACTAAGTTTAAGTAATACAAATAAAATCATATATATATATATATATATATATATATATACATATATATACATATGTATATATATATATATATGATTTATATATATATATATATATATATATATACATAAAACTACACACAATTGCAAGTTATAAGGATTCTGACAACATGGGTTCATATTATTATGATTATTTTTAATTCTAAAATGTGCTGTAAATTTCAAATCAAACCCAGAAAAAGACTCGAAACCAAGCAAGTATTAAGCACTCAAACAACAGCATCAGCAAAGCAAAAGAAAATTGTATCAATCAAATGAAAGTTCTGCTAGCAAACTCAATTAATTTGCATCCATCCAAGAGAAAAATAAAAATATGAAAAATAGAAGAAGAGAACGCATTAACAGAAATGCGAAAGTGGAGGATTGAAATATGGCAGCTTAGTAAACTGAATTTCAAATCAAATTTAGTCTAAAAACACATATTTTTTGCACAAAAACACAAAAATGGTTTTAAAATTAAATTAATTATTAAATTGAAATAATTTGAAATTATGATCTGGAGACGATGATAATGATGAATACACAGGCCAACATAGCCAAGATTCAAAAATTGCGCATGTGACCACTACAAGACCCGAAGCTAAACTCATCAAAATAATATAATATAATGAAACCCGACCTTTTTTTTTTTTTAATTTATATAGCGGGTATGGGTTTTAAGTTGAGTTGAGTTGCCGATTTTTGGTGTTTGGTCCATGTTGTAATTTTGTTGTCCAGTGTACACCATTAAATTGTAAAACGTATGTAAATGTAAGACAGCGAAGAAGACTTTTGAGCAACAAAAAAAAACATGTTTGGATAAATATTTAAATGTTTATATTGTATATGCATATATATATATATATATATATATATACAAACAGATATATATAATTATATATGTATATATATTTAATTATGATTATCCACACAACAACAACTATTATAGTTTGTAAGTGCTTTTTTTTTATAATTTTTTCACAAAATAAAAGCAAAAAGAAAAAAATCACCAACTTTTGCCATTATTATTATTTTTTTTAGTCAAAATAAAAAAAAAATCTACTCAAGCTTCGTTTTTCCGTGTTTAAGTTCTGAATCGGCGGCATATTTAAGTATATATATATGTATACTATAAATTTCGGCATATATAAAGCAAAACGCAAAAACTAAAAAAAAGAAAACAGAAAAGATATTGAACAAAGTTAAGGCTTGGAAATGGGAGATGATAGCCGGATGATACATATTGTAAAACGATAATGATAAAATGAAACAAAAAACGTATATGAAAACATAAATTATATTTATTTAAAGTACGCGTATTGAAAGCAAACACAGATATTAATATTAAATAAAAAGGAAAATGAAAGTTAAAAAAAAAACACTCGGAATTTTTTATTTTATTGTTGATTGACAACTGATTTAATATCAGATATGGAATGCTTCCTATAGCTGTGCGTCATTTGAAACCAAAAACTAGTATACTCTTGCAGACAACTTGCAAATTGCCGAAATTGATTGATTATGATTATTTCGATATTTGTAAGTATAAGTATGTACACACTTAAGAATTATCGAAGACGAGAAGTACGTGTTTTCTGTATTAATTCGTTTAGCAAGCCTACTGAAGGTGCGGAATTCTGACTACTTTATAACATTCGTATGTTCTGTTGATACATTTTTAGATCGCAGTTTTGTAAACTATCGATTCATCACAGAAATCGTCACTTGATGTTGCTTTTAAATGTGTGTTTCTTAAAAAACAATTTACACATGCGTTATTCGTTCAAATCATATACATTTATGTACAAGAAAATGTAATTTGGATTCATATAACTAAAATCATTCAATTATGCTAATAACTAGTTTCTAATCGGACAACAAAATACTTAAATGTTAAATATCTGCAAGGGTACACTTTCTACTTCGGAACAACCGAAATAAGCTTAAAATATGCTTTCAATTATTATCTTTGCAACTTTGGCTGACTTTCTAAACAAAACAGACAAACAGAGTTTAAGTACATGGCAAGTAAGTGACTAAATATTATCACGACTCTAGATGCAGATCTAGAATCAAGTCCTTATCATAATTATCCAGCGCCGTTTTGTTGATTGACCCAAAGTTCCATTTCATGTACGAATTGGTGTCGTTGCATTGGTTAACCACCAGCGTCTGAGAGAAAGGCAGCAATTCCAGGCATCTTCGGCCCTCTTTGCCATGCTTAATTAGCTGTTTTCGGTAATCGTAGAACCAATATTGATTTCCTTGCTGGCCATGACAATCCCATAGCCATACTGGCGCATTGGCATCCCATATCTGAACATCGAGGCAATCCTTTTTTCGACGTTGGCGTATATCACGTTTCCAACTTAACTGGAAGAATTGATTGCGTTGGGGTTTTTGATGGTTCTCTGCACAACTATAGACGCCCATACGATTATGTTTGCGTCGTCCATGAGTATCAACACACAGGCTGGAATCCCCGACGTTTTGTATAACACCACTTGCATAGTCGGGCGGATCAATCGGGGGATATGACTTCATTAAATCAAAAGCGACTTCTTCCATAAACCATTTAAAGGATTTGCATTTCAGTTTCGTGCGTATAGCTTTCTGAGCCGTTAAATCCCCAGCATCCACACGATCATAGATGCCATCTCCATGATCGTACAAGTACTTTTTGTATTCATCCATCCAGACTTCAGCCACACGTTTGTAGTTCTATGAAATTAAATGCAATGAATTTAATATTTGGGTTTATTTTCAGACTCATCAGATTTATGTGGTCGTTCACCTTATGCAGATAGTCGCCATTCCTGGGACTTGGCACATGATTGCGAGGTCCTCGATAAATGTGACCAACTCGTGAACAAGGGGCATCGTACATTTCTCCACCACACATCCAAATCTTGAAACTTAGCTCGTATTGCTCACCGCCCCAGATATCCAAACCTTCATCATAGCCACCCAATTCCCAAAAGAATTTCGTAGAAATGGCAAATAGCCCACCTGCCATTATGGGACTCTTAAATGGCTCCGAAGGATGCTTTAAATCTTCGGGTAGCAAGGGCAGACGTTTGTAAAAGAATTCCCAATCAAACGCCCCGCGTGCACCCTCATCTTGGGCCCGATATTGAAAGTTACTGTGATCAATAACATCAATGAAGGGACAAACGGCCGTACGCTCATTTTTAGCAATTGGTTCTAATAAAGGCGGTAACCAGTTGTAATTGGCCTCGACATGGGAGTCTAGAAATATTAAAACTTCTCCAGTGGCATTGCGAGCACCCTCCGAGCGTGCCCCAATAAGCCCAGTGCGTTTTGGCAAGCGCACCACACGCACATTCTTAAAATGTTCAGCTATATAGTTCTCAAGCGGCACATACAAGTAGGCTCGATCACTGTAATCATCTACAAGAATAATCTCCTTCAGAAGTTCTGGCGGAGATCGATTTATTAGACTGTGAACCGAGCGCATCAAAACACTGAGATATTCATTATAGAAAATGATAATTACACTGACAACAGGCAGTTTGGCTAGATATTCCTTTTTGTGGCAGCTGGGAAAAAGGTAAAGTTAAGATTTCAAGCTAATTAAGTATTCGAATCTAAAAAGACAATATCTTAATCGATAAAAAAAGAGCCCAGCTTCAACTGACATCTTACCAAAATCTCGATTCATTACAACTAGTATAAACATAAAAATAATTTCGACAGCTTCTAATAATGAAACTTTGTCAAAATGGATAGCTTTGGCAGTTAATAAATTATACTAATATAATATATACAATTGACTGATCTCAGCTGCAGTTATTATGGTTCGAGGATTCTCGTCTTTTATAGATTATAATATATAAAACTTACGATTTGTGACGAATATCTGCTATTGAGCGATTTACTGATATGGAATCAGACAGCAAGGCGTTAAAGCCGTTTTCTAGTGACATTTTCCTCTCCTGTTCCCGTTGATTTTCATCATCTAATTTGGCTACTTTGCCTTGCTCACCAATGCCAACACGTTCTGCATCCCTGGCCATAGCTGTATAGTCATGCCAGTCTTTTTTTAGATTGTCACTATCACCTGGAGCCGGCGCAACTTGTAGATCGGATAACTCTTCGGGTGGCTGCTGAGCCGGCTCATCGTTGGCAGGCCGCTGATTTGCGACCGGAAGCTCATCTGGATCTAAATCATTATCATTGTCATCATTAACCGGATCGTTGATATCATCGTCCGCCGCAGCCCTTAGATTATTTTTCACATTCTGATGCTCCGGAGCCACCACCTGATGTTGTGGATCTGATTTCTCAGCTTTATTTATTTTAAGAGCAGCAGCCGATTCCGCTTCCGGTTGAATTCCATGATGAATCGGCCGATTTGTATATGGACTGGCTGATATCCAACTAGTGATGAGTAAAAACAACGTTAGCGATATCAACAGCAGCAGAACGGACTTTACCATCCACTTAAAATTGGGTCTTCGCATCTTGTTCCAGCAAAATCAAAGCCAACTCTAAGAATACGTGTCAAGATGATGATGATGATATTGGAGCTGGTGTTGCTGAAGAGGCCAACAATGCTAGTGTGTGGCCTCGACTGATCTTCATGGAAGGGCAAACGCTTTTTGCTAGCGTTGGCTTCTGTTAGTTCAGGTGCTGGGTGTCTGCTGCGTCAACTATGTACGTGAGGGCCACTGAAATAGACAACATTCTCAATTAGCTACGAAACAGCAGGCAAAGACAAACAACTAGTGATAAGCACTGACTGCCTCAGCACTAAAAGCAGTTCTTTAATTTCAAAATTGAGATAAAACTTTTCTTCCTTCTCCCTCTACCCACCTCCTATTACTTTTCGACTTTTTTCCCAAAAATGAATTGTTAAGAACTTCCGGCTGCACTTGATATGGGAAATAGAAGGAAATGGGACCGCATGGCTTCATTATCTGTAGTTCTCTTGATTTAGTTTGACTAACAAAAACTTAACGATCTGCCTATAAACGTCATCATTCTCGATTCATTCTTGTATTCTTTAAATATCAGCGCGGGTACAGCGGTTTTGCCGCTGCAAACTAATTAATGTATTACCTGTCCAACAACACAGTGGTCAACTGTCTTACTTATGATTTAGTAATATGCGAAGGTTTCGAGTTCAACTAATTAGCACATGCCATTAAAATTTATTCCACGTCCACGTAAAATCAGTCTTTGGTTTTGGCCCTAGTTTATAATTATTTTCTTTTGTTGTTCTTGTTTAGTTCTTGGCAAGCGTAGCCAGCTGTAAAAAATATGAAAACGCCAAATGGGTTGCAAAAAGTTGACAGATGGCGCCACTGGGTATTGATATGCGCACACCAACCGATTAACATAAAATCATGTAATCGATTTCGATTTCGCGAGATTTAAAAGAAAAATAGTTAGTGTGTTTGTTTATGTATAATTCCTAGTAAAATGTTTCTTTTAAAACTCTGGAATGGAGATCTATTTTCAAATTGGAAGACAAACGGAAACACAGGAATGTGACAAAAACTAAAAGGTTGGCAATTTGTCTGTGTTGGTTTTCGATTTATTACAATTCGGATAAAGAACATTCATTGACTCGCGGACAAGTTTAACATTTTCAGTACTTCGTCTTTATATTTGGCGATGTTGTATTCATTTTCACCATCATTGATCATCTGCTCCACACTCTTGGCATAGGAGGCTGGGGATGGGGCTTTTTCCGCGCCTTTTGGAGCATTCCAATTAAGAATAGCTTCAGCAGAATCTTTTGCCCTATTTCGTTCAAATAAATACACTTCCATATCAGCCTCTGATTTGGTCTGTTCCCATGGTTCTGTAATAAATGATTCATGATAGCAAGCAGTAAGCAAATATAGGGCGTAGTCATAGTTCTGCTTGCGCATAGGACAGCGATCGGTGGTAAAAGTAAGGACATCCGTTTTCTGGTTGTAGCGGTCTCCCACCAGGCGCAGAAACTTATCCCGAGCATGCTCATCAAATTTTAAATCGTTTAGTTTTAAGCTAATTGATACACGGCGAGCCTCGGGATGACGTATTGTGGGTAAACTGTGACAGTAGTCGCTAGTTACGACCTCTATAGGAAAATGACGCTTCCATTTGGCCTCCGTTTCCAAGCCCTTGGGCCAAAGTGTACAGAACTTTTTGATCGCCTCACAGTGCTGACGTATGGCCGGTGGAGTCAAATGTAGAAAATTTGGTATTTTCATCAGCTCGGCATTGGCAAATTTTGAGGGAGCTGCAGCTCCACGTTCAGTGTATCCCTGACGTAAAGGAATGGGCACACTAGCTGGGTGGAATGAACGTGGTCCCGGCCAAGCAGCAGTCCAATCTTGGTCCACAGCCATGCGTTGAGTCCTGGGTGGCGCTACAGGATCCCTTTTGTTTGCTTTGCGACGCGACAAATTCTGTTTAACAGCCCGTAGGTTAAGGACACGGAACTCTAAGGAAAAAAATATGTAAGAATTTTTTGAAACAAAAACATTTATAACCAAAAATGTTTACCTTCGTCGTCGTCCACTTCTGGCAGCTGTTGTTGGCTGCTGAAGACCCGCCAACTGCATTGGGCCGCTCGAACTTGAATAGCACTGCGCGCTAGTAGACCCATAATAACAAAAACCTGAGCCCACAAAACTAAAGTTTACATTAAAATGTGGGTTAATAGAATGTGAACACGGTTCGGACTCTTACGTCAGGGGCACCCAAAGCGCTAGTTATTTTTGACCACAATGGAAAAAAGGTTAGGTCACACTATAAACAAAACCTAATGCAAAATTACGCTCCATTCACACTTGCCAATTAAAACCTACGCTAACCGTGTGATTCAAATACTGATTTAAATCACAAAGTCTTACTCTATATTAAAAATGATTAACTTAATTAATACTGAATATAAAAAATTAGGGTTACAAAGGCTTTACAGTTAATTGTTTTGATCACTCTAGCAGCTGATTGAAGAAAATCAAGTTATTTACAATTGCGCCTCATTCACACTACCCTTTTATAAATTCAGCAAATTTTATAAATTAAATTATAACAGATGTGGGTTGTTACACAAAAAATAACAACATGCGTGATTTTGTTAATGACTTGATAATTTGTCACAAAAATTTTTAAATTATCAATTAAAATTTTTTGTTAAGAGCAGTGTGAATTGGCCATTTATAAGACGCGCATGGTATCAGTCGGTTTGGGAGGATTACCCCCTTTGGAACAATATAGACAATTACTTCGATTTATTCTCAAGGCTATTTGCAACTTTTTTCAATTGTTTATTAAAAAGAGTTCACATCCAACTCAATCTCTGGACAGCCTACTTAGACTCCCGCCATTTTTTTCTTATCATCATAATTTATTCTCCACTTCTACTAACTGTACTGATAAGATGTCCGCCACTCGGCTCTGTCTCTGATTTTATTTCTAGTATAGACCGATTAAAGTCATTTGTGATCAGTTTATGCGCACTTATACTCCGCTGCGGAGGTCGGTTGCAAGCGCCAATTCATGGTACTTAAATATGTCGGAAAAAAGGGTTCTCTCCATCCAAAGTCATGTGGTGTACGGCTATGTAGGAAACAAGGTGGCAACCTATCCATTACAGGTAAGTGGATATAATAAGAAAATGATTAATTCTCGATCAGTTGCTAAAAAGGTATAAACTTAAAACAGTTGCTAGGTTTCGACGTGGATCCATTGAATTCGGTTCAATTCTCAAATCACACGGGCTACAAAACCTTCAAGGGTCCCATATCCAACGAAAAGGAACTAGGTAAGTGTATTTCTTGTAGTGATCAGTAGTGTTAGAGTGATATTACGGGCATTTCAAATATATTATATATTTCACATGTATGTGGAAACTAAAATCTAGAAGCAAATTAGAGGTTGATTGGTAGGTGCAACTGTCTACATCCATATGTGCGGGAGTGATGACATCTATTTGCTATCGTAAATAGTAATTGTGAAATAAGTTTCTCATTAAAGTAAGGTTTATCATTATTTGTACAAATTTGTTTAATATACTTTTATTTATGTATATATATATACATAGATATACATGTACTATGAGAAAGAACTTAGTCATTTAAAATCATTATGGAAAAATCTGTGTCTGAAGGTATAATATTATAATAAAAGCTTAATTGTTTTTTATCTTTACAGCTAGCATAACTGCGGGTCTGGAGGAGAATGAGTTGCTCACCCACTACTCTCATCTATTGACCGGATACATAGGTAATCCCCTGTTCCTCCGTGAAGTGGGCGTTATCGTAAGGAAGCTTCGTCAGCTGAATCCTCGTCTGATCTATGTCTGTGATCCAGTTATGGGGGACAATAACGAACTGTACGTGCCCAAAGAATTGTTACCAATTTATCGCGATGAAATCATTCCATTGGCCGATATTATAACGCCAAATCAATATGAAGTGGAGTTGCTAACAGGGAAGCAAATACGCAGTGAGGCTGACATTTGCGAGGCCATGGATTGGTTTCATAAAGAGCGACACATCAAGACTGTAGTGATTTCCAGCAGTGATCTAGGTCAGCCGGGAGTGTTGCGCGCCTTTCTAAGCCAACAGAATGGGCCACGTCTAGCAATCGATATACCTAAGCAGGGTGGCAAAAACTTGGTATTCACCGGCACGGGTGATCTCTTTGCATCGTTGTTTTTAGCCCATAGTCATTCAGAGGACGGAGATACTGCTGATGTGTGTGTGGCCTTTGAGAAGACCATTGCCAGTCTGCAGGCAGTTATTAAACGTACTGTGGGTCTGTTGCCCAGTGGTGGTGATGGTTCAGTTAAAGCTTGGGAGCGTGAACTAAAACTGATCCAAAGCAAGGCAGAGATTGAGCGGCCACAAGTGCTGCTTAAAGCCAAACGAATTAACTAACGCCAGCATCACCTAACATTATCCAAATATATCATGTGTACACCACTGTATGGATGACGACCAACATTTAATACCTTAAGATGTGAAAAATTAACCTTATTACACAAAAAAGTATACACATAAAATTATTATATTAAAAAGTTCGTTCTACAAAAATTTTTTTGAAAGGTTTTCAAGTGACTTTTGACATTAAACTTTTTAATGCTATCCAGTCGTAACGACATGTTCATTGTTTAAATGTGTCTACCTTAAATAAATAGTCGTTTCGTTTTATACCACATGTATCCTAATCAAAGTGTCAGCCTGTGACTACATCTGTAAAGAATCATTCAGGTTAGTCGGGCGTCAACAGTTCCAGTCGTTGCTCGAGAAAATGAAGGGACTGACTATAAAAGCTTATGAACTGGCAACGACAACCACAAAATCCAAAAATCATGTGGCTTTGGCTACTACTCGCCGTGGGACTCGCTATAACAAGTGGTTCACCTGATGAAGACCTTTCCCCAATGCCAGAAAAATATCGACCTCGGTATAGTCTAGTAGCCGACAGCAAGAAAAAGGACAACGACGACAAAAGAGTGCCTGAGAAAGAAATTATCCAGCAGCAGCCCTGGCGACGATTTTCCTCTTATGGACATAATAATCCATGGCCACTAACTGGGCTAGTTCCTTTGCCGACGACTGTTTTAGCGCCCCTGCTAGGGCCAGGACTGCTTTTAGTTGGAATTAATCTTGGTGCATTACTTTACATGCTTTTGTCTTTATTGGGACTCAGTCCAAACAGAAATTTAAATGATTTCTATAGACATAGTCTTGTGGATGGTGTTGGTGGCAAAGAATCGGGCATATATTTATAATGCTACTGCGTATCGCATTAGAAAAACATACAAATATATATATAGTGGTTAAAGTAGATATGGATTGGCATTTTAAACACAAAATAAAATTTAAAAAAAAAGCTAAAGTTTTAAAATAAAAATAATCTTAAAATTTACACAGAAGAAAACGTTGTGTGCTTGGTTCTTTCATTATTTTTTTAACCTAAAGGAGGCGGCTCTATTGATTTTCACTTTGGGAGCTTCCTTTGCGAGTGGTTTTCGTGAGAGGACAGCGCCACCAGCAAGAACTACAAGACGAAAGGTATTAGAATCTTTTAAAAGATTGGATGACAAATCTCTTGCTTACCTTTTGCTATCAAGGACTGTGGACTTTTTCGAACCTGATTGGCACTATGCTTTAGATTTTCCTTTGCTATTGAAGCAGCCGCAACCGAACGCTGCAGACCTTGTGTGGTAAAAGTATTTGATCTAAGTAGAGCTATAATTAAGGAGAACAATTGTAGATCAAAAGAAAGACAACCAAATTTATTTGCTTACCCTTTCTAATCTTTTCAGTATCGCCACGCACATTTTGGTCGGATAATAAGTCTGTAATTCGCTGATGGGTAGCATTTGAAGGCTTCGTCACGGTAACGTTCAGGGCCACTTTTTGAGGACATACAACGTGCGTCTCGTTAAGATTTTGTGGTATTTTGAAAAGGGTTTGGTGTGGATCCTGATCCAAATCAGATTCTGTGTCCAATCCTTTACGGAGGCCATTAACTTCGAAAAGACATTTTGATCGCTTTACCGGCTCCACTTCGTACTGTTCATCATCATTGTCCTCACTGCTGTGCAGACGCTTGCAAATTGCCGGTGAATCCGTGAGCAACGTATTTGTGGTCGTCGCTTTAAATCGTATTTTTTGCTGCAATCGTTCATATGCCTCCTGCAAACCAGGAGTTAACTTTTCAGATTTTTCGCAGTGGTCGTAATACTGTTGCAGTGCCTCACAGCTTAACATTAGACATTCGCGCAATAATATGGAATTATCTGAGAGCTCCTGGGACATCGTTGCATGATGATTTCCGTGAACATTTTTCTTTGATAGCTGCAATTCCCGATCCTTTAACTTTATATAGATGGCAAGTATCTCATGATGTTTGCAGTCCTTAATCTGATGCTTCAATTTTTCCAGTTCATGGTTAGCAACTTCCTGTTTTTCCCGCCAAACTGGCAATTCTTCCTTGTATTTTTCAATTTGGGTTATCAAAACACTAATATAGTTGGTAAACCGAAGGATATCCTTAAAAAAAAAAAATAAGAGAACAAGGAGCAATATAATCTATTTTTAAAAAAAATCTAAAAGTCTAAATTATCATCTCTAATTTTAAAATTTGAGCAAGGCCACACTAAACAACAGCTGTTCACACTGCCGCATTTATCATTTGTCAAATTGAAATAAGAAATATCCGTAAATATGCTACGGAAATTACTGCCTTTAATCACATGTGGTGTCCGCCAGGCTACCCTGCCCTATACCGTCTCGTCAACGTACGCACAACGTCAAATACCTTTGCGTTCTTCAGCGACACCCCTGTTGCTGATTCGCGGTTATGCAAAGGGCAAGGACAAGAAAAAGAGCAAGAAGGGGCACCCCGCCAAAGTGGAGATCAATGAGCAGCAATTGCGCGAGATCATAAATCTGGATCACCTCAATTCGCAAATGGAAAAATCGGTGCAACAAATGAAGGACGAATTTATCAAACATTTATCCCTGCGATCCACAAGCGGTGCTATTGACTCTCTACGCATTAAGGTTGATGGAAGTGTGCACGAGCTGCAGGAATTGGCCCAAATATCTCGGAAAAATCCCAAAACTATTATAATCAACATGGTCGCGTTTCCGCAAACAATACCTGATGTTCTTAGAGCGATCGAAAAGAGCGGTATGAATCTAAATCCGCAACAGGATGGCACCACCCTATTCATACCCATACCCAAGGTGACCAAAGAACATCGTGAAAACTTATCCAAGAATGCCAAAGCCCTATATATTAAGTATCGCGATTGTATACGACACGTGCAGAACGAGCAGATCCGTAAATTAAAGAAGCAGGCGGACAATATAGGTAAAGACGATGCCTTTATGGCCCAAAATCAAGTCACAGCTATAGCGGATAAATATATAGCGGAAGCAGACAAACTCCTGGCGAGCAAACAAAAAGAATTGCTTGGTGAACATTGATCGCCCAACTGAACAAAATAAAAACTTAAAATACGATATTTCTTGGTCAGTCCTTGAGTTTCATAATATACCTCAGTGAAGAATTCTAAGCTCAAGAATTGTAATGAGATTTATATATCTATGTGTACACGGACGAATGTTTTAGGATAGTTTATATCTTACCTCTTGAAAAAGTGTCTTTCGCAGCTGCTCAAGTTCCTTTTCCACTAACTGACGATAATTAAGAGTTTTGATCCGGCTACAAAGTCCCGTGACTTGGGCTACACTTTCATCTATCGCTGAATAAGTGTTATCAATTCTCACAAACCACGATTTTAACTCATCCATTGAGGCTGCCGCACTAGGCACTGCTTCTAAAATTTTAAGGCGCTCCTGTAGTCTGGCATTTTCTGCCATGACCTCATCCATTTTTTTAACATAAAACTCGGTTGGCAACTTTGATTTTAGAATATTCTGCTTTAGTGTTGAACGAATCTTCTTCGCGCGACTTGCATATTTTAAAGTATTGTAGGTATCCTCATAGGTCAGCGAACTCATAGAGACATTGGCTACCATCAAGGTGCGACAATTGCCACCGAGGGAATCTTTTAAAATCCGTGTCAAATTTGAGTCTCGATAGGGGATATGTTTTAGGCCATCAGCCAATTTATTGATGCAATTTCCCAAAGCCAGCAAACTCTTGTTGATGCTGGCGCCCTCCTTGAAGCGCACACCAATTCCTTTTGTGCTCGCCGCCCGTTCGCTACCAGCAAGATCTATCATTGATAGCTTAACTGTGCGTTTTGTGTCGGTTTTCCTTTCTGTAATACGTATATGGACTTGGAATATGGCATGAGAACGAGAACTCTCTGCATTGGCGTCAGTTGG
Source organism: Drosophila neocordata (assembly GCA_018903615.1). Classification (NCBI taxonomy): domain Eukaryota; kingdom Metazoa; phylum Arthropoda; class Insecta; order Diptera; family Drosophilidae; genus Drosophila; species Drosophila neocordata. The sequence goes on from JAEIGI010000001.1 coordinate 28,342,197, forward strand.
ATGTTGTGTTCTTTGAGAATTGCCTAAGGCCAGCATACGAAGCAGCTCATCGGCACTATAGATGGGTGTGAGGGCTAAACCACTTACAACCACTCCGCTTGAATCCTCGCGCAGCTTAAGAGGACCTGACTTAGTGAGCAAATTCATCACTTGCTCATTATAGACCTCCAAATATGTGCAACCAACATCGAATTTACGCTGTTCCTGTTGGCTCTGAATCTTTTCAAATAGATCGCGCATAGTGAGAAATGTCAAACCGGGACAGGCATCGCTGCCCAGCATTGTAAAAGTTTTTCCCGCTCCTGTGGCTCCATAAACAAACACAGAACAGTTGTAACTAAAAATGTTCAAAAAATTTTTTTTATTAAAAACCAAATCTTAATTGAGATTTCTAATTACATACCCATTGAGAACAGCATCGACCAGCGGCGCTGTACACTCCTCGAACAAATCATGATTTGTATCATCTATATCAAAAACCCTATCAAAATCCATAGTTAGCTTTTTGTTTATTCTTTTGGTTATGTCCCGGTAATGCTGCTTAGTTCCTTGAAAGAAAAACTCGTCGTACTCTTCGTCGGGATCGAAGAGCAAGGCCGATTTATCCATCACCTTTACGATGCATCTTTGATTTTGTCCCAATTCCCTCTCGTTGTATGGGCGGACACGGACCGCTACTTTAATGTTTGTTGTTTTTTCCGCCGACATTTTTAAATACGAATTTTATCTGCTTACTAGATGTTTTCTTTTCTTTAAATTCTTGCCACAAAAAAATACAAACAATTTCCCTCTCATGTACAAGCGTCGGTGGCGTTGGAAATGTTGTACGTTGTTGTTTGAAATTGAAAATTAGTCGTATGTTCTTCTTTAATGGCATCTTTATTCTCAATTTGCTTTTGCCGCGATCTTTTCACGTTTTTGAGTCTGCTACTTAACATTTTCTGTTATCGGATATTTTTGAGACTGCACACTTTCAATTCGGCTGAGCGAATTCAGACTTCAGCGAATTTGGACTTCAGCGAATTCGTGTGTGTGTTTGTTGTTGCAAATTGAGTTGTATATTAAGCACAAAAAAAGAAAAAACATACAAAAACAAGAAAATAGCAACAATTAGACAAAAAAAAAAAGGAAAATCGTAAAATATAATGAGTGCAAAAGTATTATTATTCGCCTGCTCCAAATGTTTTTCTCGTCACCCTTACGAAGAACTTTCGTCGGGTCAGCAGCTATGCAAGGTGAAAAACAGCAGAAACGCACAAAAAATGCAACACAAAATGCGATAAACAAAACAACGGTGACAAATGTTTGGTTGCGAGTGGGAGGGCAGGTGTGTGTGTGCGAGTTTTTCCTAATGACGCGACGAAAATTTTGTCTGATGCGCATTTTAAAGTGAAAATGGACGACGGCGGAAGCGTCCAAGGAAAAGAAGAGGAAGAGGGAAAGCGTCAGTCGGGTACTAAGACAGGCTGTGACTAATATTTCTGAAACGATCATAAAGAAATTGCTATGGAAAAAAATGATATTACTAACCCCTATTACTTTTGCAGGGCTGCCGTGGATCTACCTCAGTTGTTAAATGTACTTACTGCCGTTCGGAGTTTCAACCCGCCACGTAAGTTAAGAGACGCTAATTTGACCTTCATCGCATTTAATTGCTATATCCTTCATTTCCACAGCAAATCACAGAGTGCCTGTAAAAAGTGTGAACATTATTTGGCCAAGTATGGCAAGCCAAATCCTTGTGAATGCTGTAAGATTGTCGCTGCCTTTGGCAGCTCCAAATGCATGAGGTAAAATATCACTCTTGTTATTCTAAGCCTCAATGTCTCTCGCTTTCATACTATCTCTTTCTTTTTGAATGTCACGGTGCAGATATAGAAGATAGTGCAAATCTAAGTCAAAACGTAATAGATTTCTGATCACTTTCAGGCAATAACATTAAAATTGCGAACGGAATTTTTGAACTTTTTTTTATTAATATTGTTTTGCATTTTTATACCTGAAATGTTTCCAACAACTTTGGTTATAAAATTTGTCAATTTAAATAAGAGTACAGCTATTTATGCTGATAAAGCAAATTGTTTGGATAAATTTGTTCCTCGATATTAACAATTGTTGCATTCAACTCATATTAAATTTATTTGTGATATGTTGTTCTTGGGTTATTAATATAGAACTTAAGGGGACAATGCGCTATCTTCTGTCTTTTGAACCGTGCTTTTAAGCTATATAATAGATCTTACTGTTAGTCTTGTCTTGCAATTTGGCAGTGTAATTTGAATGCACAATATTTGATTAAGGGACTAGTTAGTTTATATATTTATATATATATATATATTTGTATATTTGTATATATATATTTATGTGTATGTTTGTATCCAATAACCACATCCTAACCAAAACTAATTGTGCCTTCAAAGTACAACACAAAAATTTAATCAAATAAATCCCTAAACATTGTCTCTTATGAACGCAAAACATTTTTTCTTCTTCTCTTTTTCTAAAAACAAAAATCCGAAAATTTCAAAAATCAAAAATGCAAAATTTTGGTAAAATAGATGCGCCAGCTATGAGGCAAAATATGGACCGCCCGTGCAATGCGATGAGTGCAAGCTGCGATCAGCCTTTGACAGGCGCGACGAGAACAAAAAGGTCAGAAGAGAAACCAAAACAGAAACTGCAGAAGCGTTACCCCTACCAGGAGCCGCCCTACCGCAATGTTTCTTATATTTTTTTGATAAATAACTATAGTCTTCGATTTAAGTTGTATTAGCAAAATAGTAGAATTCTCAAAAGGAACCCCATGTATTTGCGTTCATAAGAGTCCCCTAACAAATTTAGTGCCTGCCAAGTTTATATTTGAAACAGTTTCTTTATAACTTATTCTGCCATGTTTCTATTGCAGGTCAATGGGAAACTGCTTTGTTGGCTGTGTACCTGCGCATATAAACGCGCTTTTCTGAAGGCTCAACAGGAAGGCCGTATACCCATGTCAAAGAAACGACCACATGAGAAATCTTCATCCACGCATCGAGACAGCTCGAATGCAGCCAAAAAACCAACGCGCAACGATTTGGGCAAAAGCGGAACTGGGAATGCAGCCGTAAGCGGTGCTGGATTAGATTTGCCCGAGAAGATTTCAGTATCCACACGCGGTCAGGGGGGAGCCAGTGGCAATGGAACTATTGCGGCTCCAGCTGCCATTAATGTGGATACCAATTCATCAGATCATGTGGTTGCGATTACATATTTAAAGGAACGCATTGCCAGTCTGGAAAAGCGTTTAAATCAAAAAGACAAAGAACTGCTGGAGAAGGATAAACAGGTATGGAACCAATCAAAAAAAATTCTTAACTCAGAATGACTTAAATAGTATTTTAATGAGTTAATGTTGATCTCAAGTTAAATTCTGAAATATATTTAAACCTTTCCAGTTGACCGAATTGAAGGGAAAAAATTTTGAAAAGGAAAATGACATGCGCAACCGGCTAAAGGAGGTGGAACGATTGCACGACATGAAGGTGGATAATTTAAATCGTAAAGTAGCAAGTCTACTAAAGGATCTCGCTACTCTCAAAAAAAGCAGCAGCAACAATAGCAAGAAGCAGAGCAAATCTGATATTAAGGAGTCAATCAAACGTGAAGCAGCAAATTTGTCGCCCAAAGAAGAACTGGAAAAATCAACTGATAAGCTGATGAGCAACAACAACAAGACGTCATCCTCGGGAGCAGCAGTTGCGGGATCAGCTACTCCGGTAATCGCGTCCGCCTCCTTGGACTCCAATGACGATGAAAAAAGCCGCGATCCCGATCAGGAAGAAGAGCGCAGCGATCCCGAGGATCGCAACAGCGGACGATCGCGTTCGGCCTCCAGCAGCCCCCTCTCCGTCTTCTAACTGAGAAACCTAACAATTTTCATTTAATTTTCATTTTTAGTTTGTCCACTTACACGAACATTTTGTGTAACTTTTATATACATTTATTTTTTTGTACTATCATAAAACAAAAACAAAAAAAAAAAAACAAAAAAGCAACAAAGAAACAGCAAAAAAAAACAGATTGCCGGTTTATCTTCGGTAATTCCGAAGTTTTATACCCTTGCAAAGGTTTTTTTTTTTTTTTAGCAAACTGTGCAAAGTCAAAGTCTTTAAAAACTATGAAATCCTTAATTAGTAGTTTTTTAAAAATAGTGATCACGACAGAATTTATGCACATTTTTGAAAGTAGCAAAGTTTTAGTGTTACAAAATCTACATTGCACTTGCAATTTTCTGTTAATATACTCTTCCTGCAAGGGTATAACAATGTAATATAATCTTACAATATTTGTTTAATGATTTCATCCCATGTTTGTTTGTAATCTTTTTTTGAAGCAATTAGAAAATTATAATTTTATATAGGATCGACTTAACGAATGTTTTGATTTAGTTTAATTTAACACAAATCTAAGAAATAAAGATGTTTGGGGAATGAAGAAAAAACAGCAACTCTCACCTCAATTTTGATAATTTTAAAAACAGTGTTTTGCTACAAGGTCATCAAACTATTAATTATTCAATGTTTGATAAATTCAGAGGAATTGCCAGGGAGATGCTTATGTATGTATGTGCACATACATATAGAAATAACAAAAACTGAACAAATCATTTTTGGATAAAACAAGTAATATTATTCTGATCTTTTTCTTTGACTAGTGTGGTTTCGGCTTGTGACCGTCGACATAAAAATTGCGTGTGGCTTTTGGTAGCTCTAGTTCCATACCCTCCATACTTTTGTCCAGCCGGATTTGACAACCAAGACGGGAATTTTCACGCAAGAACGGGGCCATATCAAGCAGATCATCTTCCTTTTCATCCGCATCATTCAGCTTGTCAAGAAAATCGTGCTGCACATATACGTGGCACGTGGTGCAGGCTAACGAAGCCTCACAAGCGCCTTCCATTTCAATACCGTGCCGATGGGCCAAATAAAGAACATTATCCCCTACCTTGCCTTGAACTTTAAAGCGTTTGCCATCCTTGTCGATATAGATTATGTTCACTCTGCAAAGGTATCTCCATAAGATATACATAACTCCGACTGTTTAAAAATTTTACTTACATTTCGTCTGCGGATTTTGGGTCCTGCCATTCATACTCTCCATGATGTACAGCTGGGAGATAAAAATGAGAATTTCACAATATAATTATTTCTAATTTAACCTGGACCCGAACCTTCCCATTCTATTTACCCCTTGTTGTATATAGACTACGGTGAGCATTATGTAATAATCTTTGAGTGGGTTTTATTAATTGTTTATGAAAAAATTGCGTAGAATTACGCGACTGGCGAAATAGTAAACAAATCATATTTCTTTGAGGTTACATGTTACCGACTGTTATCGATACCGGCGCACTATATTAATCGCCAATGCTGAAAAACGCAAAAAAAAGATTGCCAGATAGTTTAATTCTATTTTCGTTGCTGCTTAAATTTTTTTTTAAATGATTGGAAAATGCAGCTTTATTTCGATAAGCCGTTTTTCTCAATAATTTCATTTAAATTATTTATAATTATTATATAAATTAATTAAGATAGATTAGTGATTGGATATTAGTAATATTAAGCCAGAAGCTTTTGGCATTTTCAAATAAAGTCTACAAGATATGACTCCCTACGTAATTCCGCAAACGCTGATTTTACCTGGACAAAAATTGTAATACCGTTAAAAATTTACATTGATATTAGTTTTATTTAATACTGAATAGTCGATTAGTCTTAAAAATTGTGATTAGTTTGCATATTAAATATAGTTATAATAATTTGATTAAATGAATGTATGGTAGGTGAATAATTTGAAGTGCTATGATAATTTAATAAAGAGTCTTGGAATAAATCACTTGGCCTCCACTGTTTGGCTTCTTCTGAATTTGTTTACTTGGATTCGGCCTTTGTATTTTCATCTCTAGCTTTGCCATTTTGAAATAGATCGCTCGGCCCCACATTCTTAATAGCTATAATGCGCTCCTGGGGCTCTTCCTTGGACGTTAATGGCGGTACTGTTATGGTCAACACACCATCTTCTGTCAAAGTAGAAGCTATAGCATCGGCATCATACTCCTTGGCCAGGGGATAGCGGCGAATAAAATGTCTCGACACATGACCATGTTCATCCTCCCGCTCCTCATGCTTACCCTCTACCACTAGGCAATCGTTAACTAATTTAACGCTTAATTCGCCAGGCTGAAAAAGTCCGACATCTAGATGCACTTCAAAATTGCCATTGTCATCCTTTGTAGCTCCAATAGCTGCCAGTTCGCCACTGCGCTTCTTCGCAACCAAATGATGGGCATGAGCACCCATTCGGGCAATCAGGCCCAGAGTATGGAAATCCAATTCATGATGCTGGCGTGAGTGCATACGCCGATATAGCCGGTTTGGAAACATATCATGGCCATAATAAATGGAGTCAGGTGAATCCAAGTTTAAGACAAACGGAATATCTGGCATTATTGTTTTAATTCTTTTTTCAGTTTTCTCCTATATTGATTAAGTAAGTATCTGTATTTGCCACAAGTGCACTGAACCGTCGGCGACCTGGTTTCAATTAAAATTAAACCACTTATATAGGAGTATATTTCAGCTTGGCTTTCCTTACGCAAATGTGGAGTTCCTCTGGTCGATGGTTGCCTTTTATACGGAAAACCAATTGGAAGTTTACACAAAAAGTTTACTCTCTGCTGCTCCCGTTTCAAAGAAGCTTTTTCTGGAACAATATGGGGAATATTCTGGCTATGCGAATGGGCGTAGCTATAAGCTTTTTTAATGGGGGAGCAGGCCACAAAACAGAAATCATTATTTGAATTTATAATGTTCGATTGCTGCTACCATAAAATAAACCTGATTCAAGATCAACCCGAAACACGTTTTTTCTGAAAATACCTTTAATATTTACTCTTGCAAGTAATTTATTTAAGTTAAGACGCAAGCAAAGAGAAATGCATCATAAGTTTGTTAAAAGCAGAAAAACCGTTATATTTTCTATTTAAGTAAATTAAAGATCAAATTAATCGAAAATTTCCTAATTCTGTGCGATAAGAATACGACTTGTGACTATTAAACTACGCCCATGCTGTTTCGTTAAAAAATACTTTTTAGGAATCATGTAAGAAATTCTGGAGTTTTGCCGTAGCTGCGATTGCGCTAAGACCGCAGACAAATAGCATTGGAGATACATACATACATACATTATACATACATATTTATCTGTATGTTGGCCATCTAGACATTTGTCTGATCAAATTTGTAGTCTATGGCAATTTTCCCTGATTAATTTGATGGGTCGACATCGTTATCGTTACAAATTAACACCAAAGCCAATGCAAACATCACCACAAAGCGACATTTGATAACAACGCTGACGGCGACGACTTCAAGCAAGTCCGAATCGAAGCTGAGATCCAAATCTTGGCTACAAATAAATGTTGCTGCTAGTGCAAACAGAGAAATCAGTTCATTCCAGACTGGCGGGTGTCGTAAAGGTTGACAGCTTTTGAAAATGGCCACATATGAAGAGATCAAAAATTTATTCAAACATCCAGACGTATATTTGATTGATGTTCGAAACGAAGATGAGTTGATAAAAACGGGAACTATTCCAATCAGCATAAATATACCCTGTAAGCATTAAAAAGACAAAAAAAAATTATTTTGTAACAACGTTTCTGTGTCTTAGTGGCCAACTTGTCGCTTGCTTTGTCTCTTAGTCCAGAAGAATTCCGATCGATCTATAATAAGAGTATGCCAAGCAAGGACACAAAAATTATATTCACTTGTCGATCGGGACGTCGGGCTCTGGAAGCCGACAAAATTGCAAAGGCATTAGGCTATATCAGGTGAGATTGTTTACACATAAGTATGCCTAAAATACCTAATCCTTATATGTTTACATTTACAAATGTGTGTCAACATACATACATACATATGTACACATACAGAGGGATAAAACCTTATAATGTAAATGTTAATAATGGACTTAAAATGTTATATATATTTCTCAGTACTCATGTCTACAATGGTTCCTGGAACGAATGGGCCAAAAGGGAAGGCCTTGAATAGAACGAAAAGAAGGGTTTTTATAATTGTGACAAGAAAGTTTTGGAATTTTTTAAATGAATCAACTTATTAAAAACGTACAAAAAAAAAAAAACAAAAGGCATTCATATTTTTAAATAGAATAAAACTGATAACTACGAATATTTTTGAATAAATTCAAGACCTATACTTTATTCACAATATCATATTTTTGACGCTAATGAGACAGAATTGTTTTTTAGTCCCCATCCCATATGAGTATGTGTATACATACATTCATTCATACATACATATATATGTATGTATGTACGTACATTTGTATGTACATGGCAACTTCTAGCTCCCAGAAGGAACATAGGAACTGACCTGCCCCAAAATTCGAGAGAGAAACAAAGAGAAAGCGCACGAAGGAGAGAGCAAATAAATAACGTTCTCAGAGAATCTAGAAAACCAGTAGCGGGGAAACAACGCAGCCCTTATCTATTGATGTACGGATAAACATGCCCATCCACATACTATATACTACATATACATACATATATGCACATTTATATGTACATATGTATGTAAATGTATACCAATGTTTGTAAATTTCACTACCCGATTTCAGGCGGCGCAAAAAATTGCATCAGATTTGGCCTAGTCGAGAGAGAGCCAGATGGTTCTCGACGAATCAAACAATTGGGTATAAAACGCAGCCGGCGTTCGCTCATGCTCACAGTTGGAAATCAACAAAGTTGAGAAAAACAACATTTGGCAGTCCTATTAAAATTTATTCTAATTTAATCAGTTAAATTAAGATGCGTTCCTTACCAGTGTTTTTCCGTATGGCTGAGGAATTATACCGGATGCCACGCTTCTCGTCACCCATTCAAACATTACTCCATGAGCCACCTGTATGGAGTGTTTCGATACCACGAAGTTGGCAACAAATTGCACGCTGGCAGGAGCAGGGAGTGACATCGTCTTGTAAAATTACCAAAGAAGGCTACCAAGTAACGCTTGATATGAAGGACTATAATGAGCTGAAAGTCAAAGTGGTGGATGATACTGTTGTAGTAATAGAAGGCAAATCGGAGCAAAATGATGAAGGGCAATGTGGCTACAGTTCCCGTCACTTTCTTCGACGGTTTGTCCTGCCTGAAGGGTACGTTGCGGATAAGGTTACCTCCACTTTAAGCACCGATGGTGTGCTGACCATCAATGTGCCTTGCCCTCCAGTTTCTGAAGAGCCAACCAAAGAGCGCATAGTAGACATTCAATATACTGAATCAAAAAGCAAACATAATTCTGTGAAAGAAGAAACAGATATAAAGAAGTCATAAATGTTGACCAAAAATCAAATTATAAGAAAATTGTAGCCCATAAAAAACAATACGTTAAAAAAAAAATTCTTTGTTGTTTTACTTCATACCGAGGAACCAATATATTCGAATCCCTGGTAATCTGTTAAGAAGGAGAAATCTATGCTAAAATTCAAGAGAATAATTGCGAAGATAAAAAATTATTCGTAGAACAAATTATCTAAGGTTAAAAAACTTTCATTTTCTATATGTGGTTGTTTATCACTTTTCTTCATTGGTGACGTCCATTTTTGACATTCATCCAATTTTGTTGGCCTTCTCGCTGTACTTGGCCGGGCCGCATCGTTTGATGATTCATCCGCATCATAGCCATTCGCATCCGGTGCTGCATCTATAAAAACGTTCAAGCAGCCACGAATAATTTTATAAGAAATCCTAAAGTGATCGCGTACGTATCGCTATGTCTCTAGTACCCACCACATATCGTGATCTTTCGCGCGAATTGGATAGACAGCCACGTCCCCTATATCAGACGCCATATGATTATCAACTTTATCCCTATCTCTGGGACGACCCGCGTTTGTGGTTGCCTAATCACTGTGATTCCCTACGGCCTTTGGATGAACTTGTAACGCGTCGAGTGAGGAATCAATTAATACAATCAACGTCTCCCTACGAATGGGCTTATCCCATGCGCTGGGATAATTATTATTCCGGAGAACGTGTACATGTGGATGAAAAGGGTTTCCGCATTGACATCGATGTGAGACAATTTCGTCCTCATGAGATTGTAGTCAAGACCAACGATGATTACATAATTGTCCAGGGAAATCACAGCAAACGCAACGAAGGTCCCAATGGCTTAGTAGAGCGTCATTTTCAGCGAAAATATCTGTTGCCTCGGGGATATAACGCTAACGAAGTGATATCTGATATATCTACCGACGGTATTCTGACTATAAAGGCGCCACCACCACCCCCAGCTAAATACTACACACCTGGAGAGCGTCTGGTACGGGTGCATGAGACGGGAAAATTGGCTCTCCCATGGAAGTAGTTTCAAACGTTTTAAAATTCTCCCAGCGGATGGCTGCAAAATCAAGAAAATTCAAACTCAAGGCCAACTATTTTTGGTATCCCCCAAAACAAATGCAACATTTACACTGGGCTAAGGAAATTTCAATTGGTTATGCATAAAATGCGCAATAAATATACAAATTATATTTATGTATAGAAAACACAGCTGTTTGTTATTTCATTTTACTTTTTAATTAGGGGCTCTATTACTTATTCCTTACGTAGCCAGTGATCACTTTTACTCATTAAAGTACTTTTCCCCAATCTAGGTTTGCGCAAAACATTAGTTTATTATTCAGATAGAAGTCTTTTGCTCGATATTAAAATGCAATAAATAAATAAGTGCTTGAGAATAGGTGGTGAACAGGAACTGATATTTTAAAATATACTACTTGGCGCTGCCATTAGTAGCCGATTTTGGATTATTCTCCTTGTTATTATCCTCGGCGGGGTTGTGCTTGATGTTCAAGTGTGCTGGTCCCACCTGCTGGATCTGAACAATACGCTCATTAACCTTATCTTCAATGGCCAATGGTTTTGGTACACTGACAGTAAGAACGCCATCAGAGGATAAAGTAGACGCCACTTTGTCTGCTTCGTAACCCTGCGGCAAAGCATAACGGCGCACAAAATGACGTGTAATGTAACCATGATCATCCGCACGCTCTTCATGCTTGCCCTCAACTAAAATTGAGTTTTCCTGGACCTTGACATTCAGTTCACTCGGTTTAAAGTGCGACACATCCATGCACACCTGGAAGCCGTCTTTTCCAACCTGAGGTGCTAGTGGCCAATGGGCTTCCGTGTGTTTGGCCAATTCACGATTGCGCTGACGTTTAGCCAAGATTTGAGCAGCCGGGGAAACGGGACAGATGGGAGAGGCGCATGGACAGCCATGGTCGTTAGTCGAGAGGCGATGAGGAGTGGCCCAACTCTGGATATAGCGGGAATGCGGATGCATTCCCAAGCCAAATTCGTACATAGGGCTACGGGGTTCCTGCAGCTCATCGACCAAGGAAATTAATTGTGACAATGACATTTTTTTTTTTTTTTTTCTTTGTCCTCTTTTACTTAATTTGTTTTTCAATTTTGAATTTTTTTCTTTTAACGTTTTATGAACTTTCCGCGATGCTTCTTAAGTAGCGGTTTTTTTACAATTGCTTTACCGACAAAATGTCGCTACTGCTTTTATAGCGGTGAGCCATATGTCTAGAAGAGTCCAGAAACAGCTAAATTAAAGAGAACGTGAATGTCATACAGAAAGACCGCGAAAATTTTCTCTCCCTAAGAGAACGCGAAGCAACTACAAATATACATATAAACATACATACATATGTAGAATTTTCGTATTTAAGCAAATTCTCTTTTTACCCTTTATACATACTTATGTATGTATATGTACAAAGATATGCTTGTATTTTGTCATTGTTTGCTCAATTTCTCTTATTTTGTATTTATTATCTCTGTAAAGCTTAAGCTCAATACCAAGAGTTACATCTGTATTGAACTTCAGTTAAATTTCTTTGTAACCACTTTAAGATTTCTTTACGAATTAATAAATATGTATAAATATCTTTGCAATTTAAATGGTTGCAAAACTCCAATTGGAAACACAATTGTTAGCCTCTCTTAATTGGCTATATACATACATATGTATGTATGTACATCTACATACATACATACCTTTCAAGTCGCGTGTGAGAGAATCCATGTGATAACGGCAATAAGAAAAAACACAAAACCTGAACTTGAATTCTCATTCTCTTTATTTATTGTTAAATAATAGTACATTATTTATATTTTCGTCTTTATTTCGTTTTAGTAGAATACTTATAGTTTTTGTTGTTGCTGTCACATATGTTTTTAGGAAATCATATTTATATCATTCTCATAGTTAATTGGGACTCGTACTCTTAGCAGTTTGTGTTTTATTGCATGGTATATGTATCTCGTATTTTCTCTTTGTTTTATGATATTCAAAAAAAAAAAAAACCACAAGAAACATTTATATTTTATGGAGAATAAAACGCACGACGCTTATTAATTGTAGTAGTTGTTTCCGATTCAGTCTTCACTTGGCCAATTCCTCTGATTTCGACCCATTTTCGCCTGATGAAGCCGACGGAATTGGGTTGTTCTTGGCCATAAGTATAGCTGCGTCTTGAGCAGCCAATTCCTCGGCCCCCTTTAAGAGGGCTTTTTCCACTTTTTGCGGCTCTGGTGATGAAACAGAATTGGAAGCAGCTTCATCTGGGTTGGCCTTATCCTTCGCCGCATCTTGGTCATCCTTGGAGTTGCCATTGTTTGAGCTGACCTCCACATTGTTGTTGGTATTGGCCTCCAACTCAGGACTACTTGGTACGCCAGCGGTTGGAGTGGGTATAGGGTTAGAGGTGGGCGTGGCAACTGGATCCGCTTCCTGCTTAACTGCTTCTACGGCAGCCTCAACCTCTACGTCCATAGATAGGGATTTCGACTTGTTCTCCAAGTCGCCATTTTTGGCACTGGAAGTGGTGGAAGTAGTTTCCACCACAGCTTCCTCAGTCTCTTTAGCGGCAGTTTTGGATTCGTCTGCGACATAATCTCCCTCTCCATTGCCAGCTTCCATCCCTTTCTCATTGGCATTCCCGTTGCTTTCTAGACCCGGAGATACGATGCTCTTCGGTTTTGGCTCGGAAACTGCAATGGAAGCGACTGCAGCTAAAATGGGAGTGAGAGTGGGGGTTGGTGGTGTAGGAACAGTGGAAGCTACCACCTGCTCTACAGACTTCGTCTGCTGTATATCGACAATGCGTTCACCCCCAACATTAATGGCAGGTGGAAGCGGCGGTGAAGCCTTTACAGTTAAAATACCATCCGAGGATAGTGTCGAAAGAACATCGGCCGGATCATAGCCCTTGGGCAAGGCATAACGGCGCACAAAATGACGCGAAATAACACCATGACCATCCTCCTTCTCATCGTGCTGACCCTCAACCACGATGGAATTGTCAATGGTCTTGACAGTGAGCTCGGCAGCAGCAAATTGTTTCACATTCATGCTCACCTGGAAGCCATTACGATTGACTACTGAGTGGGAGGATTTACTGCTTCCCAATGGAGATGTTGAGGACGAAGTTGGCGTGTTACTGCTAACCTTGATTAAATCTTTTTCCAACTCCACTAAAGACTTATTGCAACAGACAGTCTTGCCACCAGCCACACGATTATACGGATGATGACGATGCTGCGGCTGCGACTGCCCCTTAATGGGTACCCAAAGCACCGATGATGACGCAGAGCTTTGAGTGCCTCCACCGAGACGCATTCCCAATCGTGAATGCTGTTGTGTGGGTGTGGATGCAGCGGCCAGCTGCTCCAAGGGATACATACCGAAACCCACATCGTCTACGTCCATAGCTAAGCTACGATTGAAATCATTTAATTCCTCAGCTAGATCAAGTATAAAGGGTATAAGCGACATTTTTCTGATGATTTTATCGCTGGTTTTCTCTATACTTGTTTTTGGAATTTGTGATTTTTTTGCGATAATTTTGACTTTTTTCCGGTGTTGGACTTTTTAATTGTGATTTGTTGTCTGGTTTAACCGTCTACGATCCGTTCCGGCTTCTAACTGACTTACGTTTGAGGCCTTATGGCTGAATGTTCAGGCTTTTAAACGTCTGTGCAGCGCTGAATGGAAATCTGTATGACGTCTGGCCTGGAAAGTTGGGGGAGGAGAAGGAATGGTTGGCTTACTAACTGGCTAACGAAATGCTCTCACAGTCTTTATATGCTTCTCCTCTAAACTTTTTGTTTATTTGCGTTGATTTTGAAGGAAAAATCAATAGAAAAGTTTGCTAAAAAACGAATTTTTCGCAAAAGTTGTGAACAAAGAAAGTATTCCAGTCTCAAAAGAAAAAAAAAAACCAGAAAGAGAAAAACCGGCTCATCACTGACATAGGTTGCCCAGAGACCCCAAACTCAGACCGATGGCTCTACACACGTATGCCTTTATATGTTAGTACATATGTATATACATACATACATACATTTTAGCTTTGGACATAAGTACATGTATATACGGAATATGTAAAGTGGTTGTTGACTTGCAGCTGTATTCCCTTTTTCATAACTTTTTTTGGCCGACTGAACAGCTGAGAGGCCCTACCGGCTGCCGAACCGGCAAACAACTACAACAACAGCTGGTTTTCATACTGACTGGAAAGAAACGATAGTGATATAATGATGGGGCAGTGCAGGGAGCATTTGCCGGCATAGCGTAAACATGCGCACTGGTTATAGCTGCACTCTGGTATCAGTCTCTAGAGCTGTACATGTATGCACATACATTTGTTTGTCGTATGATATATACGGTGCATTTGTATCTGTGACTGCTTTATGAGTACACTTGTATGTATATATGTATATACATACATATGTATGTGGATATGTGGCGTCAACATCCAGACAAGAGCCAGACACCCCACTCCGAGTGGAGACTTGCAATGCTGCTAAAATTTATATGGGATGAGAATGCAAACGGCAAAGGAACACAACTTGGATGGCAATAGTAATGAAAAGAAGCTTGTAGATACCTAAGAGTAGTGTATAGGCGCATATACATATGTATGTATGTATGTACATACGCATGTAAGTATGTATGATTGTGCATTCATACATATGTATGTAAAAAGGTATGTATGTATAAATGTACATATGTACATGCATAAATCCATAGATAGATATATTGACATGCATACATACATATATAATTTATACAGATTTATTCTGCTAAGAAGTGTTTAATACAATTAGGGATTGTTAAAAAGTTTTTGTGATAAAAATGTGATTTAATTAGATTAATTCTTTCCGTTTGCAACGTTTAATAATACTTATACATACGTATGTATGTACATACATACATATTCACACATCTCTTAATGCATGTACATGTGTACATATTGCGCTATATTTGTATATGCACAAACATACATACATACACACAAACATACGTACATAGTACATATGTACGAGTGCATGAATGTACATGCATACATATATACATATGTACATACATACATGTGTATGTATATGGTAACTTCTGGAATGTTCTTGATCGTTCTACATGGCCTTAACTCTTGGTTAATTGTGCCTTATCAACCCTTTTTGTCACAGTGTCATCTTTAGCCCCCTACCCATAAATCTTATTTATATACTCTCACTTTTATAGCCAGATAATGCGTAATTCTTTCGCGAATTTACAAGACAAACACAACAACAAAAATTATGGGAGTAGGAGAAAAAAGTTGTTTTTTTTGCCCTCAACAAAACTGTTTTCCTACGCCAATGGATACAATACTAAGAGAGAACGATGATGCCCGATGCTACGCGAATATACCAGAAATTTCTTCATCATCACAAACACGCAATCGCACACGCAGGCAGAGACAGAATTGTTGCAACCACCGATTCGTCTCGACTATAAATAGACGGCGTAGTTCGTTGCCCAGCGTCAGTCAAAAACAAATAACCGGAGCGATAAGTACTCTACGTCCCTGTAGAATAAAGTAACAGCAAAAAGCCGCTAAACAGTGAAAAGATCTAAAATGGCAAACCTACCATTCTTGCTAACTCTGGCTGAAGATTTGGGTCGCCTTTCCGTAATTCCTTATTACGAGCCTTATTACTGTCAGCGACGACAGAACCCATACCTTTCACAAGCGATTTCTCCGTTCGAGCAACAGTTGCGCCAATGGGACAAGCAATCGGGTGGCGTTGCTCAGGCACCAGTGCCCAAGGTGGGCAAAGATGGTTTCCAGGTGTGCATGGATGTGTCGCACTTTAAACCGAGTGAACTGAATGTCAAGGTCCAGGATAACTCTATTTTAGTCGAAGGAAAGCATGAAGAGCGCGCGGATGATCATGGATACATTACACGTCATTTTGTGCGCCGTTATGCATTGCCACAGGGTTACGAGGCAGACAAAGTGGCGTCTACTTTATCCTCTGATGGCGTTCTTACTGTCAGTGTACCAAAACCATTGGCCATTGAAGATAAGGCTAAGGAGCGTATTGTTCAGATTCAGCAGGTGGGACCTGCTCATCTTAATGTTAAAGCAAACGATACAGAGCAATCAGAGCAGCAGAATAATACTAATGCTAAGGAGTAAGAAGTTCATAAAGAGAGCTTAAATCAGACCCATATACATAAATTAACCATAGCATTTAATAGAAAAATCAATGTAAAACTATATTTTCTTTCATTGTAATCTGTGGCAGATACTTGAAATAAATACACACATTGATACGTACAGTTATGTGTTTATAGCATTTTTAATCTGAATTTTATTACAGTATTTTTAATTTAAATATACATATATAAATGTATTTTGCGTTTTAGTCTCTTAAATCCTACCAACAATTTAAATAGAATACGAAGTTTAAGATAATTATGTAGACAGCAAAAAAATCAGAATGAACATGGCAAGAGAAAGGTAAATTTTTTTTAGATTCCGTGTATCTGTTCGAAAAGCATCAGATCAAACATTATAAAACCTTATCATTGGTTAATTCAATGCGTCCACCAACAAATTAAATATGCATACATACATATGTATATGAACCTAGTCCTTGTTTTCAAAAGCTTAAGGATTTTTTATTCCATCCTAAACACCAACTAACTGCTAATGTATGTACATACATATTTTAATCAAAGGATTTGATTAATTTTTTAGATCGTTAACTGTCACACAAACATCACAAGTGTACAATGCATTTTCAATTTTGTTTCGTTTTAATCGCATTTTGCGAAACTCGAGCGGAATTGTTTGACACAATCAAAAAAAAAGAGCAAACGAAAGAGAGAGAGAGAAAACGAGAAAGAGAGAAAGTTCAATGCACTTTTGCAAGTGGTCAAACTCTTACGCTTAACCATTTAAAATTTTACAACAGCAGCGACTGCAAATTTGTGATACGCAAAGAGAGATTTCCTTTAATATATATTAATGTACATATGTATTATATGTGGATGTACATAAACGTGTCTATATGTATGTTTGTTTTCTTATATATACATAAAATTTACGAATGTATGTACATACTTATGTATATGTACATGTGCATCAATGTTAATGTTCAATATTACATACAAATATTTATGTATATGGTTATACATATACATATGTACATATATCCTTATATGTATAATGTATGTATATATGTATATACATAAGTATTTGTATGCTTTTTATTTATTTATACAAATGTATATACATACATATATACATATGTATGCATATACATATGCACACTACATAACATTTCACTAACTTCGACTTCCCACAGAAGAGAATCTTGCAGAAATTACAAGAATATTCCATGCACATGCATATTGACATACATATGTACATACATTTGTATCCATGTACAATGACGAGGTGTCAAACGAGCTAAAGAGAGAACAGTCTCTTTGGGGGACACATTACCCAGGAAACATTTGATCCAAGTTTCAATATAACATATGTATGTATGCGGTTTCCAGTAGTTGAAACGGTGTTAACTATGTACATATGTATTAAAAAATAGATCTAAGAGGCTAAAAAGATGTTCTGAAAAAAGCGATAAAAGGATCTGTCTCTCTTTAAAAGGCTAGCTCCTCCTATAACTACAAGTGTAAATATAATACATACATATGTATGTATATGTATGCGGTTTCCAGTAGTAGAAACGATGTCAACTATGGACATACATACATACATATGGATTAGAAAATAGATCTAAGAGGCTAAAAAGATCTTTTGCAAAGAGCGATAAAAGGATCTGTCTCTCTGTCACTCTTGTTTCGTTTTATTTTTCTTTTCGTGTTAGGCCGTCACTAAGCTTAGTCGTTGTTATGGCTGTTTAATTGTTTTTGTTTTTTATTGCACACAAAGGCTTAAAAATTTGTTAATATTGAATTTGTTTGGTGCTTGTTTATTGTTCATTTTTCGGAATTACGGTGACTGTGATTTAGTTTTAACAAACTAATACAAATTATGTTTATTTTAAAATTTCGTTATGCTTTTAAAATATGAACGCAACAGAAATTTTGTGTTTTTTTTTTCTTGTTTTTTATTGTGACTTAAGTGGATGGTGTTTTTAAGAGATTCAAAAATATGCAAAATATAAAGCAAGTTTAAGTAAAAATGGTAAGTTAAACATGCATTTTTATACAAACATATATTCATATATGTATATGCACATGTATGTACATATGTATGTATGAAATAGTTTATTTCTTTTTTTGTACAGCCACCTAGGGCGATGAAAAGCTCTGCGATCTACTCTATTTCAATAAGTTAGCGTAGTTTTCAGTATGTATGTATGTACATACATATGTACATATGTATTTTGACAGTCATGAATATGAAGAAGAAGCAAAATAGCAAAAAAAATGTTTGTTGGCATCTTAAAAGGGAGAGTTCGAAATTTCGCAAAAGAGAGTAAACTCGAGAACGCTTGTTGCTTTACACTTGTATGTGTAAAGCAAGCCGGCCATGGGTATATAAAGCGTATAGAATTTGTTGCCGTTTTATAGTTGCAACCGTAAACTTCTGCTGTGCAGAGCTGCTTAAAAGAACGAATAAATTGAACAACGAAGGAGAAAAAAAAATTCATAATGTCTATTGTTCCACTCTTGAACTTGGCCCGTGATCTGGACCATGAGTACCGCTCAAGCGACTGGGATCATTTTGTGGATGATGATTTTGGTTTTGGTGTCCATGCACACGAGCTTTTTCATCGTCCACGTTTGATGTTGCCGCCACTTTATAGCGGAGGAATTGGTCGTCGCCGCTATTTACCCTATGAGCGTAGCCATCATCATCCCCATCATCAGGTGGTGGCACGTCGTCGTCCCTCTGGAGGCCAGAGCGCGCTCTTGCCAACCATTGGCAAAGATGGCTTCCAGGTTTGCATGGATGTATCACAATTCAAGCCCAACGAGTTGACCGTAAAAGTCGTAGATAAAACCGTGGTGGTTGAAGGCAAACATGAGGAGCGCGAGGATGGCCATGGTCTTATTCAGCGTCATTTTGTTCGTAAATATACGCTGCCTAAGGACTTTGATCCCAATGAGGTGGTCTCCACAGTCTCTTCAGACGGGGTACTTACACTAAAGGCACCCCCGCCGCCCACCAAGGAACAGTCAAAACCAGAACGCGTCGTGCAGATCCAACAAACCGGTCCTGCGCATTTGAGTGTCAAGGCCCCGCCGCTGAATCCCACGGAGAGTGCAACTACAGATGGAAAGACTGAAAATGGCGCCGGTGAGAAAATGGAATTGTGCAAGTAAAAGCAAGGAAAAAGGGGAAATGAAGAACAGCTTGATGGTACAACACTAAAAACTATGCCGGCGTTCGTTCTCACACACATCTCACATAACTCCATCACATTTTAATCTTAAGAAATTTTAAATTTACGATTTATATTTAGACTTATAATTCTCTCAGCACATACAAGATGTATTTCGCATTATATTTTTGTTTTTTGATACTTTTGGCAGCAAGTTTGAGAAACAAAGAATAAAGGCAACATAAATTGAAAGTAGATGACAGTACTTATTGATCATCGGATAATCTGTCAATATTTTAGAATTATATGTTCATGTAAACATTTAATTTATTGTTAAATGATTTTATCAAGCTTTTAGTGATCTTAATTCATCTTTGGATATTTTAACAGCTAACAATAAAAATGAATAGCTATTGCCCTACTGAAAAAAAAAAACGGTTGGCATAGATTAGAATGAGACAACAAGCATTTAAAATATGTATGGATGTATATGCACATGTATATGTATGTGTGTGTACATACGAATGTGGCAGGCAGAATTTTTGAAAGCTCTGTGCCTCAAAGTGAGTGGGACGGAATGAATATGAATATGTATTTGAATGTTAAAATGCTATGAAAGTGAATAAGTCGGCACGCAGTTTGGGCCAAAATCTTTAGTATAACTTTAAATCCTTGGGATAAACCAGTCATTTTTTTGTTAAAAATTATGCAAAAAAAGAAGCGCTCGATTATCCATCCGTTAAGGATACAGTTTCTGTTCCATCTTTTACTAAATTTGTTGACGGTAAAAGTTATATACATACTCCAAATGCATACATATGTCTATAGTTTTTAAGCGCAAACAATATTAATATTCTTTCTGAATATATATACACTTTCAAATTTATGATAATTTTAATATAAATTAGAATAGAGTACAATTCTTTTTATATAACATAATAAGGGATACATCTTTTAAGAATCAAATTTCTTTTTACTATTTATTTAGCACTAGAATCAAATTTAAATCGTTTTTTACTTACTATCGTGAAAAGCTTTCGGCTAAAAGCTTAAAATACGATTGGTAGCCGTGCTTCAGCATCCAACACATAGATGGCGCAAGAGTGTTATGTTATATGTTTCTCATTTGGAAATTAAATTCAAGTCGTATTTCTTTTTGAACCGATTTATTAACCTAGTATGTCAGCCTTATTAGCCGTGCAATAGGTATAGTAATATTTACTTGAGCCATAAATATTTATACTAGAATTCAGCTGCTATTTTTAAAAGTCATACAAATTTTTTTTTTTAAATAAATTGCATATAAATACCGAATTTTTCATAAACTAGTTTATTAAAATACATATTTAATTTAATACAAATAAAGAAATAAATAATTACATTTTAAAGAAAAAAATATTTTTTCAAACGAAAAAAAAAAGAAGTTACAAATCGGGAGTAAAAATGTACAAAATACAAAAACGAAAATCTCTAATTGAGTAACAATGTTTTGGCAGTGATGAGTGAGAGCGACAAATTGAGGGGCATAACAAATTAAAAATAACAAGTGATAAGTCAAAAACGCAGGAAAGATTGTTAAAATAAATAACGATAGTGTTGTTCAATAAATTACAAAGACCAGACACAATACTCTTATATAAATGCTACAGAGTAAATTGAATGGATGGCTGGATCAAAAGTGAAAAAAAAATTGATCGGAAATATCGACAGAGGTGTGATATGCAGTTACCTCAGATTCAGCAACAACCTTCTCTTGCTCCGTTAATCATTGATAACTCTGGGTGATTTGTTGAATCCAAGGCAAATAGGCCGAAACTTTAACATAGACGCCAGGCACGTTTACTTGCCCACAACCAATGCCCCAAGATACAACGCCGACCACGTTCCAAACGCCATTCCGTTCACAAACCAATGGACCACCTCCGTCACCTTTGCAGGCATCTTTGCCCTCCTCACCTCCGGCACAGATGAAACCTGGATTTAGTTTATAACTGTAGCCGAGGCGTGTGTTTCTCAACTGAGCTTCACACTGATGATGCGATAGTATGGGAACATCCACCTCCTTCAGAATATTCTGGTATTTGCCATGTTCTCCGAAAGCATCCTTACCCCAACCCGTGGTCCAACAACGGGCATTGGTAAAGTCAGAATATTTATCAGGCAGACAGGCGGGGCTGATGTGTGGATTCTTCGTAAAGTCTACAGGATGATCCAATTTAAGTATGGCTAGATCATTGTCTAATGTGCCAGCATAGTACTCGGGGTGTATGTGAACAGAGACAACATCGCGTTCAATGTAAGGAAAGAATTCAACATCATGGTTAACATCCCATTCTCCCAAGCGCACTCGTAGGTCGAAGCCGTTTTGCCTAAGAAATGAAGGGGTAAAAATATGTGTTTCGAAAAAAAAATGTTCTTATTCTTACGATTTAATGCAATGAGCTGCCGAGATAATGTGTTGGGCATCAATTAGTGTACCACCACAGGCATAAATTGATTCCTTGGGATCCTTCTTTAAAATAGCTACATGCCATGGATACTCTCCAAATTCACTATCACCATCAACATAAACGGGATTTTTTATGCGTCCGGTGATGCCAGCAGCATTTCTAACGCCACATCTTCCCAGTTGGGATGGAGCTTGAGGGCGAAGTGGGCGGCGACAGCACACCTCGTTAATACGACATGTCTTTTCCACAGGACGATTGCCGTAGTAGGCACGCTAAAATGTTAAACACATTTTAAATAATTAATCTTTCCAACAAATCAAGAAGAGTGAGAGAGACAAAAGATTAGAGGCCTGTGTCTTCATCATGATCATTTTTGTAATGGTTACCTTCTCTACTTTTGCTTTTATTGTCCCCACACTTTGCTTCTTTAACAACTCCACCACTTTCTCCTCTTTATGCTCCTTGATGCTCCTTCGTCTGCGATCATGGGGAAATGTAATACGATCGCTCCCAGCTGCCTCACCCGGTGCTGGGGTGGGAACATTATGTAAGGGACCCAAGTTCAACTGTTTGCCACGACGGCTTGTCCAATTGGGTTGACTTTCACTTACATTCACACTACGTTCCAAATGATGGGAGTATTCCCCATAGTTGCCGAAATTGGCCGGTCCATAATCAAAATCTGGACTCGATGAGAATACATCGTTAAATGAACTTTCGTAGGGTGAATTCTCTTGGTGATGGTGATAGTGCTGCAGCGAAGGGCTGTGATATTCAAATACGGGTGTACTGGGCACCATCTCGACACTGAAGTGTCCACTGTTGTAGTAGTGCTCGTTGTGAGAGTGCTCATAGCCACTATTGTAGTGATCATGATGGTGATAGTGTGTGGTTTCAATTGGTTTCCTTTTAAAGAGGTCACCCACTTTTTGTATTAGATTTGCATTCGGCGTGACATGTAGATTAACGAGCGGTTTTACAACCTTTTCACCGTAATCCGTTTTGGCTACTTGCACCGATACCAAGGGATTCACATTTACTAGACCCAAATTTAGGCCATTGGGTCCTACAGAACCAAAATGAGAATTCTGTGCCGGATAATAATCTCCCAATACATTGGTCGGATAACCTCCGTAACCCCCAGAGGTGGGGTAGGGTAAACCAAAGCTGACGCCATAGGTGGGCAGTACTTTGCGTTGAATTAACTCTATAGCCTGAAGAGCAGGCAAAGCTAGTGGCGATTGGCCCAGCAATGGAGCTTGACGCTGACGAAAAAGGGAAGGAGGCGAACAAATTAGGTGAGGTCTTCGAACTCCATTGTAGTACATAAGGCGTGCGTGTTGATCAACCCGTGCTTGGTTAGCTTAGTTAGGATTAGTGACGTACTTCTGATCTTCAGGCAGCCAACGAGGAGCAAGGAGCTATCGAGGAGTTTTAGTGGACGAGCGAGGTTGAGTTGGTTTTGATTGGGTGCAAGTTGTATGTATTGTGTGTGGGGCTAGAAATTTTTTTAGTCTCTCATCGGATGGTTTGAGCATTAGTCGGGCCGATTGTATTAAATCTACGATAATATAATAACACACTTACCCCTTGAGCATCTACTGATAGATCACTGGAGTCCTCATCTTTGTTATTTTCATCGGTTTGACGACGGGTGCGTTTTTTTTCGTCATTTAACTCTTTGGCATTCTTTGGATTTTTTCCATCCTCATCTGTGTTTGTTACCGCTTTAACTGTGCTGTTTGCAGCATCATCACTCAAAGCTTCAATTTCTTTGCCTAAATTGCGTGGGTCGATGGCTAAAATAAGATCATCTTTACGACCAATACGATCAGCAGCAGGGCACTGGGAAATGGGAACACATTGGCAATCAACAATTTGTTGGCGAGACGTGTCATAATTGTTTTGTCCATACTGAGTACTATAACCGCCTGACAAGCCGTTGTAGTTACTAGAAGCTGCTCCACTTTGAAGCTCTTTTTTATAGTATTCAGGATTTTGGCTATGATAGCTATTACTAGGCAAAGATCCAAATCCACTTTGACTATTTTGATTAAAGCCAGAGTTGCTGCCAAAACTACTCAGACCAGACGACGGCTTATAGATATCGCCATTAGGTTTTTGGGATAGTCCACTATTAAAACCATTTTGAGAGAGCAGGCCACCCTGGGAAGCACCATTAAAACCAGCGGCAAAGGCATTTGACTGAGTGAAGGCAGAAGTTGGGGAAGTCTGTGGTGTATATGTGGCTGAGGATTGGGCCAAAGTACTAAAATCCGTGTTGATGGTCTGACCAGAACCAATTGGTATGGGCACACTAGGCACTTTAGCAGCACTAATACCACCCTCACCGCCTTCTACATGATGGTAGTGATGATGAACATGTTGCTGAAGACCTGCATCAACTGGAGCCCCAACCACAACTTTGTTGCTTGAAGATGTAGCCACTGAAGATGATGATTGCTGCTGTGAGTAAAATCCATTCAGAGGGGAACCAGCTCCTTGAATACCGTCAGCATTCTCAAAATTGTACGGAGGAGATGAGACACCGTTGTTAAAAACGGGGCCAACATTTGTTCCTCCCGGGTAAGTGGGTCCAGGTGGTTTGCTATCATAGATTAGAGCTCCTGGTGGTGGTTTGGAGTAGATTATACCATCTGATGAACTCCCATCAATTGCCGATGGTGGAGGATGCTCCAAATAGCTAGGCCCGCTTGGTCTGTACGGTCCCGCCATGATAGGCTTATAAGAACCTTCGTAGCCTACCTTTCGAGGCGGTCCAAAGGAGTTCAATGAGTTTGGTCCCATTGGGGGTCTTCCGTTAAAATAGCTAGGCGGTGGCATTGGCTTAGGTGGCCCATAAGGCCCTCCAAAACTGCCAGACGGTGGTGGTGGCCCCTGGGCGTAAATTGTCGAGTAGAACGGACGTTTCTCTTCTATATCGTCGCAACTCATTAAGCCTAGACCGCACAACTTATCTCGTATTAAGTTGCGCGCCTGCAAATCATTGCCCTGCTGCAGGGCTTGATCAATGTTACCATCTGCATAGACCGCATCGTATTCGCCCAGTTGGCGCCCCTCCCGACGCGAGTTAATCAGTTGATCAATTATTGTATCAATTTTGGTGTCATTTGAACTGATTTGTTGTTGTTCATGTACGGCATAGTTGCGTCCTTGTGCCTCATTTGGTGCGCTTTCCACAGAACGTCTACTTAACATAGAGTCCTCATCCATAGGAGCCCACTCATTCCCCCAATTTGTTTCTGCAGCAAAAGTGACTGGGGCCAGCAGAGCAGCTAATCCCAGTACCACCAAAGAGCTATTCTTTATTTTCATATTGTGTGTATCTGTAATGGAAGCGGAAATTTGTGTATGTTACATAACGTGTTGATTTGACACCATTACCCTATATACAAATTTAAAACCTTAAAAAATGATGGTCATTGTGCCAGTTTCCATTTCTCTATACTTTTTTTCTTTGTCGGGTCGCTGTGGTAATCGTGTGAAAACCGGTCTTGAAATCTTCACAATGACTCATGAACTCCGATTACACGACTTCAACGACTTCGCTATCTTGGACTTTTACTTTCGTTCGAGGTCGCAGACCGTGAAGCATTCCCCCTCCATCTCTTAGCTAATGACTTGATTTGCTCGCTGCTTTTTCTCTCACACTCTTTCTTTCGCATGAGGTAATTTAGTTTCAGAGATTTTGCAAGCCTATCGCTCAACTTGATCTCTCTTTTGGTTTGCCTTGACAGCTGCATCCGCTGTACTTTTTTGACTCGAATGTACGCTTCATGAGTTTGGGTTATGTCATTTCTTTGGACTCTTTCAGTAGAAGAAGCGTGGGTGGTAAAAAAGTTGAAACGTTAAGAGGCCCGGGAACACAACAGAAATTATGTGCAGCGTTGCATTGCTAATTGTCGGTAGGATGTTTGTTAAACTAGGCGTGAGTCTTGCCAATTTTGGTGGCAGTGAAAGTTTTACTTTTTGTGTAGACCAACCATTTAATGATTTCATCAAAAGTTCTTTTTTCTTAGTTAGTGAATAGTTTTATTTTACCAAGTTAATTCAGTTAAGCAAGGTCTTTTCTTGATAATGTTTACAATTTAAAAATTTATACGTATTATTGATATTCATAAACTTTTTGAACGCTCACTAACAAATTTGTTTACAAAAAAAAAAAAAAAAAAAAAAAAAAAAACACCCATCAACTGCTGTTGACTTTATACTGGAATTGTCGACTTGGCCACTGATCACTCAGTTATCGGATAACTCTAACTCACTTGCACTCACCTTAATTAAATAATAACAAATTTGTACAGTCCTTTTGTTGCGTGTTATCCTTTCACTTTTTCACTATTCGTCTTGGGCTTATGTGCTTCGTTTGTCTATAACTCGTTCACTGATTTAACTTTCCACTGCACCGCGGGTTTTATACGTACAAAAGCTGTGCGCGTCTGCGCAACGTCGTCGTCGATGCTTTGCGAATTGTGGGCCCAAAACAAAACAACCAAAGAGGCAAAGTTTGGCAACTATGAATGTATTTTTGGAAGGTATTTCTAGAGTACTCATTTCTTGAAATGACGTCAAGCCTATTTAATGGGTTTTCCTTTACAACAGGTCTGCAAAGACTGTGAGGGTCGTTGTATTGGAAACGACACCATTAATATTATTATTATTAAGTTATTCCTTAGTTATTTCTTTGAAATAGAAGATAGAAGAAGAAATAGAAGATGCCTAAGTAGTATAACTTAATTTTTAATAAATTATTTTAATAGTCTTTCTTTGCGATTTATATGTAAAAATATTAAATTTATAAGTTTAACATATGTATCATAAAGATTATTTGAGAACTTCCCACTTAAAAGGTTATTATATTTAACTTTAAAATTAGTTCGTTGAAATTTTAAATATGCAAGGGTATGCAAAATATTCGGAGTAAGTTCGGCTTTCTTTTTTTTATATTCATGTGGGTAGTGGACGAATATGTCCAAATTTTAACTAAGCAAAACACTTCCCGGAAAGGCGCTACTCTAGGCAACTTGTTCGTTGTGCAATTTTATAATTGGGTCAAATTTAATAAAAAAAAAAAGGTATAAACAAAGTTTTTTTAATTTGTTTATTGCTTAAAACCGGATCTTGTAGATATGCACATCATCCATTTCCATTTTCATTTCCACACTTATCACGTTTGTTTCATATCCATGATTTTGTATTTTTTCAACCCATGGCCAATGTAAACGTCATCGTTCATTCATTCGGTCATTCAGTCCGAGGAATTACCCGAAGATCATAAAAATTAGAGTCTAATCATTTACTATTTATCATTCGCGTGCCATAATGATTATTATCAGTATAATGATGTTTAGTCAGTGATGTGGATTAAATTGTATGATATTGACCTTCCCATAATTTTTACGCTATAGGTTGATTGGCTTTTTATGTTAAACATTTCAAGAAAGTTGATAGTCAGCTGGAGACGAGAAAATTATGCTAATCACTTTAGCCATTGGCAGACAAAACATTGAGGTTTGTTTGCCAAACACCCTCGTGGTTAGAGTTGAATGAGCGATGAGTAGAGCATTTGACCATCGGGTTTTCTATGACTCATTAGATATTGAGGTTGGCTTGAAAGAGGTTCGCCGAACTGGGTAAAGTTACGATTCTTTTTAATTCCACTATAACTGAAATTTGGCTTCTGGTAAATACCCAAACTGTTGCTTTGGTGGCCTGAACTTGACCTTAGGCCTTGTGGACGATTGTGGGATAACTGTTGAATCTTGAGATTGTATTGATATGTACGTATGTATATCATGTTGTGCAAATCAGCTCTAGGTTAAGCTTATGCTCTATATTTGCTAATCTTTCACAAGTTAAACCTTTCAAAACGTTTTACAAACCGAAGGCCAGGCTAATATCGATGTCCAAACAGTCGCCCACGCGGTTAAAAATTTTTGGCACATAAGTAAAGCGGCAATGTATCGATACATTTTTAAAAACAATGTAGATATACATACATACCACAGACATAAAGGACACATCACAATTACAATAAATAATTTTTTTAAGTGATCTCGTCGCTGTAAGATTATTAAATCGTCATTAAAATTTATTTCTTCAATAGGGCTTGTTAATAAAGATTGAAGTGTATTTTGCACTGAGAGATGGAAAAACGGGGCATTTTACAAAAAAAATCCGCAAAAGAGATGTGTCGCCGCCTATGGTTATTGTTGGAAAATGTTGCATGGCCTGTTGGGTTTTTCCGCGTACTGAAACGCTTTTGAAGTTGGGAAAATCCCGCAAAAAAAACTAACATTGAGTTTGACTACAAAATCAAAGCTCCGACTTTTGCCTGACTGCGAGACTAGCCGATTCTCAGCTTTATTTCTGACTACTAAGCCGGCAATAGGCCTTGGGGAAACCCCAGTTGAGTTTTGTGTTTTGTTTTGTTATTATTTCGTTGCGCTTTTTGGTTATGGATTCGGTTGTGGTAGTTTACTTGAGCTTACATAATACTTATTGCATTCGAGTGTGGCATGCTGTTGCTGCTGGGAGTATCTTTTGGTTTGGTTGCATTGATTCGAGTGGGGGAAACTGATTTGGGATTTGGCTTGGCTTATGAGTCATTTGATTGAGTTTTACCAGTTTTTTATGCGTTTTGATTCGTTTTGCTTATGCTGCTACACTGCTGGAATTTGGAATTAGTTTTATTTGGTTTTTGTTTTGCTTTGTGTACTTTTGCTTTTGCGAAATTGCCTGATGGAAATGTTGGAGGCGTTTTATTATTGTAATTTTGTGTTGTTATTAGTTGGACTCCAATCGAGTCAAGGTCGTTCACCCATTTTGTGCGATGGGCATGTTAAAACTAAGCTAATTCACAAAACAAATTATAGGCATACCAAACATTTATTCATACACATATTCGCCTAACAGCAAATGCTTATTGAATTTATATGTAATGTGGTCATAGCTTCTATATAGCTGTTAAATCTCTGTAACGGTATTTGCTCGGGTTATTCTCAAAATGTCGCTGTTCGTATTTGTCAGCTTTAACTTATTTACTGGTAACCTTTATGGGGGGGGTAATGTAGTTTTCATTATTATGAATATCTTAATTACTTTTTTTTGTGGTACTCAGCTGGCTGTCATTTAACTATAGACTTTTGCCTCTACTCTGCCTCTTACGTAAGTCTCATTCAGTCTCATTCAGTGCACCCGCATGCTTGCTTTGCCCTTTCACTGGCTAACGTGTACTCCCACCTCCCTTTTTCCCTTGGGCATCGCTTTTCTACATTCATTCAACATAGGTTTCTTGTGTTGGTCTGAACCGAATAAACTGAAACAAACTTGATGGTAGGCATGGTTCAACTGGTTGCGCCACCATCAATACGGCTGGACCTTAGACACCGATTGCGTAAAATATTAAATTTTTGATCAATTTCCAAGCATCCTTAAAATTTAAGGTACAAACCACCCATCAAGTGGCTAGTCTTTCTATTCATTTTTTATTTTTGCTTTAGCTTTTCTTTGGTGATATCCTTGGGCCCACCCATGGCCAGACTCATCTCTTTGCTATATAGATGACAGCATAACGGTACTCAGCAGAGCTCCGCTCTTTTCATGATAAACAAATGGACAAATAACAAACAAACCGATTACGCAGCGGTATCCTGACGTAGTCCACCCTCTGTGACAATTGTAGTTGCAATGAACCCCGAAGTGTTATGAGAGTGAGCCCATCGGGTTTAGCGGGAGAGTTGAAAGCTTTTTATTTATTATGATTCAATTTCAATATAAATTCTCATTGACAATTGCAGCCTTTTAGGTGGGTCCCCGCTCTAAATCGACAGCCCAAAAGATGGCTACGTTGGTTTGCCACTCCCAAAAAGTATTGCATCAGTTGAGGGTCTGGAAATGACAAGTGAATACGGGGACAAAAGCTTTCTATGATCCATGGGTTCACCTAATATTCTAATTAATAATAATAGAGAATATAATAAGAATACTAATGGGGGAAGAAGTGTATTTAACTTTTTTACATAATGTATTCCAAATAACTTTACACTATTGACCACATTTTTGGAGTTCAATCTCCTTTTCATTGCATAAGAGAAAGGCATTCATCGTTTGCTTAGCGATTTTGACCTCGCCTTTTAAGTACATCTCTTGATTCATTTAAGGTTCGAGAATTCCAATTTCATAAATTTCATTGTGTTATTTGAAACTGTTTTATTTTCAGTCAAAGACTGCAGCCGAACGGCTGTCAGTTGTTATTATTTTTCATTTTTGTGTTATTTGATAAGCCTTATAGGTGAAAGTCCTTTCTTGTTTTCTCCCTCAGTTATTTTTTGCAATTGTTTCGGTTTCGGTGACCTAAGGTCATTCATATTTTTTGAGCTTGGATTTAGTAAACGGTTATTTTCCGTCTAATGGAACAGTTATAATTTCCTAAAATGTGTCATTTACTGTTAAGCAACCTAAATTTCTTGTCTACAAAGTATTGTGTTCCGCAGACAGTAGCGAACGTTAATTCTTCATCGTACTTGAATGCACTTAAGCAGTGCAAAAATGCCATTAAATTTACAAATGCGAATTCTTTATTCCAAAAATATAGTCACATAAAAATGGCAGAAACGAAATAGAGTTTAAAGAGACAGCAAAATAATTTGTGGGTTAATATGAAGATTACAAGAAGATTCAAAATAGCGCAGAATTTTTAAGGTTTTCGTCTTTGGCTTCATTGGCTGTAAGTTATTCCCTTCGATTATTGCTTAGTTATGGAGAAGCAGTAGATTAGGTTCAGGCGAAGCGGCTACAGTCCAAACTAAAGGCGGCTGTTGACGTACTACTTGGGTTGTGCGCAAAGCGGGGGCAACAATAGGTGTAACAAGACGACGATGATCGTGGACCACAGTTTGACTTTGATGTGAAATAGCAGTGGGGACGTGGTGGACTACTTCCCCTACTTTGGCTACTGCTGGCTCTTGAATAGTCAGTACCGTACGTAAGCCGGACCGTGCAGCAAGAATAAGAGGCAAAGGCACCGAGACGGGCACAGGAGAGACCAGACCAGTCAGAGAAGCTACAGGACTATCAGCCGCATCACTGTTGCTAGTTGAGGATTGGGAAAGGTCCTCCCCCGTTTCAACTGAAGCAGCGGTACTGGAACTGCTTCCTTCTGTCAGCTCTGTTCTATCCTCGTCTGCAATGGGTAACAGTTGGGACGACTTGGACGAGCTGAGCGCCACAAGATTGGAGGGCCATTCCAAAGTGTTTGCTGCTTGCGAGGCTCCGACAAACACCAACACAATGGCAATAACAGGGAGATACTGTCGGCATACAGGTATCATTAAACGATTGGTTTCATTTCATGCCAGAGGACTTACCACTTTAGCCATACTTTGCGAATGCTGTCGAACGATTGACTGATACTGGATGAGCTGTAAAATTGCTTTTTATAGCACTGTTTTGTTAATTCGCTTGACTAGTTATGGAAATGCTTCATTAAACCAGAAACTGAAATATTTATTTAAATTCTGACAAGAAATTTTAAACTATCCGTAGATCTCGTTCTGCGCTTTTCATTTTCTCAGTCCCTTTCCCTCGTTTTATATAATATATGTATGTATATATCTAAAGTAAATTTTGTGGCATCTTAATGTCACATTTATGTTCCTCCTTTAACCAGAATTCCTCCAGATAGGAAATTGGATCTTCAGGATGGTCGCGTGCCAAGCCTAGCATGCCTTCCATTAAAACGGGAGTTACCTTTGTTTCCAAGAATGCACGCTTCTCAGCAGGTGTGCGATATAAATTTGGTCTATTGCAATTTGTAGCTTCAGTTTCGTCCAAAACTTCTGCTGTTTGCTTGGGCTTCTCCATAGGACATTCTATGTAATGTAATAGTGTTGGTAATGGTATAATGGCTTTTGGCTTCGTGGCTTTTGTTTTCATCTTTTCCGAATCTTTAACACAGAAATTCTTAGGTTTTTCCAATTTTCGAGGACTTTGTTTGCTTGACATTTTGTTCGATTTAGTTTATTTTGGATATATGATTATATATAGAATGAATGAAGTTTCAGAGGTCAATGGATTGAAATGATTTTGACATTTATTTTTAAATAGAACATCTGCCTACATGTATACATAGAAGTCACCATTCTCACTTTGGTTGTACTCTCTCTCGTCACTAAGCCAATTAGCATGAAATGGCACTAAAGTTACATATACTGAACCTTAATACAAAACCAGCCTGCATGGGCAAATGAAGCGAAACATTTGTTGATTGTCCATCGCTTGAGTGAAGTGGCGGTAACCTGAGCTGCTTATTAGCCACATCAGGGGATCGTCGCTACCTTCACCCATTTTGTTTCCTTTCACATTACGCAATGCAGTTTTAGTCAAATTTTGAAAACGTCCAGTGTCGCCGCCTGACGTTATCATCAGGCTTCGTCGTTTGACGTTTAAAAAATTTGCACAAATCTGCATAAAGGCCTCCAAAAAGCGTATAATATATACGGGACTCAATAAGCCAGATCAAATGATCGGTACGATAAGCTATTGACAAATATTTGAAGGCGATTAGGAAAACCAACGAGTACACCTGCAATTGATAACGTGTGAGACCCATTATAAGATAACTATGATTTATCTCGAGTATGTATAGCCAGGAAATTACTAAAGCCAGCTTAGAATTGCTGAGGAATAGAGAGGGAAAAAGCACGATAAATTAAAGCTTTCTAAAGTGGATATAGTCGACTGACTTACGTGCTCATTTTAATGTATGCCTGATTATTTTGCTGACACTTGTTAATCAGAAGCGATGCTACTGGCTTGAGGAGTTCTGCCCCACTGCCCATAATGGTGCCCACTAACAGCATGGGTATGGACGCATTGCAATATACCTTACCCGCTAGGTGGATACCCTTATCAATGATTAAAACTTGACTTATGGCCGTCATGGTGGTAGCCAAGACACGAAACGTAACTGTACGGGCCATCGAATAACCCAAATTGAAGGGACAGTAAAAGATGACGTACCTATCACAGAAATATTGAGCTATGGGACAATTGTATCTCAAAAAACGTTACTTTACCAAATAAACGAACAGAAAAGCACATCGTGACCATTACAAAGCGGTTCTAAAGGTAGGGTACCAAGAAATATATTACCCAATATGTCTCCCGCGTAGGTCATTAAAATATTGGCCAACCACAAAGAAAAAGGCTGCCACTCCAGTAAACTACGTGGCGTTGGTGCCTTTCCGCTCGACACACTTCCTTCTAGTTCGTCGCGTAGCTGCAGAGCGATCAGTGAATAGTGCAAAATTCGAAATAATATGTGATTGGGAAACTGTTTAAATATTAACTGGGCATTCATCGTGTCGATCAACTGATGATCGACAACGACATCAACGCGTTTTAAATGATAAGGTACAAGTTGAATTTTGAAATTATAGATTTTCAAATTTTTGTCTGTTGTTGTATTTGTCTTTATTAGCTTAAAAAATAAACGGATTACTTAAAATCTAAACGGATATACTAAAAACCGGATTTTGGTGAACACGGAGAATATATTTGACAAGCGAATCTGAGGTGTCTACATTGGGTACAAATTATTTTGTTGATGGTGTATGATCATTGTTGCTAGGCTGCGTGGCCCGGGGATTACAGAGGAAAAACTTATATTTTCTACAGGCTTTATTCGTGGCAACATCTGATGTACAATGGGGTGAGCCGAATAAGTAAGATGTGCGGGAGTGTGTTGAGTCAATAACTTCTTTTTTTCGTCCTCTTTTGGGAAAACTTGATGTGGTTGTGCTTGCACTCTATTGACGATGCGAAGCATAAACGGTGTAGAAGACTTCGGTGATGCCGATAATCCTTGCGTAAAGCTATGATGGGAAATAGCAGAGTTTCCGTTTCCATGAAATATGGTGGCCGCTTGTGTGCCCTCAGTACAAAAGCTTAGCGCCAGGAGTGACGTGAACTAAGCAGGCAAACAAAAGTTTAGAGCATTTGTATTTAAAGTTAAGTGATGTGAGTGCCAAGACTTACTGTGATAAAGCGCATGTTGCCCATTTCAGTACCAACCAATTGCTGCTAAAGACGTACAAGTTGCATTTATATATACAGCAAATGGACTAAATTGGTAATTGTTCCCAGTTGCTTCCAGCTGCTGCCTCCTTGATCAATAAACAAAAAGATGCAAAAGATTTATTGAATAATTGTCTAGGTGATTAATTAATTAATCAAAGTTTATAGACTTCAAAGCCATCAGCTGCTTTTCGATTCAAATTTGAGTTTCATTGGCGTCTACGCACTTGGAGCTATTACGATGCTGGTGTCTGATCACGGATATCGGCTACAAGCCTACAGAAATTCAATACAATACACTAACAACAATTTTTTAGTACATATGTGTATGCATGTATAAATTAAAAATTTATAAATATAATTAAAAATTAAAGTACAATGTGAAAATACTTGAAACAACAAATACAACAGAAACAGACGAAACCCAATGGTTGTTGTCTATGCAATCATTATTGAACAAGTTCGGAAACATAATAATAGATGCTGCCAACCAAAAGTGGAATCAGATTATTAATTGAAGATTTACGAAATTTTTATGATTCTTACCCACGCTAATTTGTAGTATCTCTTTATAATTTTTTTTTCAAGTGT
This sequence comes from Drosophila neocordata, assembly GCA_018903615.1. Classification (NCBI taxonomy): domain Eukaryota; kingdom Metazoa; phylum Arthropoda; class Insecta; order Diptera; family Drosophilidae; genus Drosophila; species Drosophila neocordata. The sequence continues at coordinate 28,377,102 of JAEIGI010000001.1, forward strand.
AAATTGCTCACTCCATCTCGGTTTGATCCAACCTTCATACTTAGTGTTGCGCAGATTCAATGGATTGTGTTGTGTTATAGTAACATTATTATTGTTATTGCTATTGTTGTTTGTTGGTATTACTACAATATTTGCGGCATACGGATTTATTTATTTATATTTCTATTCGGTTTATTTCTTTACACAAAAAGTTGAGACACTCCCACAATTGCAAGATTGTGACGCTGAGTCGCTGTTTTGCCAACTAGCGCCAGGGGCTTAGGCCTGATGGGTATTTTAAGCCGTGCTCCCCTTTTTACGACAAAGTCGAATGCCACTGCTCTTTAACAGGCAATTGGCGACTGACTTTACAGTGATTTCATGGCAGAGCAATTCACACAGCACTTCAGTTTGACTTTGCCACTCGCTTCGCTTCGTTTTGAAAGACCAACAGATCACTCGACCACCTACGTTCACTGTCCCTTGTGATTAATATAACCTATTTCATCTATGATGCGCCTATTTGTGAGTGTTGTGAATATTTTTTAATTCATATATTATTAATCCAAACCTTTAATTTGTCCATAAAAGTTGTTTCTGTTGTTTTTGACTGTATTTTCATTCTGCAAACCCGCTAAGGAGGAAATGGTGGCTTCACGACTTATGATCGATTCCGCTCCCTCGGTAGTCTCGTATCAGGGTTCTTCGCAGACACATACGCGTTTTGTCATAGCGCCAATGGGTCGCTCTTTGGGCTATGTAGAACCTATTAATCTTAATCGAACTTTTCGAACTTCCAAGGCTACCATTGAAGATGCTGGAACAGTAAACGAAAGTGGACCTGGAACTGGCTATGAACAGTTTAATATAAGTCCTATCTATGTGCAACATAATTAACTTAGATCCCTGTGTATAGCCAAATTTACGATAAGAGTCATCAATTATGTAACATTATTTAAAAAAACTGTTTTATTATTAGAGCGCGACCTTTACACACTTTATTATAATCGCCCGTAATCGTTATGACTATATAGAGGTTTGTCATTGAGTCAATGTTTCTAAGTGCATATATGAGGACAATTTCAATGTACATATTCAATAGTTTTTTTTACAACCAAAAAAAAAAACTTGTCTAAACAGTCATTGAATTAACTACGCTTTGGATTTGCTTAACTTCAATTTTCGGTTTTTTCGTTGAACCGTAGTTAACTATGATGATATCTATCCAAATGAAACCGAGTGTTGGGCACTTCAATATTTGGTTATGCGAATATAGTATAGGATAGTGTGCCTCCTTTTGGCAAGCAGGCCGGTATTTTTGCTTTTCTTACACTTTTGATCATTTTGAGAAATGAAACTCATCTCTGTAAACAATATTTAAAAAAAAACAAGAACTTTAGAAAAGATGTCGGATGTACCATATCCAAATGCTTACAACCGTTTGCCACCCCCATCAAAGGTTGTACGCCTCGTTCAATCGCCGGAGGATACTAATAATGCAGCTGCACTCGACTTTTATGAGAATTGGAACAAGGCATGGCGCGTTCAATATAAGAACCCAGCATTGGCTAGCCTAGGCATAGGAATCGAATTTGCGCCTTTGAGTGTAAGCAAACGGATGATGAGGTCTCAGTCTTCCCAGTCTTCTCAATCGACACAGCTGCCTTCCATTCATCCTGACCCTAATGTTAATACTGCTGCTATAGATGCAGATGGGGATCCTAACGATGATACGGAGAATAACAATGTCCTAACGGGTAATATATAGAAAGCTTAAATACATAATCTACAATTTCCATCTTTGCTTGACAGATAATATGGAATCTGATGACGAGAATACAATGCAACATCTCGCCCAGTTGAATTAGCATTTAACTTAAGCAAAAATTTACTGTAAATAATAGTTCGAGTTTGTCTAATTTCCTCTAATCGCAGGATACGCTGGTCCAACTTTTCTTACTCGCCGCTGTCGGCTCTAAAGGGTCTTGTTTCGGTGATCAATACTGATATACAATATACTCGTATCGTTTATTTTTTGTGTGTGCAAAATAAAATGTGAATTTCATCTTATCTACTTTTCTGTAATTTTGCTAGATAAAGTAACCTTCAAACTAAGCTCACATCGCTGGTAGCTTCAGCATCTTTTGACAAATTCTATCTTCCCTTTGCAACTATCTATTGTCCAGGCCTTAACATATTTAGTTTACATACAGCTTGTTGGAACGAGGGTGTTGACAATATATTAAATGATATATTTTGCTATACCTTTTGGTTATTTTAACTGGATAATTATCTGATCTTAGAAAAGTTATAACTCAAATAGTACATAGGCATAGTACGGTGACTCGAATAGGTCAGAATTTGTTTATTTGGCCTTAAATTGATTATTTCTTTTTTATATTGGTGTTTTAATTATTTGGGTTCAAGTTCAATGCAGTGTATGTATATTGGTAGGTAAATGTTGTTTAGTATATAAAATTGATGCCTTTCGACAGCTTCGGCAAGAGTCATTCCGCGACTTGTATAATAAAAATATTTAGGGTTTCTGATTACGATTCTCATGTACTCTGCTTAGATTACCATTTGTGCATCCGGGATTTATTGAATAACATGATGCTATGTTGGTCAGTAAGTACCTTTTGGCCATATTATTGAGTAATATAGGAACTTTAATACAACTCTAGTTATTCCTTTTTTCTAAATTACGGGGCGGAAGTGGGCGCGGTAAAAATTTGAAATAAACCTAATCACTACACACTAGAGTTTAGTGACTGTCTAGATGTTGACACCAAATTTGGTAGTTCTAGTTATTATAGTCTGTAATATCTAGCTATTCATAGACTCGAAAAAGTCTTTAACAACTTGGCTATTGATACTCATTATATATACTTTATGCCATAAAGTTTATGGGAACGGAAAAGCTTACTTTTCTGCCTGTTGCATACATTTTAGGGTCTTTAATATACCATACCCTTTTATCCTATGGTGTGCTTCTTCTGTATTTAAGTATGCATTAAAATGTTTGTTATCTAAAACTTCATGTAATTTATCAAAGAACTTTACCCAAGATAGCAAATTTATTAATTTCCAACAATTAAAAAGTTTTTTTGTTGTTTATACTCGGTGTATGATTTGGGTCAACACGATTTGACATCAATTCACTTGTGAAGTGTAGTGTAGGCAACTGGAGCAGCAGCTACAACTGTTTTGACCAGGGGAACGGAATGGACAACGGGAATCGCAGTGTGGACTACGGGAGTAGCCGCAGCATACGTGCTGATAATGGGTGCCGAGTGTAGAAGCGGAGCAGTTTTAATCACGGCGGGCAGCACGGTCTTAACCGCAACAGCAGGAACAGAAAGAGGAGTAGCATGAACCACTGGGGCTAAAGGCACCTTTCGAACTAGATTCACATTGCTCTGGTGGGTAATAGCGGAGGATGCCCCAGTATTAATATAGGTGGCTGGCTGAACAATTGAATGGGTCTGGGCAATAAGTCCGGGAGCAGCTGAAGCCACAACCAAACAGGCAAGGGTAGCGATCTATATATATACATAACAGGCAGTTAAAGAATAATTATTAGCTCATCGAATGATTGTGATTTTATTCGAAACTTACTAATTTAAACATAATGCAAACTTGACTTTGACTTGTAGGTTATCAGACTGCAACTGTTGGTTGGTTCATGATTGTTGGCTGCTTTTTATATGTTGGTTAGGCGCAACCAACTCAAATGTAGTTGATTTCAATTGTGAGTACTATAAAGCTTTGAACTTGAGCCCCTAACCGGTTTCATGTCTTTGTAGTTTCTTCTTTTTGTTATATTATTAAACTTCTAAGCCGTCAACAAAGACTCAGTTCATTTACTCTACGTCTGTTTTCTGCTTGTAAGGGGAGGAAGCAAAACCAGGGTCGACATATCAAAAAGTGACCTTCAGGAGATGTTAATAATGTAAAAGTCCTGTTGTCGTGCTAAATTAATCAATATCGAAAAAGATTTTAAGTTTTGCAAGTAATTAACCTTAAATGCGGTCGCTTACGCAAAATGTGTGGGAGAATCTATCTATTAATATGTTGCGTGGGATGGAAGGATAGCCTGTGTCCCTGTGATGATGTTGTAGCCATTTTGTCTTATATTGTTGCCTCCACATACAGACATGGATTGGCATTTCACAATCGTGTAATTGAGTTGCATTCATCACAATACCCAATGACAGTTTTATGAAATACCACCACCCTCTTGCAACTATGTTGTTGGTAGTAAGAATGCATCATCAATACACGCTCTAATCGAGTTACGTATATTTGTGTGTGACATATAGACAACTATTCCATTCGATTCGATTACGCGTGGGGCTTGTGTCAAAAGACTTGCAGAAGGATATATCAAAAGATTGTTGCTGCGTAAGAGGCTTGAGATAATTGTGGAATTTTGTTATCAAACCAAAGAGCTAGACAACCATGTAACATAATTGACGAATGGACTCAAATTGACGCATTTTGGTAAACGAAGAATAATTATTAGCAATCATTTTCGAAATTCAAAAATGTTCTAATTTAAACAAATATTTAAATAAATGTTAGTCAGGGAACAAATGTTTACTGAAAGCTGTATTAAGTAAAATCCAAATAAAAAGAAGTCCCACTCGAAATTAAAGGGATTTCATAGGGTCAAACCTTTATACTTATGTTTGCATTAATATTTATTCTCTACTTTTGACCAATTTCGCTAAACTGTTGCATTGCTGCTGGTGTTGCACCATTCTATAAACTATATTAAATACTAAAAAAGTTATATTTAGTAAAAGAATGAAATTTGAATGAATTATTTGCCCTTGATTTAAAAAAAAGACAAAAGTCCCCTATGCATTTAAATTGGAACTGTAACATTGCAACACCGCTGTTGTGTTTGGTTGTCCAGTTGATGTGATTCAAGTGATTCATGGTCACGCGAATGGCAGCTAGCAGCTGTCTGGCTGCTGCCTGTCTGTCTGAGTTAAGTACCCACTTGAGACCCTATGTCAAGGTTACCTGGACAAGCCCCACGCGCACTTAACCCACAATGTTTGTTGTCATTCCCATACCCTTGCAGAAGGTAACAGTAGTTTCGTATTTCAGTTGGCCACTAACAAAAGACTGCACAACTTGATCAATCAAGTAAATTCAGATTGTAGTAATCCTATTCTCTCGGTTGTAAGGATGTCGGACTAAAATTTTCCACAGAACGGCATTTTTTTAAGGTGTATATATTCAGTATTCGCTTCACAAGAGTATTAAAACTTCAGTATGGGGAAAGATGGCGCGGCCCTTTGATTTTCTTTTCATAAGTGTTGAGATGCCTTTTTGGGGCCCGACTCAAGAGGAGAGTCAAGACAAGCGACAGTTACACACGTACTTTAGATAAGCATCGGGCAAAGGGGCATCGTAATGTGGAAAATGAATGCCTTAAAAATGATATAGCCATGTAATTTTGTCGAGGTGAGGTCGTAAATCCTAATTTGGGCAGTGTCTGCCATCAGTTTTGATTCTGTTTTCTTTTTTTATTTTATGGACTCGTTGTAGTACCATATAATTCAATTACCCACGCACGGTTCCGCCCAAAGATATCGCAAAAATGTGTTACAGCCAGCGCAATACTAATATAATACAAATATACCTGGCGTTTAAATTTTAGGTACATGGCTGCGTCAGTCGTGTTGTAGAACTTATGTTTGCATCAGGAATTGTTGGAATAATACGAATTAGTGGAAAAAACTAAATACGATCATATATCTATAGTTATATTTATTTATGTATGTATTTATCTGATACAAAACTGGTTTATCTGTATCATGTGAAATTCAGACTCATTGGTCACGGTAAAGAATTTAAATTTTGTTTTGGTTTAGCAAAATATACATTTTCCTGCTTTTACTGATTCCACTTATCACCAGTTAGGCTAGTTGGTTCTCCGATTCAATTACCCAAGCTTATTTTATATAAGACCTTCGGCTAATTGAGCTTGTCATTTGTCATTGTATTTTGGTTTTCGGACAAGTAAATATTTTTTGCTATATAAACAGTTGGTAGGCCTCATTTGAATTATGAGTGCTTACTGGAATTTCGTTGAGGCAAATTCAAACTAAGACTAAATTTTAAATTATTTAATCAATTATCGTAACAACATGCATCGAATTGTGGGTACATGGCTGTATATACATAAATTTTGTTTTTAAAAATTTTCATTCTTTCAGTTGCTTTACTCTCTGGCTGTACTGATGATTTTTGCTTCCCCTCTGGCTAATACCTTATATTCAAAGTGTTTGATAAGGGAACATATCTAAGAAAGACTAAACTTCTGTCGAAAAGACTTAACTCCTTTCCTTAAACGGGAAGACATGCCGTTTATATGAAAGCATTAGCATGATATTCTTGTTGTTAGTTTTACTACATTGTTAAAAAAATTAAATTGTTCTAAATAATATTTTAAATTATAAATGCTTATTTTAACCAACTACCAATCATGTGTTGAATTTATACAGTGTCCTTAGCGTTAAATGTGAAAGTAACACATTTGTCAAAGAACTGAGCTTTGATGCATACTTACCGTGCTTATACCATTGAATTCATAGCTTCGATGGAGAAAGTAAAATGTTTTTAATCTTTGAGAATTTCATCTGTTTATTTGAATTAAAACGTTAGTTTTTTTAATCTTATCTATGGCGGCATTAAAAATAAAAGTAATATTTTTATTTTACCACTTAACTGACATAATCTTGGAGTGGAATTGTAGACGAAAACATACCTTAGCAAATTTGACAATGTGTTTTAATCATTACGCTTTTATTTTGCTAAATTTTTAATAAATTCTTCTTTTGGTACTTCATAACAAATATACCTACATACTTCGCTTGAGGCTAAGGAAAAAAAATTTGTTTTACTTTCTATGCATTAGCTTTTTATTTTTTGTTTTGTTACATAACAAACGGTTGGTAAAAATTTAATGATGCAGAGTGTAGGCCAAAGGAGCATGGTGAACCACAGTCTTGATGAGAGGAGCAGAGTGGACAACAGGAACAGAGTGAACCACAGGAGCAGCATGCACGACTGGAACAGGTACTGAATGAACAATTGGAGCAGCATGAACAGCCACAGCAGGAGCGGAGTGTACGGCAACGGTTTTTAGTACAGGTGCCACAACTGGTTGTACCACAGCCTTGCTGTGTACCTGGGTAATGCTTTGGTGGGAGACAGCCGATGGAGCGCTATGAACAACAGTGCCTACTTTGGCCAAAACAGGCTCATGGATGACGTGGTGGGACTCGATGAGGCCAGCGCTAACGGTGGCAATAAACAGGAGAACAGCAGCGGAGACCTAAGAACAAATCGAAATTTTACTGGAATCTTATTAGAAAGTCCTGTAGAACTTACACTTTTAAACATATTGAAGGAAGCTGTAAACACTTGTTTTCACAAAGAGATTCGTTATATAACTGATGATAATTGAGAAATCAAAGCTCAAGTTATATAAAATCGGAAACACTGTGATGAACTGAATAACCTTCACTACAAAGCTTTTTGACCTGAAACGAAACGAAATTAAACTTAACTCGTTAAGATTTCTGGTTAATGCAGTTGCCGAATTGTCGAAGTTGCTGTCACTGTCTTATCAAATGCCTCTCTCAAGGTGGACAACCAGCTTCGAGCTGCTATAAAAGCGTTTCGTGCAGAACCAAACACCATCAGTTAAGTTTGTGAGCTACGCCAGAAACAAAATCAATCAAATATGTTTAACTTTGTAAGTAATTTTTTGGACTTAATTCATTTTTTTTGACTTTATTTAATATGATTACAATTTTGGTTAGGTTGCCATTGCTTCCTTATTGCTTGTTGCGTCCGCAAATGCTGGGCTCATTGAGTCCCACCACGTCATCCATGAGCCTGTTTTGGCCAAAGTAGGCACTGTTGTTCATAGTGCTCCATCGGCCGTATCCCACCAAAGCATTACCCAGGTACACAGCAAGGCTGTGGTACAACCAGTTGTGGCACCTGTACTAAAAACCGTTGCCGTACACTCCGCTCCTGCTGTGGCTGTTCATGCTGCTCCAATTGTTCATTCAGTACCTGTTCCAGTAGTGCATGCTGCTCCTGTGGTTCACTCTGTTCCTGTTGTCCACTCTGCTCCTCTCATCAAGACTGTGGTTCACCATGCTCCTTTGGCCTACACTTTGCACCATTAAAGACAATATATTGAAGACTCGTGATTAGAAAACATTATATTTCACAGATTTTTTTTTTAATTTCAATTTAATTTTAATTTTAAATAAAAATCCAAACCGATAACCCAATATATATGAACACTGTAGTCCAAGAGTATAATTTATTTTAATTTATTAATATCAGTATAAGTAATGAAACGGCAGTCCATTTTCTATCAGCTAAAATCAGTAAAAAAGTAATACCCTTTCTATTGCTGTTTTGTATAAGAGGAAACCAAAATATCTATATTCCCAATTGATTCAGGAACTTTCGTCTCGTAATATTTGTTGCTTTGCTTTTTCCGTTGAGTCGTTTGGGGTACTCCAGAAAGAGTGCTATAGAAAATATTTATCACTTACAAGCTTTGTTTAATTTGCCAGCTTTTGGGCTGTCGAAAAAATCAAATAACACATTAAGATTTCGCTCGCTATAACATTTGTTGAATGGATATTTTATTGCTTGAAATGGTTTCCACTTTTAAACTAGTTTTTTTTTTGTAGCATTTTCTTTGTGTTGTTGAGTTTTTGTGTAAACAGGGCACGACCTGGGAACGAATATGTTGAAACAGGAGAGGAGGGGAGCTGTTGCTTCTTTTTAAACTCGTCTAACCAATCACAACCGGGCCTAGTCCATGAATGCTCTTAACTAGCAGTGGCGATGGATGTACTTGAGTGATCGCTGCATGCGAGATGGCACCGGGCACAACACTGACAACGTGGGGTGCAGCCACGACAGTTGGTCCCCAAATGCCGGGAGCAGCTACCAGACCAGGAGCAAGCAGACCAGGAGCTGGGGCAGGAGCCGGAACCGGTGCAGGAGCTGGGGCGGCAGCAGCCAGGCTGAGAAGAGCAATGAAAACGCACTGAAAAAAAGAAAGTATAAGGAAGGATAAAAAAATATGTCTTTGGAAGCTCTTAGTAGCAAATTCAACTGGTATCACTACTGTATTGATGTTTTCCTTTTTGTCCTTTTTATTTATGCTGCACCTTTTATGAGTTTGACTTATTCTTGTCAATTATCCTTTTATTTCGAAAATCCAAGTATTTGTGATCCAAAAAGGAAGTGCAAAAAATGTTTGAATCTTCTAATACAATCGCATTACTCACCAACTTAAACATTTTTATTGTGTGTTGCTTTTTGTCGATGGCTAAGATCGTTTTGACATAGAATTGCATTGGAGTCTGGCCTATTTATACATCTAGCGGAGACAAACAGAATGCTCTAAATGGATCGCCGCCTCTGCATTGGTAACCTGATTGGAAACCCTTCCGGGGGCAGGTTCTCAGCTTACACATTTTCCCTCACTTGACTGGTCACTAAATGCTAAATGCAATATGATTTATTCCATGCGAGACATGTTAAGACACACACCTACCACGGCATTAACAATCCTCGAAAACGCTTCTCCCCATCCCTCTTTGCCAGCAGAGTTGGAGCTATGCGGCGGATACTTGACATTGTTGCATGCGTCAAGCATTCTCAATCTTAGGCCAAGCTCGGTACTGTGCAATTAAGCACACAAATAAATAAATAACTTGATATATATGTAAAAATCAACTCACGAACAAACATGGAGAAGGCTAAAGAGAGAAAGAGACGTTTAAAATTAGATGACAATTGACGCTGTCGTTGCCCCGTGCTCTTTGCACTCTTGGTTTACATAAATTAAATCGCCAACTTGTTCAAGACAACACCGGCAGCGAGTTGATTATTGCAACAGCCAATGTATTGCCCTAAACTTGGCACGGTTGATTGGCAGATATTGTGCCAAATCGGTCAGCTTAGCCAGTTGTTAAATTGAGTTGACTTTGTCTAATGTAATTCTGTTGTAATGAAACATCACCCTAAGATTATTCATATAGTTGGGGCAACATGCGATGCAAGGAAATGCAAGCAAATCTTTATGGCACATACATTTTCTTTGATTTGCTTACAGATGTTTTCTAAAAAACTTAAAAAAGCTAATGACTCAAGCAATAACAAAAAAGACCTCGAAAACTATTCTCAAATTTTTTGCCGCGGTCAGCCAACTTTACTAGTTTTTAATGTGGTCTGTGAACGGTTCGGCCAATATTATAAACAAAAGACAAGTACAATGAATTCAAGGTCAAATACTCTCTGACGAAGATGGATACGGATATAACTTAATTTGATTTTAATACCACACCAATCTATGAAATTGCTCAATTATAATCGTTATAATTAAATTATTGGTCTTTATCGATCATTTGATTAAGGCATATATTGTAGAAATGAAACATGCAACTCATTTGCTTAGTTTAATGGCAATGTTTGGCCAATTTGTTCTAAAGTATAAACAAGTGATTTCAAATGTAAATAATTGTTCGATGACTGTGGGAGGGCTAGCGCCAATTAGCTTATGCAAGAAGTTGTATGAATTACACTTGAACTTGAAAATAGATCGAGTAATGCACATATGTTTACTAACTGTGTCATAATTTTTGAGATATTAAGCACTTGGCTTGATATCTTTCGTCTATCTATCGAATTATGCACTGCATTTGTATAACTCAGTGTAATTGCAGTGTAGTTGCCACACACACACATGGCTGTGCAACGTGTCGTGGGTATGTCATCACCATGGGAAATATGTCATTCAACACCTCTCAGCATCGAAACGTTTTCCCATTTCGTAAATTTTGTACCCTCGCATTACCAGGGGTATGTTGACTTGAGCTACGACTACGAATTCCTTCACAATGTTTGACTTTTGTCATATAATCAATAGGTAGTTTGGTTTGAATTTGAATTGGGTAAATGTGTAGCCGACTTTGAAGGGTATCCAATCTTTAGGGTCTCTATTGTTTGTAATCACATGCTAATTATGTCAGTTTGGCTGTATGAAGGAAAATCGTTCAGGAATTGCGGTGTAGCCATGATTTGATTTTGCTTGACGTCACTAAGGCATATCAATTTCTTTCTTGGGAAAGGAACCATGAAAATGATACTTTTTTTTTGGCTAGATTATATTTATTTTTTTGTATATTTCTTATACATACATAATTAACCAACACTTTTTCAGCAGCTTACAGCAGTTACTTAATATTTATCAACAATTGACACACAAACATACATACGTACATAGCACACCATTGTTATATATCATTCGTTCCAATCGTTCATCATCAAAATTGGGCGAAAGTTTAATGCAAATGATAATCATGAAAATCATGATGGTGGTGATGCAAGTGGAAAGGATCAAATGGATGATAGGTCTTAATAATTGGAGCTGGGTGATATGTCTTGATGATGGGTGGATGGACAACAGTTTTTAGCACAGTAGGCAGCACCACTGGCTTGATTATATGATGGGGGATACTGTGCACCACTGTGGAACTCTGATGGGAAACGGCAGCTGGTAAATGAACAATCTTTGCAACATGAAGGGGCTCCACATGGTGATGATGGGGATAAAATTCTGGATAGTGATGATGATGGCCATGAAGAAAACCAGGGCGGCCAGCGGCCAGAGTGCTCAATGAGAGTAGCGGTAATAGCTAGAGGTAGAGCAAGAAACGCAGATGAAAAGTAATTAGTCCTGTTTAATCCTGTCGGTGGTGTGATTCTCACCAGTTTTAACATAGTTTATTGGTGTGATTTGTTTGCTAGTGGTTCGATGACTTGCAGCTTGCAACTGATGCCACTTGAGGCTAATGGCTTGGCTTTTATTCACTTGCAACTTATGGCACCATTTGCTGCTGTTGCAGCAGCCGCAGCGGCAGCAGATGCTCTCATTGCTTCAAGCCACTGTCGCTTCGTTGCCGTATCCGTTTACGCTGGCGGCTCAACGGCTTCAATGTTGTGGAACCTCTGCTCTGTGTTTTTTGCATCCGCAGTTGTTGCTGCCGGTGGCTTCGCTTCGTTGTAATTGCACCTCGTTTCGATTGTGTCTGCTGCTGCACTGTTTCCCTCCTACTCTGCCCAACCGGCGACCCTTTCAATCCACCACAGTGAACTCTAGCTTGTTTTTGTTTTGAGTTCAACCAGAAGTAGTTGCTATTGAGAAATACTCTTTTTACAAAGAAGGTGACTATTTGGAAAAATCATTATTTAGAAATCTTAAGAAACTCCAAGAAGGGTTCCTTTTGGGGCCCTAACCTTTGACCGGTTCCTTAATATAAAAGTATTTTAACTCAATTTCTATTCTCACTTTTCATTTAACAATTAAATACATTAAGACTGTTTGCACTAAGCTCACATATAACAGAATTTCTTTCCTTTCAGATGCGCTGGTACTGAAGTTTTTGGAAAAAGGTAAATAGTTTTAAGGCTTTTGTTTCTATGCAGTAATCATAAGAAATGATTCCCTGGTATTCCAACCAGCAGTTGGTGTTCAAAGGGTTCGACTATTATGTTGTATACGTATGAAAAAAAGGAACTCTAAAAGTTATAGTTTTGTCGACTTTCGATGAAGAAAATTCGAGGTTTGTCCCACAACTGATGTACCCTTTCTTTTTTTTGGATAGAGAATATTAAGCCAGAATGCAGTTTTATGTTTGACAATGAGTTAGATTTTCAAAAAACTTTATAATAATATCCCAGCGATTGTTGTCATTGCTATTAGTTGTTGTAGGCAATGGGTAATTGTTGTTGCTTTTAATTCTGCTTCATTGCAATTTGCGTTTCCAAAACGTTGTTGTTGGAAGCACTGAATACCGTTAGATCGTGTAGCTTACAACATGTCGAAAAAAAAACATGGAGACTTTAGGCATAATTTATGCTGCAACGACCTTGACTAATAAGGTACATGTTTTTGTTTTCTGCTGATATTTTTGTTTCTTACTAGACACTATGTATATACATACATACAATGAAAACCAGATGTGTTTTTTGTACTTGTTTCGTGTAAGTGTGGGTTTATTTTTATTTTCAGTGGAAATTCCCACTTGCTAATTATATTGTGTATACATTTGTTTAGGAAACTTGGTTCTGTAAATGATTACATTTAAGAAAAAAATTATATCGTTTGTGTAATTTAAAAATTGACAAATAATTAGGATTTTTGGAAAATTGGCTGCTATGCAAGAAAATCCATTAATACTAGACTTGATATTTGCAAGATGAAATAACTATTTTTCATGTTGGTGCTATAAAGTCAATGGCTTCATATATCGTCTGCCTGGTATTTAAACCTTCCAATTGAAGGCAAAAGTTCATGAACAGCAGAGCAAAAAAGTAGAACAAATTTACAAGAGTTGTGAGCTCGTGCTCATTAGAACGTTGTTTTGCTATTGCAGTTTGTGACAGGCAAACACAAAATGTCGAACCCCTCCATGTCCTCCCTCTATATCTTGAAATTGGTATTACAAATTAATCATAGTTTGCATATCGGTTAACAATAATAAACAAAAAGAATGGCAAGAAAAAATTGTTTGCACAACAATTCGCTTTAGTGAAATACTAGAAAGAAAAAAAGAGAAACTGAAATTTAGTTCAATTTGGCCTCAGCTTATCTTAACCAGGAAGACTTGCATCTACAACAACTTGTTGCAAAAGTGTTACAGTTCGCTTAGCTTTATATTCAATTTCCATTTAGGCCTCACCCGATCTATTTTTTGCTCTAGGGTATGGATGCAATTCAGTGGGTTATTAGTTGTCCAATTACATTGCTCTAAAAAGTTGTTAATATGTATTTCAATGTTAAACCAATTTTTTTTATACCTTTGCAAAAAAGGTATATTAATTTTGGTCAGAAGTTTGCAACGCATAGAAGGAAGCATCTCCGACTATATAAAGTATATATATTCTTGATCAGCACGATGAGCTGAGTTCATTTAGCCCTGTCCGTCTGTCCGTATGTCCGTCTGTCCGTCCGTCCGTCCGTCCGTCCGTCCGTCCGTCCGTCTGTCCGTCTGTCTGGATCAACGCAATCTCCTCCGAGACCCTTAAAGCTACAGAGCTGAAATTTTGCACCTAGGCTTCTTTTTACTGCAGGCATTGTATATCTCGGAATCATTCCGATCGGATGACTATATCATATAGCTCCCATAGGAACGATCGGTCGTGAATATGCTTTAACCTCAATAACTTTGTTGTTTTCCAACGAAATATTACGAAAGCCGGTATTTGTGAGTTTCATATACTTCTTAACATATCCACCAAGTTTTATGAAAATCGGTTGACTATATCATATAGCTCCCATAGGAACGATCGGTCATGAATATGGATTTTGATCAATAACTTGATTGTTTTAAAAGCGATTATCACGAAATTTGGTATTTATAAGTTTTATATACTTTCTAACATATCTGAAAAGTTTTATCAGAATCGGGGCACTATATCATATAGCTCCCATAGGAACGATCGGCCAAAAAATTGGTTTTAGATGAAAATCTTGGTTATTTTAACAGCGATTCACTCGAAATTTGTTATATGTAAGTTTAGTATATATAAAAATGTGTCTGTTGAGTTTTAACAGAATCGGCCGACTATATATAGCTCCTATAGGAACAATAGGACCAAAAAAAAAACATTTTTTTTTACTCGTAAGTTTTTTTTTTTTTTTGGAGTCACGGGCATGATTAGTTTTATATACTTTCTTATAATTCTGGTAATTTATATGTAATTGATAAGAACAGTTTGCAAAGGTATCCGAACTTCGGCGTGGCCGAAGTTAGCCCATCCTTCTAGTTTAACCTCAGTTGGCAGAGTACGATATAAATAAGAATAAGAATTATTAATTATTGTAATAGTTATTATTACATTGAAATGATGCAAACAATGATCCTCATTATCTGAATTTTTGTAGGAGTGTGAATTCCTACTCTAGGTAAGTCATCAATCTGAACATCTACTAAGCGTAAACCAAAAATGCTAAAGTCCCAATTGATGGACACATTTGACCTTTCCTAAAAAAAAATTGCAAATACAAGCTGGCTGGTTGGCTGGTTGGCTGGCCACCTGCTGCTACCAATTATTTTCAAACCATATAATACAAACGAGAGTTACTTAAAAAGTTTCTGTTAATATTCCAGAAGAGGTGCAGGTTCTTGTCAATATACGTTTAATAACAACTTTTGGGAGACACGTGTTTCTAAACTCTGGACCAAATTTTATTTTTATATCGCTAAAATGTATGTAAAAAATAGAAGAGGGCATTTCGTAAACTATAAAGTTTTTGGATTTTTGAAAAGTAGTCGAATCGATTGTATAAATTGAGATCTTAGTCTTTATTAGAGCTGTAGCTACCAAGCTGGTGTGAACAACCATCTAGTGTGTACGCAGAACGAATAACTAAAGCTGTATGAAAGG
This sequence comes from Drosophila neocordata, assembly GCA_018903615.1. Taxonomy (NCBI): domain Eukaryota; kingdom Metazoa; phylum Arthropoda; class Insecta; order Diptera; family Drosophilidae; genus Drosophila; species Drosophila neocordata. The sequence continues at coordinate 28,392,591 of JAEIGI010000001.1, forward strand.
TATCGCATTCTTATTTGCACACTCAATTATATGGCCAAAATGAATCAGTCAAACTTTGTCGAACAAATATTGGAAATATGCATGGTAAAAGTGAACGAGACACTACTTAGTACAGAGTATACTTACAGCCAGCAGGGACGTCATGTTTGTTCTGCAGAACTTTTTTCTCCAGGCTTACTTAAGTTATCTACCCAAATTATCTATCTAAAGATACATATATCGTATATAGTCCGCTGATATAAATTGAAATTGTAATTACTTGGGGCAAACTAAGTAAGCAAAAGCCATTTTTATTATGCAGCTGCAAAACATTTCTCACATTTGGCAATTTGCGTAATTCTCCCCCCTTGACTGACACCTGACTGAACTATGCCACTTCAAACCACCAAGCAAAGCCAAACCACTCCAATTGCTCGGACAGGTCGACTACGGTTTGATTGTTGTTGTTGCAACGAGTCTAAGGCGGCGCCTTAACTGACATCACCAAGAGTTGTTTATAGATAGAAAAACGTTATGGCTGAATCTAAGTACATATATGTATATTAATATTTATACCATGTAATATTTATATATAATAATATTATAAATAAAAAAAAAGAGTTTCGTATATATTTGCTAAAGCTTAACCTTTGTTTGTTGGCTTTTCCCTGCTTTATTTGTTTTTTTTTTTTCTTCTTCAACAATCTAAATTAGTCTTAATTTAGTCTACAACAGTCTACAATTTCTGATAATGAATGAGCAGCAATATTGTTTGTTTATACCAATTATGACTGCAGCATTTTATATATCGCAAATAATTTTGTTGTCCCTTAACTTGGACTTAAAATCAAGTTAAATGCTTCTAATTAGAAATCAAATTGAATTTTCTGTTTTGCACTAAACGTTGGTGTTGGTATGGCCCCCAACCCCAGTAATGTAATCGAGTCAAACTGGAAAAAAAAAGAGAAAAAGAGAGAGATAGATAGAGAGAGAAAGAGACAGAGAGAAGAAAAAGCAAAATAGAACCAGTTTATCACAATTTATAGCTTTAGTTATTGCTGTTTCCTTTTATTTTTTTTGCTTTTGTTATGCAATCTAATGTAGAACTGTCACAACACTACCGCTATGTAGTCAGATATGAGACGGTGTGGGACATTACCCCCAAAACCAAAAGCCCGGATATTACCAAGGAATTTGCTAACTGAACGAACGTACATACATACGTATGTGTACCATGTATTGAAATGGCAATCTACAAAGCTTTCAAGAATTTCAATAAACAATAGTCATTTTGATAAAACTGGATAAGGGACTTGTGGCAAGGGAGTAGTATGCCGCCAGATCGAAATATTCATTAATCATGCTAAAAATTGCTGACAAATCACCATAACGACGGCACCTGAAACTATAGCCACTCTGCGCCTGCGCAAAGACTTAAGTAATTGTCAGCAGTCGCCAACAATCGATGTTTGCTTCTTACTACAGAAAGCGGAACTCCAGAGCTCAGACTGAAGCGAAACAGAGCTTTGCTGAATGTAGATTGGGAATATTTGTGGGGTTGGGTACTATTATTATGCCAGACACAGTTTAAGAGACAGGATTACCATAACCAGTAAATGTCAGCAAATAGGAAAATACAAAAAGTCGATCTGACAATAAATTTATACACTTTAGTTTTTAATGTAAGTCTCTTCTATTCTCGTTTATAGATATATACATTTTGTACTCTGCAGGAATCATCTATGACATCATAAAATTACATATATATTCGATTAAAAGTAAAGAATTGATACGGTATGCTTAAAATCATGGAAGCAAGGCTTTCTTTCTATCTGTTTTAGGATAATTATATAAAGCGAATTGATTTACCAATGAGCATTTGGTTTTTAAAATATGGGTTTTAATAGTGGTTAATCATTATCTAGGTTATGGTTTTTGCAGTTTAAAAGTATATATATGTATATACATACATATGTTCTTACTGTCTCTTGTTCTATCTTGAAATTGATCTAAAACTGGTTTTAAATCACTTGAATCGGAAAGGAACTTACAGAGATTTATTTTAAGGTAATTAAAGTGACCACACTACAAAATTTATCCAACTTAAAAACGTTTCTTTTTTCTCAATGCGTCTCCATAGTTTCCCCTTCTGAGAGTGCTCCTATATGGTCATGGTAATCAAGTAAAGTCACGCAAGTGCGTTCGCATTGAACTTGGACTACAAAGTTGGTAGTTTGCTTGGCTGGTGCGTGTCGCAGTTACAAGAAATAGAATTTTCACGGTCAACGTAAAAAAAATGTGGAAACAACATATAACACACTAAAAAAAATTTGAAATTTGCGACATGGTGATGCAAGAAGCAGCTGTGACTGACCGAGTGGCCAACTGGCGCGGCGACGACTTGGCAAGACATTTTATTTTACTTTGACTGGTTTTTTCGTTCAACTTAATGGGGCTGAGTTGGCCAGTGTCAGGAAAAAGCGAGGCAGCAAAAAGTGCCTCTGCTGCTAGTGCTGCACATGCAGACTACCTCCTCCGCATCCATGCTCTCCTCTTCTTTCCATTCTCGTATTGTCTAAGACTTGGCCGTTGGCGTTGGTTTTTCAGCTTTTCTTAACGAGAAAAAAAATTATTATTATTGCATTTGAGCTTATGGTGAATTTGGGGTATAAAAGCTTGTGTCGATTTGGTTTTGGACACACAATTTGGCCTGGCGTCAACAAAGTTCATTCTATAAGAAAATTGTTTGCGATTTCAAAGGAACGCAAGGATTAGTAAGATGTACAAGTTGGTAAGTTCCCTAATAACGCTCCTTTAATAAAAGTTGCAGAAATTTAATATTCCCCTTTTGTCCCTGGCTTAGGTGGTGTTCTTCGCTTTATTTGCCATTGTTTCCGCCCGTCCAGGCTACCTGGAGGCAGGACCACTTCTTCATAGCTATCCGGCTACAATTATCCATGAACCAACCCTAGCAAAAGTGGGTCACATTGTAAAAACCATTCCCAGTGCAGTGTCCCATCAAAGTATTAGCCAGGTGCACAGTTCGGCACATATAATTCAGCCGATTGTTGCTCCTATATTGAAGACCACTTACACCGCTCCTATCATCAAAACATACGCTGCTCCAGCCTTGCACACAACTCTGTTGTCGCCTTCCTGGGCTAGTGGTCATGGTTGGGCACCATCCTGGTAGACCATAGGCAACTATGACGATGATGATCATGATCCTGCTGGCCATCACCAGATTATCTTAGATTTGCTGGAAAATTTGTTTTTTTTTATGTCTAGTATATTTGTTTTTTCTTCTTTCATATTATGTCGACTGATGATAATAAATGAAAACTTAAGTTTTACCCTTACATAATCAGTACAAGAAAGGTTGCATTATAAATCAAGATCGGGATTGTTGTAAATCGGCTTACTGTTGTTACAAATATCAAGATCAGATAATAAATTTCTATTTACCACAATTTAATTAAAGGAACAGAAGTAGATTAGAAATTTTCTAACGGAATGATACAAGCAAGTCGTCCCTGCCGACTTGGTTATACCCTTTTAAATAATAACTCTTAAGTATGCCCCATGGTCAAATTGAATTTAGCATTTTACACATATGAAAAACTCAGAATCGTCTCAGCATTTTATACTGATCACGAATGTATAGACTCTATAGGGTGTATTAATAGCGATAGGTAACAGGGCATGAAAACACAATTATACTATGAAAAGTGAGTAGAACTCTTACAATTACAAGTAAGTTCTTCAAAAGAAAGAGTTCAGAAAAAACTAGAAGGATGGGCTAACTTCGGCCACGCCGAAGTTCGGATACCTTTGCAAACTGTCTTTAAAAAAACTTTTGAGTAAAAAAATTTTTTTGGTCCGATTGTTCCTATAGGAGCTATATCATATAGTCGGCCGATGCTGTTAAAACTCAACAGACACATTTTTATATATACCAAACTTACATATACCAAATTTCGAGTGAATCGCTGTTAAAATAACCAAGATTTTCATCTAAAACCAATTTTTAGGCCGATCGTTCCTATGGGAGCTATATGATATAGTGCCCTGATTTTGATAAAACTTGGCAGATATGTTAAAAAGTATATAAAACTCATAAATACCAAGTTTAGTGATAATCGCTTTGAAAACAACCAAGTTATTGCTCGAAATCCATATTCATGACCGATCGTTCCTATGGGGGCTATATGATATAGTCAACCGATTTTGATGAAACTTGGTAGATTTGTTAAGAAGTATATAAAACTCAAAAATACCGGCTTTCGTAATATTTCGTTGGAAAACAACAAAGTTATTGAGGTTAAAGCATATTCACGACCGATCGTTCCTATGGGAGCTATATGATATAGTCATTCGATCGGAATGATTCCGAGATATACAATGCCTGCAGCAAAAAGAAGCCTAGGTGCAAAATTTCAGCTCTGTAGCTTTAAGGGTCTCGGAGGAGATTGCGTTGATCCAGACAGACGGACAGACAGACAGACAGACAGACGGACAGACGGACAGACGGACAGACGGACAGACGGACATGGCTATATCAACTCAGCTCATCGTGCTGATCAAGAATATATATACTTTATATAGTCGGAGATGCTTCCTTCTATGCGTTGCAAACTTCTGACCAAAATTAATATACCTTTTTTGCAAAGGTATAAAAATACTTTTATTTGGATTTGAGGCAGTTATAGTTTACTCGCAATTAAACTCCATATTCTATATGCATGGACAACAGAAACATAGAACATAAGGGCTTAACGCTTTCCATTTACCAGCCAGCATTGTATATCAAAGGTGTGCCAATGGTTTTCAGTACAGGTGCAGCCGCATAGGAAGTATGCACTATTGGAGCAGCAGCAAAAGTGGCATGGACAACAGGCGCAACGGCAGGGGTGGCATAGCTTATCACAGGAGTTGACTTTACTACGGGTGCAACGATATCCTCAACAACATGGGCAGAGCTGTGTACCACAGACTGGCTCTGGTGGGAAACGGCAGTGGGAATACCCTTTACAACGGCACCAACTTTAGCAAGGACAGGTTCTTGCACTATAGTTGTATGTGCAGCTGGAGCTGCATATACCAAGGGAGCTTCATATAGGCTCGGACGAGCTGCTACTACAACCAGCAAAGCACACAACACCACCTGAAACGAAAAGTTGTTTGTTGTACTAAAGATATAACGTTTGAATATAGAAAAACGATTTGAATTTCTTACCAATTTGAACATATCGACTGAATTTATTTATGTCTTTGGTCTGTGTTGTTAGCGCAAACGATGTAAACGATTTGATAATCCTATAGGCTTTTGGTCTCGTTTATATATGGGATTGAGCCAGCATTATTGTTAAAATGAAACATTTACGAGACAGAGTTGGACAATTAAACATGAGACTTGCAGCTGGAAAGTGAAGAAATCCAAAGCTCACGAACTCATTGCACATTGACCCTGAAAATGTATCATAGATTCGGGCGAGAGGTTGCTCTAAAGTTTCCGGAAAAGTTGAAAAATAGATTGAGGGCTGTCATGCTGCTCGACAAAAGCAATGTTGGTCCACAAACAAGTTTTCTCTAACTCTACTCATTTAATGCTTTATTGCCAAAAGAAAAATCAAGTTGAGCGATGCATTGTCATTGAGTAAGGCCATACATATTAAAAGGTATAAAAATTAAAGCACGAAAATTGCTTACGTTTTACAGTGGCCTTAGGCCAGCCCATTGCACTTTACGCACTTAAAATGCAAGTAATGGAAGACGAGATCCAACGCCAAGTGTCTCTAATGCTCAACACCAACTCCGCGGACTAAGCCGCCTACCATTGCTAATTGGTTATTGATCGGTCGGTAGGAGAATCTGATGGGGACTTAATTTCAGTTTTAATTGTGATATTGACATGCTTATGTATGCGTATGTCTGTGCATATGTGTGTGTGTGTGCGTGCGAGCGAATGATACCTTCTAATTGAAGGTCGCGCTTTATTTTGAGTTTCAATCTGGAGATATATAAAAACTCTGCTGCAGCTACACTTGAACCATCAGTTCTCGCAAGAAACTCAATCCAAGCACTTGTAACTCATCAGTCAATACAGACCAAGAAACAATATTTAAAAATGTTCAAATTGGTGGTACTGTCTGTTTTCCTCGCCGTAGCTGCCGCTCGTCCCGGTCATTTGTACGATTCCTCTTCTTCGGTTTATGCAGCTCCAGCTGCGCATACAACTATAGTGCAGGAGCCTGTCCTGGCCAAAGTTGGTGCAGTTGTAAAGAGTATTCCCACTGCCGTCTCTCACCAGAGCCAGTCCGTGGTACACAGCTCTGCCCATGTTGTTGAGGATATCGTTGCACCTGTGGTACAGTCTACACCAGTGATAAGCTATTCTGCTCCTGCCGTTGCTCCTGTTGTCCACGCCACCTATGCTGCTGCTGCTCCTGTTGTTCACACCAGCTATGCTGCATCGTCACCTGTTGCCCATATTGCTGCTGCTTCCCCATTAACATACACTGCCACTGGTCTGTGGTAAATGGAATGCTTTTACCGATGATCGGGAATTTTGATTACTGGACGGTGTCGTGATTTGAATTTAAAATAAACGAACACATTTTTGAAATCTAAGTAACGCTTAGAGTTGTTTTTTTTTCTACGAGCTGTTTGCAAAAAACCAAATCAGAAACAGTGTTATTCTTCTTCAACGTAACAATGTTTAGATGTTCTTTTTTTTTTTTTTTTGTGTTGACTAAAATTAAAATGCTACTAAAACCAATTCTGGATATCTAAAAATATACATTGGATCCTTTAAACGAACGTTTGTTTTTTGTGGACAAAGTAATTAAGCTCTGTTTTTTGTTGTTACACATCATTCTTTGTTATTTGGTAAAGGATCCACAAAACTGTGCCATGAATATTAACTAGCCAAATAAGTTTTGCTGATCCCCATTCCATTGCAGGTCATTGGCCCTAATATATATTTCCTGTTGTAGACTGTGATTGAGCCGACATGGGTATACCCTGTATTATGTGGGGGCACTATTTAAATATTCCAAAGTAAAACTATTTCGCAAATTGATTGAACAACAAGCTATATATCCCACACCTATCACTTAATGGTGAACTTAGACACAATTTGATTAACTTTTCGTACCCGTTTATCTAATGAGTTGTCCTTATTAAAAATAGTTTAGTGATCTTTTGATAAAAAAAAATTGGCCTTACGTTCCCCAAATTACACTGCGATAAAGGGGTAACTTTAAGGCGTGTACATATATGAACAAGCTTGATCTTAGCAGTAGGTTTAAGCCTACATATCTTGTATCCTAACCTTAGAGTTTCATTTTTTATGTACGTTCTATGAAATTATTTTAAATTTTTACTGGTTTTTTGATGTTTGATAGTTGAAGCTTAAATATCAAAACTGAAGTTAATAATAAAAAAAGTTTGATTAACAATTAAGATTATATCATGTTCCTTGTATAGAAATGCTAGTTTAAGCAAGATTACTGATTTTGCAACTCTGCTAATGTTTGTTTTTAGTGTTCAAATACAAAGATAATTCATACAGGTTTCCTTTACCTGTATATAATAGTAATAGTAATAAATATGGTCAGTATAATAAGACTACATGTGATATTGCATTATTTCGTAAATGATTTAAGATTATAGAAATATGGGGGAAACGTGAAGGAAACGTTTCAAAATCTTTTTCTGTTTTTGTTTTTACAGTGAAAGGTAACTTTCCAAGGAAAAGGCGGTTCTGTTTTGGACAGAAATAGTTCCCTGTTACGCAGTTTTCATGGAAATTTGACTGCTGGTAAGCAGACAGACAGTCCAAGTCGGAAGTTCTTAAAGGTGGCCTAATTAGCAGGTCTTTTTGAAATGAAAATAAGAGTTTTAGGTTGGTATTTAACGATCGAGATTGTTGGTTTTTGTTGAAAGAAGTGCGCGAGGCCAAATAAGTAAAAAAATGGTGCTCAGAAATTGGTAACGAATAATAATCTGGTCTGGTTTATGGACCGACAAAGACAGAGCTAGAGGGACTAAGGGAGGGAGAGGGAAGCAAGAATACGTTCAGGCACGTACTTTACTTAAGTTACCATTGTATCCGCCTGAATGGTTCAAGACCAATGACGTATTCATGTTAAAAGATACAAATGTATATTTTTATACATCTGTGTAAGTATGTGTAGGTGCCTATGTATTTATTAAAGTGAAGTTCAAGTATAAAAGACGTTGACAAATTCGTCAATGATGACATTCAAAAGAAATCTCTTGAAGTATCAACAAAATGTGTAAATTGGTAAGATAGTTATGAAAAAAAGGATAGTGCTTGGAAAGTTAAGTTATTTATTTTTCATCAGTTCGTTCTCGCTGCCCTGTTAGCTGTTGTTGCGGCCCGCCCAGAACCTCATGTGGCGGCCCCAGTAGTTTATGCCGCTCCGGCTGCTACCACCACGTTTGTTCAGGAGCCCGCATTGGCTAAAGTCGGTGCTGTTGTGAAGAGCATTCCAACAGCTGTATCACATCAAAGTGTTACCCAGGTTCATAGTACACCCGTTGTCGAGGATGTTGTGGCTCCAGTGGTAAAGACAACAGCTTTGCATACCACTGCTCCTGGTCATATTGTTGCTGCTGTTCCTGCTCCAATTGTGAAGACTGTAGCTCCAGTGTCTTACTCTGCTCCAGTGGCTCCATTGGCGTATTCACTTCCAGTTTCTTATAACGCTCCCGTAACTGCTTACCATGCCGCTCCACTCACCTATGCTGCTGCTGCTCCAGTTATCCCGTATCACGCTCCCTTAACATACGCTGCTCATGCTTGGTAATTAATGAAAACGACAACGAAAGATTTTACTCCGACATAGTTAACAAAAACAAATACAGTTGATTTTTGAATTGAATGTGCTGTCTATTGATTTCCCTTTATTTCCTTATTTGGTGTTTACTTAAGATAAATGCTAGGATAGTTCCAGCCTTGATCATAGTGCCATCCTGCGCTACCATAGCTTAAAGGATCATAAGAAATCAAAGAGGAGGAGTAGGGAGCATACGTCTTTACAATGGGCTTCCAATAGGGACGCTTCTCATGTACCACCGTTGAACTCTGATGAGACACTGCGGCTGGCAAAGCTATAGATTCGTAACCCAAAACACTAGGTGAATATTCCACAGCTCCATAATCCAGCGGCAAATAACTTGGGCGAGCTTGGCTTAAAGCCGCGCAGAGGGCAATCAAAACGAATACCTATGAAAATATTTAAAAATGTTTTTTTTCTATGCTGGCGATTTTGAAGACGACTTACAATTTTTATCATTTTTGGTCTGGCGAAGTGACTGATCTTTTCAAGTCTGATGAAAACTGAAGAAGCCAACAGAGGTTTTATACTCACGATCAAGGAAACAATTTTCTTTACGTTAGAATTGGCACAAACAATCGAGCCATCAGCAAACATTTTCTGTTTCTTTTTGGGGTTTTTTTGTTTCTCAGCCTCATTAGTGGCCCATTTGGGCGTAACTAAGTGAGGCAAAGTTGTGAATCTGGTACAAGGCGAGGTTAAGACCATTCAGTGACTGTGCCATAGATCGGGCTTCCAAAGTAAAATCCACCCACTCATCTGGTTTAGTTTAGTTTTAAATGTACACTCTCTACTCAACACCTTGAGATTCTTTTTTTCCGTGACTTAAGAAATACAGCTGCCACTTGTCTGGTCTACTATACTATCAGATGCAACCAGCAGCTTGTCCCCATTTTCCTTTCACAAACACCTCTTTTGAGACTCTGATAAAATCGTTGTAAGCATAAACACTAATATACAGTTAAAGGGATTCATGAAACGTCGAATTTTTTGAAGAGCAACAATTACAATTGATTTAATATATTTCCCTTGGACAAATTCTCCTATTTTGTCATTGGACTTTTAGTTTGGTGTCGATCCGCTAACTTTTAAGCTTACCCTCTCTTTTGCCAGATCTGCTGATGATGCATAACGCAAACTGGAGATACTTAATTCTCTGACTTTAATTAGTGGCATTCTGAAACAAACAACCCAGGTTCCCAGCTCATTTGATATGACCTTGAGAACTAATTAAATTAACAGTGAAGACGCAAAACCAACACGACCGAACCAAAGTACTGACAGTCAAATAAGGCTACTGCTGTTGGTTTCAGTTGTGTATTGGCCGTTAACAATGACGACGACTTTGCTCTACTTTTTCGTCTCAAGCCAAGCGTAGCCAAGTCTAAGCAAGAAAACTCATAGTTTGTTTGCAGCAGTATAGTCGATCCAAGCAAACTCATAATTAAGCCGAAATCACTTGACTTTTTTTAAGTGTTGGATACAACCGTTTTACTGGCAAGTTGTACTAACAAGAGAGCTACTGCTAAAAATGCCGTGTGTAAACCAAATTTTCTTGCCAGTTTTGAAATTATTTTTGTTAACATCTGTGCTAGACAGTTGTTCATTACCGCGGTTATACCACATGGTCTTTGCTGTAAACTATTAGAAGTTAAAATTTTTATAGAAAAAAAGTTTGCTGTAAGCGGCGTATTCCTTTAGTTTAAGTCAGCAATGCTTGCTTAGATGTAACCAATATAAAGTGTGCAACACTCACCCGTCCGTCTGTCTAAAAAACTGCAAATCTTTATTCCGGAATCATCCAGTTGGGACGAGTACATCGCACATTTACAACGAACAGAACGATCGTTTAAAAATTGTTTCTTTTGGAGTAAACGTTTTTTTTATTTTGTATACATTGAACAAAACCACATGTTTTGTAAATTTAAAAAAACCTCTTATTTTGTAGCATAGTTTTCGGCCAACAGAGCAGCCCAAAAGTATGCTTTCATTGAAGCAAAACTTGTCACAGCCTTTAAAAGATAAAAAGGCAATAACAGACAAAAACAAAAGAAAAATTTCAAAAATATAAACAGTGTTCAGACAAATTTAAACGTAATTATTAAAAAATGACGCCAATCGCCAACATTCATAATTTGGAAGAGCTAAGACATGTAGTCGCAATAAAATGTAACCAGTTATTAATTATTCGGAAACTAAATATAAAAGTCTAACTTCAACTTCATAACTTATCCTCATTTTTTTTTTTTTAACTTGACAATATCAGCTCATACTTCTAATCATTGTAAAAAACTTATTTGCAATTAACTAATAACTATATCTGCCTCCATTCACGGCTTAAATTTTGGGTAAGCACCAAGTATGACCACTGCTTTTAAAAGGGGTCTGCGACTTTTGTGTTGGCTTACATGAAAACTGTCTTATTAAATTTAATGACTAAATTATACAAAAATAATCAGTGTAACTACTAAAAAATGCAACCGGAGTTGAAGCGGTTTGTAGATTTTATTTTTCCGTTATTTGTACCCTGTTGCTTTGGGGTAAATGGGTATATTGAAGTGGCCAAATTTTATGGAAAGTTTGAAATTTATTTTAAATTTATGGCACATTGGGGAGAGTTTGTCCAAATCGAATTTAAGAGGTGCCGGTTCTTGGTACAAGGTACAACTATAGGCGGTGCGACGGGATGAATGCAGCGTTCATTGTTTCGTATTTCGGTTGCTTCACAAGCCAAACACTTGACCATAATTCTGGTTTTTGTCACAATAACTGACTTCCTTGATTGCAGTGGAACATTTTCATTCGTTTGTAGTTGCGTTTTTTTTAAATTGCTTTGAGAACATATCTGTGTGTTTTTTCTTTGTCCGATCGTTTGATATACATACGTAATGTAAGTACATAAAATAACAGCTAAGCTGTAGCTATCATTTGGTATATATGTATATAGCTGAACCCCTTTCGAGTCTATTGTGTTGATTAACAGTAGATGAACTGTACAGTGGAACTGATTAAAAAACTGCTTGCAAATATTTTAAAGATAAGTTTTTGAATTCTATATCATCAATTCTTTGGTGACACAGTAGAGCTTAGCAAAGGATGCATCTTGTTGATAAACCATCAACCAATCAACAGATTTGATAATTTAAAACAGTTTACAAAACTTTTTCTAAAAGTTTTCTATCTTTAGTCTATTTTTTGTTTGCTTTTTTTTCTCACACAGGTGTTCCAATCATGTACAGATTGGTAATTTTTATTGTTTTCAATTTTTGCTCAAGTTCAGGGTGACTAACCCGATTGATGGCAATCTAGAAAAACTGAGTTTAATCTGCTCGCAGCAACAAAAAGTGAAAGTCAAATATATTCCATTAAATAACAGATTTCGCGTCAGGGATTAAAAGGGAAGAGTTTAGTGAGACGGAAGTACCTTTTACTGTTTGGCACCCGCCAGAAAAATTTACTTTTAATTTAATCGGAATAATAGCCGATTTTGTGGAGAACGTGTGATTTGTGTTGGACAGCCGCTCACATAAATCTTTCAAAATCCGCGCATTGAAAATTTGCATACAATTTGGTGACATACAATCAAAGTTGTGCAAGGCGTTTTAATTTACGATTTCGAAAGGGGAGCACCAATGGTTGTTGTATTTATTCCCTTTTGTTGTTGAAGCATAAATAAAAGGTTAATGATTGAAATGCCTAATTATGAAGCTATTTTGGTTTGTGGCTTTTGGGTATTGAAAGTGCGATGACAACTGCAGCATTAAGCTCGGTGAAGCCGCCACATACTGTTTAACTTAACCGATTTTAATATGTAAGAAAAACAATGTCTTAACTTCCCGATGTATAAGTCAGGCAAAAATTTATAATAGTTTCAAAAACTATATAATATGAACCTCACCGTGAATCTTGTCTTTGCTTTACTTTGAGTTTTGTGGTTAAGCCCAATGTGAGATCTCTAACTGAAATCGGTTTGCAAACAGGAGAGTCATTCTACTGCAGAATTTGAGAGAAAAAGACGGGGTTGGCAAGAAGGCAGGCGTAAGTCAACTGAGTTAAATTCCACGTGGCAATAGGAGGAAACGAGAAAGATTTCACAAAGTGAACATTTGTTATATTTTATTCTTTAAAGTTGATCCTAGAAATTTCATTAAAGAATATGAGTATAAGAGAGGTCCAAACTGACTCTTCCCGTGCTAGTTGGTAGGTAGTTCTTACTCAACATAGATAAAAACGTTCTCTTCTATATCAAAAGTCCAAATGGTAAAGTAGAATATTATTTCTAGAACCATTTAGTACGATTGTTTACACTTTCAATTGTCTTTTTCTTATGTCGGCCATTGTTACAGTTACAGAGTTCGTAGGTGTGTGTAGTTGCTGTATTATTATGGTAAAATTATTTGCTATTGTTGTTGTTGCTCGACTTGCTTTGTAATATGCACGACATTGCGACAAAATAAAATAAACACGACCTTGACCGCTTCGCCTTGTTGTCCAACATGTGGTACTTGCCCAAGAAATAGTCATAACCATCACCAGGGCCGTGTGGATTAGCTTGTCCAAAAGGGGCTTTCAAGCTTTCTGTTAAGGAAATATGTTTTACAAATACAGCTGGCTTTCCTTTGAAATAGTTTAGCAATTTCACATATGTTACAGCAGGATAATTTAAAAAAAAAACAATTTTAATTAATCAATGATTTCCCAAAACCCCTGTGCGCGGCTCTGATTGTCACATCCACAACAAATTGCTTATGGAGTCAGCAGACCAAATGCAAATTAACATCAAAGTAATAATTATGTACATATAATAATAGTAGTACAAAACTCAGCTAAATCAAATTAAAGAAATAACGAATTAAATAATAAGTTATTTGGCGGTCATGTTTAAGAAACAAGTGTTTCCAGCTTCAACATTATTTTGAAACCCAAGAAAAATTAGCCGGTTATCTGACAGTTTTATTAAAAATCACATAATTTTTAAAGAAAATGTTTGATTTTTAATTTGAAATTTAAAATGATTTATTGGGCAATCGATGTGTGTAGACAGGAAATCAAAGCTCTGGCAGTTGCAGTTCCAGTTGGGGCGAAGCCATTAAAATGATATTATTTACTTCAAATCAAATTGGAAGTAAATCAAAAATGACTAGCCACAAGAGTTAGAGTTTGAGTGGGTGGTGAATTGAGTCTTGGTCGATTTTAACTATCGATCGTGGAATTGGCATCCTGTTTTGTGTCAATCAAAAGTGATTCGTGTCAATTATAGATTTATGCGACACTTGTTGCCGCCTTTTATTTTGTGAATTTGCATAAAATTTGTAGCCAAACAGCCCAAAAGTATCACTGATATAGTGAAGGGTTTTAGTCTTTCCGATATACAGATTTTTAGGTTTTAAGTTGCTAAAGCAACCAATCAAATCAGATCAAGCATTGTCCACTGTTCACTGGTCAGTAAGTTTTGTATTGATTTATGAGCCCCTAGCTTTGTTCCATTGAATCTCTAAAGAGACTATAAAGCGGCTAGCTTATTTATAAAAAATATTAAGAATGGATATTAAGAAATATGGTTTGCTATTAAATGGCAGAAAATGTTTTCAAGTTTTTCTTAGTGCAATTTATTTCCAAATTCAAAAATTAATTTTTCTCAAAATCACGCATGCAGTTAGCCCAGGCCTTTGCCTGGAAAATGGAGATAAGAAATCTGCTAAAAAGTCAAAACCAGAGCCAGCTGCTGCAGTTACCCGCAAATTTGTAGTCAGTTATTAACAACCGCAATTTTTTATTTACTGTTTTTGTTGTGCGTATTTCAATATGCATATGAATTCGAATTTGGATAGGCTGCGGCAACTGTTCCATTTCCATTTAGCCTGTTCACCATTTTGACTCTATTTTCTGCACCTTAAGATCTAAATTTGTTTATACATGTACACAAATTATGAAAAGGATATAATGTGATTAACCAGTTAAAGTACAAGTACTGTAAAATGAAAACGATAATTTTTCAAATTTCAAATTTTCTAAGCACAATAAGTGCTACATTTCCTTAACAATAACTTGATTACAAAGACACTGAAAAAGAGTGCTACCAAGCTAATTAAAGTAAATGCCAACTCAGCCACCCGAAGTTTTCATTAAACAGTGCTACATACAAACATATATGCGAGTATAAACGTGACTTATTTGAGACTCGATCTCTCTGGTGATTTCGTTGTGAGGCGATTTTTACTGGTCGGTGATTCTCAAAGTGTAGTCAAAGCTTCGGCTTTTGGCTGCCTCAGGTCTGCTGCCACAGACAGGGCGTACACGATAGGTTGCTGTCTCTCTCTTTTTCTCTCAAATTTTAGCTTGGTACATTGTTAAAATATCGTTTTTGAGAATATTTCGTGTGTTTTGCTTGGTATAAATAGGACGACAATTCAAACTTTGATCACATAAGACATAATCAACTCATTCAGTCAAGAAGTCAGTCAAAGAATAAGTTAAATAACCAGCAAAATGTTCAAATTGGTAAGGTTGTGGTTAAGACGAAAGATTCAGTGCTCTTAATAACTGACCCGAATTTTTATATGCATAGATTGCTATCACCCTTGCCCTGTGTGCTGTAACTCAAGCTGGCGTGATTTCTCCTTATGGAGCTCATGGTTATGGTCTAGGCTACGGTGCAGCCTTGGCTCCTTCATATGCTGCTCCAGGCCTTATCTCGCATGCTCCAATTATAAAATCCTACGCTGCTCCCGCCATTGTGGCTGCCCATCCAGTAGCTACCTCGTATGCCAATACCTACAAAGTGGCTACTAAGGCGATTCCCGTTGTTCATGCTTCTCCTTTGTTGCATGCTGCTCCCGCTGTTGTTGCAGCACCTGCTCTGCACACCACCTCAACTTATCACGGTGGATTGGGATATGGTGCTTATGGTTCATATGGCCTGGGCTATACTGGCTATGGTCATGGGTATCTGCATTAAGAGAACCAAATAACGAAAAGATTCCTTGTTGACGACCTCCATCTGTAGCGCTTTCGTTTCCATAATATTCATCTTGGGATATTTTGATTGTGACTCCTTCGTCTCTTTACTGCCGTCAAAGTGCTAAAGTAATTGAGTCATCGGAAAAATAAAAATAATTTTTTTTTGAGACAGAGACATACATACATAGAAAAAATCAGAGAGTGAGATTACCGTTCTGGTTGAAACGTTAAGATTGTTTATTGATTTGTAATGAGTGCCGCTTGGACTTTTGTTCTTGTTAAATAAATTATGAAAACTCCACTGATAATCTAAACAAAACTGTTTAATAACCCTGCCTTTCTATTATATTGATAAATATACAAAAAAGTAGTAATTAATATTATTACATCATATTCCACGTGAATCGAGACGATCGAAACACGACGATGTAAAATATAATTTAGCTATTTTTTAAGATGCCTAATGAAATATCTTAAAGCCGTCCGAGTGAAGTTTTAGTACTTTAATGTTGGCAAATTGTTTGCCCATACCATTGGAACTAGTTTTTCTTTAAATATTTGTGTCACATTGACAATAACAATTAAACTAAAATTCGCTTATGCAATTTAAAAGCATCTAATTCATATTGCCCCTAATATCAAGTGTTGAAACTTCTTTGGTAAACTGCCCGATTGAAAAATACATACATACATATGTATTTCATGGAATTGCATGTGCTTCCCCTCCATCGCCCTCAAGCGCCAACTTCAAGTAATTATCAATTGCCTGTCGAAAGGCTCAAACAGCAATCGCATGTGCTGACAACAGGTTATTGTCACTGTTGATGTTGTTGTCAAGAAAGTGCGTTTATTTTTGCAGCCAGCATTAAGCAAACGACAAATACCCGGCATAGAAAATGTAAGTCAATATGTTTACCAAGTGTTGGACTTGAAACCAAAGCTTTTTAATAAATTCTCCTAAATAAAATTACGCTTCTACGAATAATTGTGAGATTTAGTGTGGCATATAATCGAAACTATGTTATACCTAGACATGCACTACCTTGAGCTTGGAACCAACCAATTGTAAAATATATATACATATATATATATATATATAAATGTAATCACTGCAAGTTATTGTAGAAATATGTAAATTGGGTTAACGACACAACGATGGTAACTAGCAATTGTTAATGTAAAAACAAAAATGCAGACAAAAATAAAAAGACCCTGGGATACTTCCTACTTGAAAAAGAATTCTGAAAAGCATTGAATATTCATTCAAGCCTAACAAAAGCAAGAGCCAAAAACCCCCAGATTGCCGCAGTAGTAGATGCATTCTGTTGGCACACTTTGCGCGCGTTTGTTTTTCCCACAACCTTGTAAATGAGGTAGCTCTATTCTCAGCACTGTGCTGAATTGCTCTGCCCCTTTTTTAAGGGAAAATCTCAGTTCCCATGAACATGATACTATATTAAATTTTGTCGCCGCAAAGTATGCTTATCAAATTGACGCCAGAAGCCGGCACAGCCTTTTGTTTGAATCAAAGCTAACACTAAAATTACAACTAAAGGCATCCATAAATAAATGATATAAAGCAGTACAAGATGGCGTTTCTTTGTCCGTTACTGTTGTCTTGCAGAGTAAAAACAAAACTATGCTTGGTAAAGGTATTTTGTGTATATATAAGTAAAAAATCCTTTAATTTTTTTTTTTAACTTTCCTTAATACTTGCACGAAAAAGGGCACCTTATACTTCTCTCCTTGAATTGTCAGTGCAAGACTCTGATGAAGTTCATATTTCCCATCACATTTTATCGGACTGTAGCAATTAAGCTGACTATTGAAATCGAGAACAAGTTGGTTTTAATTAAAAGCAAAACCAAAAGGGTCAGTCAACTCAAATCTGTGCGTGGTCACAGATCCTTTCTAAATAAATATTTATCTGGGAGCCTTAGGAAATGCACGTTTCTCAACATTGCACACGCCTGACCTTTAGATGCGAATGCAGCCCATAATGATGTGGATGTAGATGGTTGACGTAAGGCAGATGACCTTGCATTGGTACATTGACAGTAAGTTCTTCACTTGTTATTGTTTACTACTAAAGGATTTTCTGACGATAATCTAATACGAAACGTGTATCTGACCCGCGGCCGATGCAGTGCCTGTGAACTAACGGGGCGTATACGTAGTTTGATTAATTATAAGGCTGAAAAAACTAAAAATAATAACTAAGAGAAAACTAAGTCGCAAATACCGAATGTTTCTCATTGTGTATTCATTTTTATTTGCATTATAACAAAATAATATGCTAAAAGCATTGAAACTTTACTTTCATTTTGTATTTTGTTTGTTCAAGTGAAATCTTTTTCTTGCTAAGTTTGATAGGGAAAGTCCTTTATAGCTGCTGTGTAACACCACAAAGACAAGGTAAATGCCACGTACATATGCTTTTTCTGTGACACGTGCAACGGTTTACTTAGCATAAAAGCCAGCAACCATGGCTGCCTCATCCTCTTTAGCAGCTGTATTTGTTGGCATCAGTGTCACACTTGAAATCTGAAAAGGGGGCTCGTGTGCTCTCCGAACGAACTTATTCGCGAATTGGCTTCCAAGAGGCAAACATATTGATTTCTGATTCAGCCAATTTTTGATGGTTTTTTCTTCAACGTTTACAACCTGCTTACACCCTCTTAAGTCCTCCTTAAAGTACTTAAAAAGCGCGCGTGTGTCGCATTTAGAAGCAAAGCTAATTACCCAAAAGCAAGCAATTCCCTTAATGTTTATGATTCAGGACCCACTTTCAGGCATTTTAATTGCTATAAGAAAATTTAACATTTTGCTCGGTGGTCATAATAAATTATCATTTATGTTAAAGCTATATCTATCAATCAGAGTCATAAGGCATTAAGGTGCTGGAAACGTGATCACAGTGAATACAGTGAGTGGTGTACAGAATTGAGTTGACACAAACTTGGGCGTAGCGAGAGAGCGGCAATATGGTCTGCTATTCTCTGCTACAAGTATTAAGCTTTTTATACCTTTGCAAAAAAGGTATATTAATTTTGGTCAGAAGTTTGCAACGCATAGAAGGAAGCATCTCCGACTATATAAAGTATATATATTCTTGATCAGCACGATGAGCTGAGTTGATATAGCCATGTCCGTCTGTCCGTCTGTCCGTCTGTCTGTCTGTCTGTCTGTCTGTCTGTCCGTCTGTCTGGATCAACGCAATCTCCTCCGAGACCCTTAAAGCTACAGAGCTGAAATTGCACCTAGACTCCTTTTTGCTGCAGGCATTGTATATCTCGGAATCATTCCGATCGGATGACTATATCATATAGCTCCCATAGGAACGATCGGTCGTGAATATGCTTTAACCTCAATAACTTTGTTGTTTACCAACGAAATATTACGAAAGCCGGTATTTGTGAGTTTTATATACTTCTTAACATATCCACCAAGTTTCATCAAAATCGGTTGACTATATCATATAGCTCCCATAGGAACGATCGGTCATGAATATGGATTTCGAGCAATAACTTGGTTGTTTTAAAAGCGATTATCACTTAATTTGGTATTTATAAGTTTTATATACTTTCTAACATATCTGGAAAGTTTTATCAGAATCGGGGCATTATATCATATAGCTCCCATAGGAACGATCGGCCAAAAAATTGGTTTTAGATGAAAATCTTGGTTATTTTAACAGCGATTCACTCGAAATTTGGTATTTGTAAGTTTGGTATATATAAAAATGTGTCTGTTGAGTTTTAACAGAATCGGCCGACTATATGATATAGCTTCTAAAGGAACAATCGGACCAAAAAAAAAAAAAAATTTTTTTTTACTCGTAAGTGTTTTTCTTGGAGCCACGGGCATGATTAGTTTTATATACTTTCTTATAATTCTGGTAATTTATATGTAATTGATAAGAACAGTTTGCAAAGGTATCCGAACTTCGGCGTGGCCGAAGTTAGCCCATCCTTCTAGTTTCTATTAGTTTTCTGTGTTCTTTTTGTTTTGTAAATTTGAAAGTGCTACAAATGTGTAAGGGTTAACTTCTAAAATCTAGTTGAAGCAACAATATGTAAATATACATTTTCATTTTCACAATATGTAAATATTTAAAATTTCATTCAAATCGGATTGTAAATATTGAAGATGTACACCTACTATATGTTTAATGAAGCATGCAAGTTGGGATGGTACCCTGGGACGGCTTGCATGCTTCATTAGAAACTTCTGACCACAATCAACTGAGCCTCTTTTCAAGGGTAAAAGATATTCAGGCTTTTACAATCTGCATTATTATGAAAATAACAAAGACTGAAAAGAAAATATTTTAACCTTGTGGACTAAGTAACTATAAATAAAAAAGAAGTCATTCCGCCCATAATATTAGAGTTTTTAGCCGAGGGGACTACAAAATGCCGCATGCCTTAGCCGCACGATTTGGATTTGCTTGTTGACTGCACGTAAGTAGTTGCTTTTGCCTTCGTGAAATGTTCCCTTAATGGAGTTTTCCCTCTTTCTATTTTTTGTCGTCATTTAATTAAAAATCAGCATAGTCGGTATTCGTGGTATATATAAAACCTGATGAGTTACCCGAAATCTGTCCATTACGTGTGAAAGTGTTGAACTGTTGTGACTTCATCAAAATCGAAATTTAAATTGGAATTGCGAATAAAATGTTGGCAATTGTATGTAATATACGAAGAAATGAAAGTTGTATTTAAATAAAGTATGTCTATTTAATGCAGATTGTTCTACTCTGTGGTGTTGGCCATTATGACCCTGTTTTCGGAAGCTTTTTACATAGCTCCTCGTCTTCAGTTGGCGTACCAGTTCCCGTGCCAGTTCCTGTTGGTATACCTGTGTCTGTGCCAGGACCTGTGGCGGTGCAAGCTAACGTGGCTATACCAGCAGATTATAGTGATGCTTCTGCTCACCCTTATAGTTTGGCGTTAGCTTATGCTGCCCCACAGCCTTTAAGAACTGTGCTGAAATATGCACAGACATATGCAGTTCCCAATCCTGGTATAAAATATTCATTGGGGGCACCCGTGACGACAACCATCACAGCATATTCCGGCCTTGCAGCTCTTTTTCCACATTTGTCTAAGAGAATTGCGGCACCCTTACATAATGTGCGAGCGAACCCTTTGCCTCCTTATCGCCTTCATACGTCACCCCTCCCAACAACATTTTATGCAGCTCCACAACTTACATATGCTAGCCCCTCCATCTGGTAATCATATTTGTATATTTAATAAAACAATACATCTTTGTATATATATATTTATATATATATATATATATATATATATATATATATATATATATACATATATATATATATCTATGAATGTAACATAATTAAGCAAATAATTAAAAAAAATATATGCGGGAATTTTTTGATGATAAAGATACATACACTTATATTGTCACCAATTTTTGATTTTACATATTTAACTAAACGACACGCAAAGCCGTGTATGCACTCTGAAGTTGGTTAGGCATCGAAGTGTGATATGATCCATAATAGTTTTCATTATGATCGAATTCTTAAAAGCTGATCATTATTATTGGTAAAATGTTGAAAAGCAAATGCTCATTGTAATCATGAAACGCCCCCTTTGCTTTTTCTTTACTGACCAACCTTACTCTAAAATCTTTTGAGAGTCCAAGTTTTTAACGAAATGGGTCATCAGTTAACGTTGTGCATACATTTTTTGTGTGAAGACGAACAGCTTTATTAGCTTTGAATTAAATGCGAATACATTTCGATCATGATGAGTTCGGCTCTACTACTAGACGGAGGTCAACAAGCGAACGCGAATCTATAAGGTTTTTTTCGACTAAATTCGTTGTCGAAAACTTGCAGAGAAACAACAACACTTTTGTTATTAGGTCTTTAATATGCAAAGCTCACCATCGCAACAACGTGTCTCAAGTCTTGATTAAGAAGGGGAAAAAAGAGGGGCCTAATGGATTTTTTTGTGCGGCTTTTGTAGCTTCTGTCACATGATAGTCGCTTTGCTGCTTAATAAGCTCAAAATGCTTGGCAAGGTGTCGATATCTCTATGGGGCATGTAGTAGGAGCGTCGAAAACGAAAGGGGCATTCAAAAGGATTGGATTCAAAATACCTATTTTGACTTTAAGAAATTATTAAAGATTGAGTGAAAAAAGTTTAAACTTTTCTAACAGCCACTCAAAGAAAACCATGTTACATCAGATACAATACATCAAAAACGGGTCAAACATTTGAAGTTTTCCGACATTTTAATAATTAATTAATAGATGTGCAGTGTTTCGTAAGGCAACAGACGAATTTTAATGTTTTGGATAATGCTCAATATTAGGCCATATTCTATTATGAACCACCGCATTGTTGTAAGGGTAGCCCAAAGCGATAGATGACTTGAGACTTATCTTTGAATATTTTGCAAAAAGTAATTTCCAATCTTGCTGGCCCCTTTTGACTACGCCCTTTACCCTCTAACTGCAGATTGCATAGTTTAGATGCCAATAAAAACGACCAACATTGTGATTTATAAGCAAGACAAACCAAATATTATCAATAGACACAATAATAAATAAACAAAACGAAAAAAAAATGCCAAAAGGCTGCTTGCACCTAAAAAGCATACAAAACCCAAAAAGCAAACGCATTTTTAAAAAATGAGAGAGACAGAGAGTGAGAGAGAGGAGCTATGGCTATGGACTGGTCTTGGCTTGAACCGAACTGAATAGCGAGAACGGCATGGTGCCTCTCCAGTAGAGGAGTATAAAAAGCATCTTCAACTGGCGGACAAATTTTAATCAGCTACAAAAGCTTTGCCAGTGAAGATTAACATTAAACATCAAAAAGGTTGAATAATCGAACGTTTCTTTGACCGCGATTGTAAATAAAACTGTGTCGATCGCTAATGAAATGGCCTCAAATATAAGTGTGAGCTTTAAAATTGGCATTCCAATTAGATCACTGAGAATAAATCTATAATAAAATTTCAGCAATTAATTGGATGCCTCATATTGGTACTGGCTTTACAACTGAGTGTTTCAGTAACGAAGGTGCAAGGCGATATCTCACATTTGGGAAAGGAGTTAGAGTATACCATAACACCTAGTTCACAAGTGGCTTATTACCACTATCCAGCTCCCAGTCGGAGTATAGCGCCGACAAGGCGACATCAGCAATACCAGCAGTCTGCGCAGCAGTACCAACAACAACACCACCATCAAGTGGCAAGAGAATTTGCTGCACCTGATTTAGAGCATGCTGCCTTTACCCAGGCATTGACCAGACATGGTTATGTATTTGGAGGAGCAGCTGCATCAACTCCACTAGCTTCTGTACAAGCAGCACCGGCAATTGCAACTGCAGCTGCAGTTCTATCTCCGCAGGCACGTTCGATAGCAACTCCAACGCCTGCAGTCGATTCCAACTCTTTAAATCTTAAACTTCCAGTGCCATTTGGTCTGACACCTTTAAATGTGGCGCAGCTACCTCTTCAAGCTGGTGCCCCCTATGCCAGCGTACCTCACACTACGGGTCTTACCTCATACGGAACGCCGCAGATCCAAAGACGTTGACATTATTTTTTTTAGTACCTGCGTAACTATAACAATAAAATAAAAAAGTCATCCAGACTGATCATCATTTTACCAAAATAGTGAATAATAAAAATCAAACTTGCCATCTAACCTTAACAAAGACTTGTCTACATTTGCATAAATCGCCAAGGTCACCATAGTCAATGATGTGAAGAAGTCTTCATTCATTTAACCATCGGTCGATTGAACCTTTCACTCTAACTAGCACAGACATTGAAGATGAAGCTCGTGAAAAAAAAAATCTAGAAAGTATACGCATAGCGAACTTTTGAAATACCCTGCAGCTAGTTAATTTAAGTATAATTTTATTCGATTTTAAAAAATTAAAATCTATTTTTTTAAATTTAAGGGTGTGTTTGTCGTTTAACGACTATACAACTATAAAACTATATGTGAACTATAATTTGTTGTTTATTATGGACGAAAGTACTGAAATCGATAAACTTTAGTTCAGTTAACGGAACGGAACTCTGTCAAATCTGGATCTATAATAGAGAAATGTTAAGAACCTGCTTTCCCACAAGCGCAGAACAGGAATTCTTTGATTAAATACAATAAATTAATTTTAGCTTTTGCCAATAAAAGGCCATTAAATGAAACGGTACAATAGTATCAATTTTAATTTATAAACAAAATCAACTTCTGTTAAAATGAGAGAATTTTCAGTTAAATGTATTATTCCGACACTACATATAAAAAATATTTCCGTCATAAAGTGACACACTGAAAAACCGGTCATCAATATATATATATATATATATATATATTGTAGTGAAGAACGCCTGTGGTTAATGGCTTCGTTGTCAGGTACTGTTGAATGAGTGAATCAAGATAAAAAATCTGTTACATGCGTGGGGATTATTACACAGCAAAGCGTACGCTGATCTTTTGTAGAGGCAGCCTTGAGGAATCATCTCCAGATGCGGAAAAGAAGTTGGATCGCCAGCAACAAAATATCGTCACATTAAACTTTTTGGTTCATTAAAAGTTTAAACTTTTGGTTTCACCTACACAACAATTTACACCTTTATGAGGGCGGGTACATGTCGGGTGCAAAAATGGCACGGCAGAAGTTTCCTGCAATTATATTAAGTGTTACATAGAAATGCCTGAAATGTTGATGGATGGCCAAATGTTATTACATCTTATATCTTCGAAAAGCGAAAAATTAGAAGTTTTACATCAACATATATATGTCCACGAGGTACTACCAATTAAGATGTCCAAGAAGCAGCCCTCGCATCGACGTCAGTTTTTCAGCATAAGTCAGCACGTGACCGTAACTAAGATTGCCGCTCATTAAATCTGAAAGCCGGTTTTACAATCTTGCTAGTCAATTAGTCATGAATGATGGGGTAGGGAAAGATCTGTGATGCTGATGCCAATGATGCTTTTGTTGCTTGTTACCATTTTTTTAGAGAGAGGGGCGCATCCTGTTGACCCAAGGTCATACAAAATATGCTATAATAAAGTCAAAGAGATGCAGGTTTGGACTTACATAGAACAAATTTACGACTTTAACTTTATGATTTCGGTCTCAAAGTGACATTTTAAAAAGGAAGGAATGTGGCGAAGCACAAGGCAAAGCAATAAAAACTTTATGGTCTATTTTTCTTAGATTACGGCAAATTTTTTTGCTTTGTATCAGACCTGGATCACCAACTGTTTCTCACACTGCAACTGCATACAAATGTGAGGAACTGAACCGCAAGACTTCCGATATTTTTCGTAAGTCAAATGATTGACGATCGGATCACGTTTCAATGAGCAAAACATCAGGTATGCAACAAGTGCCAAAGAAGCGACAAAAATGTGAAGCAGAATCGGTACTTTCCGTGTATGTACATATATAAGCACCCAAATGGTTAAAGGCGAGACATTATAGGTCTTCAGCTTGAAACTAGTCTACAAAATGTACAAACTTGTAAGTTCAGCACTAAAAAGTAAATAATAATAAAATAAAGGACCCCTAACTTTTCGATTGTTTTTTTTAGCTTGTTGTTATCGCTCTTATTGCTTGCACCTGGGCTAAGCCTGGCGTAGTGGCTCCTTTGCCACTAGCATATGCAAATACGCCACTCTATGCCGCTGATGGAAGCAACCAAGTAGATCTACGTCACAATTACGATGGAACTCTGTCGTCCTATACCACAGCACCGTTTGAATTTACCGCTCCATACTCCAGCCGTTATGTGTCCGGAATTCCAGCTGCTCCAGCTGTAATCGCCAAATATGCAGCATCTCCTGTAGCTGCTCCATTGGCCGCTCCCTTAGGCGCTTCCTTGGCCACTCCGTTGCCCGCTTCCTTGACCGCTCCTTTAGCATCGCCCTACGCTGCACCTTTTGCTGTCCCATATGCATCTCCATACTTGTCAGCTTCTTATGTTGCTCCCTACTCCGCACCGTACGCTGCTCCTTATGCTGCTGCTGCCGTATAAACTAAATTTATCTTTTCAAATGTTTATGAATATACTGAATAAATCCAAATGTTAAACTATATGTTTACAATTAAAGCTTTACTTTACATAGTTTGTTAGTTTACTGGAAAAAGGAATACCTATCCTTGTGATACTAAAAAGACAAAAAATCAGAACATTTTGTATGCTAAGTTTCTTAATCTTTTTCTTAATGAAATTTTTACAATATACATATGTACATATATTAGAAATCAAAGGGCTTGTCAATCCATATGCTTTTTTAGTTTGCAATGAAAACCAAAAATTTCAAAGTCACGATTTCTTTTATAACAAATATTACATGATGGGTACTCCCAACTAAGGCTAGTCGATTACTTTATTTATTGCAATTTGGAATGAGACATTATGTCTTCGGTCAGACGAAAGTGAAGCGTTAAAGTGGGTGGGACAAAATTTTCCTATATATATAAATCGCACAATTATTGGAAAGTTATTAATAGATAAGCTTTCAACGGGCAAACACACTTTAGACGCAAGCTGAACAAGATGTGGCAACTGAAATGGGTAAGAAATATCAAGAGCCTATTTAAAAATCTTTGCTAAGCTTATCATGCATCTTAGGTTTCAACTGTATCCATGCTGTTAATAACACTCCTAGGTAAGATAGACGCTAGGCCTCACTTAAGCCATTTAGAGGCACTGCCATCACCAGTACCATATGGATTGTCAGATCACTTTGACTATGCCCCGATACCAGCAGTAGAAGCACTCCCATGGTATCCTCTTCCGGCACCAGCCCCACTAGTACCCATCTCACCCCCCGATCAGGTTCCAATATGGCCAGCAGAGACCTTGCCTGCTGCAGCGCCAGCGCCACCTGTATTTGCACCTGCACCTGCACCACTTTTACCAGCACCTGCACCTAGCATACCAACTATTCATCAGCACGTGTTACCTTTACCAACCGCTGAACTTCATCTGCCGACGATTACACAGGTGCTACCACCGATTCTAGAGGCAGTACCATTTACTCACAGTTATCGTGCTATTCCCGGACCGAAAACCACCACCACCAAAGTGGCAATCGGATATGCTTTCCCTAAGCAGCTGGTCACACCACATGCTCGTTTGAGAGCTTTGCCTTTAAATTTGGCTCGTTTTCATCATTATCATCATCATCATTCGCTCTTTTAGGGAACCAAAGATTCTTCAGTGACATTAATTAATAGCCCGTTTAATTATATTACAACTTATCGACAATAAAATAAATAATATTTACAATTAAAACAAAAATTATTTCCCCTCCTTGCTTTAATACAGCTGCAAAGGATTATAGTAATCATATAAAGGTATCATTATAAATCTCAATCGATGGCAGATCATTTATGATAACACGCGACATAGACGGTATCGACATCGTAATATCTCCAAAAATGGTAGCTAAGTATAAACCCACCCAGACAAGGCGCATTTTTAACAGCCATTCCATAAATGTTGTCACTGAATTTTTAGCCTGCTTTAATCACAAATTCCACACACAAAGCTCGTGATACACGCGACAATTGTTGCAACAAAAACAAAGCAAAATTAAATTAAAATGAAGCAAGCAAGTCGTCCCTGCCGACTTTGAGTATACCCTGTACCAAGTAGAGGAACTTTATAAAATGAAACTCCTTCGAATTCGTCATTAATTCAAACTGCAAACCAAATTTGTTTGCTCTAGCTCTTGTAGTCTCTGAGATCCACGTGTTCATACGAACAGGACGGATGGACGGACAGACGGACATGTCTCAATCGACTCGGCTGTTGATGCTGATCAAGAATATATATACTTTATAGGGTCGGAAATGCTTCCTTCTGCCTGTTACATTTTTGCGACTTTAATATACCCTTTTACCCTATGGGTACAGGGTATAAAAAGCACAACAAAAAAGAGAAAAAAATGGAATTACAATTTTTAAACTGGAAAAAGAGATAGCGAAACCGGTGTATAGGAAAAAGGAAAGAGACACCATTACCAAAATACAATACGAAAAAAACGAAATCTTACTTAATTCCACACCAATTGATTGGGCTAGGTTATCGTCTTCGAATTGCGTGCAATTATGAAAGCTTAAGAGTTGTCGATGCATTCATACGTAAGAGGTGACCCACTGATTATTAAGTATAAGCTAAGCCCTTCGCAGACCTAACTATATGGTAGAAAGTCTTTTATGGTGTTTCGCGAATTATAAAAGCCTTGCTCATTGGACAAATTGTTATCAATGTTAAGTTACCTCTTGACCCACAAACAACGCTTTATTTTCATTTCTTCCAATCAAATATGTTGGCCAAAACTGTGGTAAGATAAAGTGTTTGCAACGAATGCTAGGAGTAGTTGTCAATCAGTTATTTTTTATTTGTAGCTCATTGCTCTATGTGTAGTGTCGACACAAGGTGGTCTCTTGCCTTTTGCCGCTGCCCCTGGTGCACTAACGCATCCCTTTCCCGCTCCACTTGGAGTTCCGTTCGGCGCCCCACTTGGAGCCGCTTTTGGAACTCCCGTTATTGCCCCTGTGACAACTGGCGGTGTTGTTACCCCTTATGCTTCTAGCTTCAACGCCCATCGCATAAACCATGCCGTGGCAGCTCCAGCTCCTGTTGTTGTGCCTGGTCCAGCTCCTTTCACCATAGCTGCCCCTCTGTCACCAAAGGTGACATTAGCCTCCCCAGCTTTAGTTCCAGTACCAGCACCCCTTGGATTAGCTGCTCCAGTTACTGCTCCTGTTCCCGCTGCTTTGGGGTTTGGAGCTACTACCATTCCTAAATTCGGATATACCCCACATTCTTACTTCTTTTGAGAAAAACTTATTACAAAAACGCATATAGACTTTGTTCTGTTAGCATTTTTAGTTAAGAAAAAACCTAGGAATTAAGTAATAATGCTAATTAAAATTGTTGTGCCAAAATTTTATTTTTAGTTAGTAAGTCTTTTTAAAAGCGAATATTTTTCACATGACCAATTCGCTGGAAAAGCGGAACATGTTCAAAAGGTGTGTGGGAAATAGGGACAGAATCGTAGGTGACATGGGCTATCTTGGTTAGTGGTGCAACAATTGTATAGCCAGGATGTTGTTCATGAGTTTCTTGATAAGAACTATGTACTTCAAGGTCAGTGGGGATTGCCAACGGGTGATGATGCAAGATGACTGGCTGACGATAAACCACTGTGGCCGCCTGTCCGTACGTACTGGCATACAATAGCGTGCAGATATATAGAAATAACTAGTGAGAATTTTAATTTAGAATGTTTTTGTTTTATTCTAGAACGTTTCAAACTTGCCTTAGACATTTTTCATGTGGTTTCGTCGCCTTCCGCTCTTAAACTAAACCCTATCCATTGCATTTATACCATGATGATTTCTACTAGCAAGTACAGTTACGAAGCAGTGTCTTCTTGATTTTGAACCGGTTTGAATACATTTTCTTTATTGGCTGTTACCATGGGCGTAGCTGCGATTAAATTGGCGCATCTTTTGATTGACCCAGTTGAATCACACAAAATAGCCATGAATGTTTCATTGTTAATAGCACCCATAAAGCGCTTTAGTGGGTATAGGAGATGCTTTAGGTTTATATGTAGAATAATATACATTATATTATGGGTATAAAAATATTACTATAAGAAAACCATTTTCTCGGAAAGGTCCTGTCTACGCCTATGGCTGAAAACCGCCGATGACGTCTCTTATGTTTTTTATTTTCTGCCACTTACCTTTTCTTCTGAAACTGGTTTCCAAGTTCAAGTTTATGTTTATTTCGGTTTGTCAAAGTGTCAGTGACTTTGTTTTATTTACATTTTGCTATGGTGTATCTTTATTAACATTTCTTTTTTGTTTCTTTATACATATTTAAATTAGTTATTCGGACGCCACTCATTCTTGGCTATTGTTTTCCTGATTGCGTTTCAATTAAATCGTTTTCCAACATATTTATCTGTTTTGGATTAACCACTAGGTATTTTTTAGGGGTACTCGAGCATGATATTCAAATTTTCTGCTCTTTTTACATAAATTATTGTGTTACGCCATATAAGATGAATAAAGATTAATTGAGTTTATTAATTTGTTAACGAGTTGGTTACTTATAAATTTGGTATATACAATTGCTATATACAATTGCCATATTTTTAAATTGAATGTTGTTAGAGATATAACAAGATTCCTGTCCTTGCAAAAGTAATAGCGCGTATCAATGTTATTAAAATCACGTTATAACTGGTAAGTATTATAAAATATTTTAACAAAAAAGTCAAACTGTGAAACTTTTACATCTACACTTTGTTTATTTACTTGGAGAATAGTTTTAACGGTTTTGCATATTTTAAAAACGAGCATATTAAAGAAACGTTGACCTTATTTTTGTAGCAAAATTAGATATTGCATAAAAATGTATTTGTGAAACAAAAAGAGGGCCCACCCACGACTATCGCACCAAAAACGAGGGAAAAAATCATGCCACAAAAGTCAGCTGGCTGCCACAAGCCATAACAAATCTGAAACTGGTAAATGCCAAACGTGATGCATTTAGATTATACAATAAAGGCCCAAAATAGAAATGTTGGACGTCAACTGAATGAAATTGAATTAAAGCAACTAAACAGGTGTTGGTCTAATGAAAGGAGGATGGCTTGTAGCCAGTTTAACTAAGAAAAATAGATTACTCTGAATTGGGGACACTATTAGATAATCACTTGCCGTTTTTGGTAATCGTAGTTGTGTATAAAAGACGCCTGCTTGATGGAATTGAATCAGAGTTAACAAAGACAAGAAAGCGACAGCCTCACTATGAACAAAGGAGTAAGTGGTGGCCAAGGAATATTACAGGAAAAGTCATTTATTTTGAACCCCTCCGTAGGTGTTACCAATGATGATTCTGGTGTTAGGCCTGATGCAGAACACTTGGTCGTTACCAGCTCCAGCACCAGTTCCAGCACCTGCTCCGGCCCCCAGCATTGGTCTGGGATATGAGGCCTTGGGATATGGAGGATTGGGCCTTGGACTGGGATTGGGGCACCTTGGCGGTCATTATGGCGGCTTGGGATTAGGACTCGGCTTGGGATTGGGTTATCATCATGGTCCAATCATTAAGACAATAGGAACCCCTATTATTTCAAAGACCATTATCGGCAAAAGCTATCTGGGGGGTTATGGCTTAGGCCACGGTTATCTTGGAGGATTGGGTCACGGGCTCTATGGTCATGGATTGGGTCTAGGACTAGGCCACGGTTATGGCTACGGTTGGTAGAGGATGGGGCTAGATGCAGAAGAGTGTGACATGTGAGATATATAAAATCATCAATAAAAAAAAACAAATAAGAAAACCGTTTTTGTTTTTTGCACATTTTTCCAAATGAAATACGAAATATAATTTAAGTTTAGAACATTATTTCATCGCTTTATCCACAAACTTTACGCCAAAAATTTAGTGAACAGGATCGCACTATTTTTACCAACCATGGGCTAGACCCAAAGCTGGAGCAGCAATCGATCTAATACCCAAACCCAAGCCATAGGGAGCTGCTAACGGACCATGAGCCAGACCAAGGGGAGCATGTGCCAATCCGAGAGGAGTATGTGCCAATCCGAGAGGAGCATGCGCTAGTCCTAAGGGTGCGGCAGCGAGAGCTGGTGAAGCATAACTAAGTTTAGGTCCCAACGAGATCGAAGAGTGAGATAAAACAGGTCCATGGGCCAAAGCAGGTGCAGCATAACTAATTCGAGGAGCCGCTAAACCGTATGAAGCAATAGATGGTCCTGCCAAGGCATGACCGTAGGAAATGGCTGGAGCTGCGGGAGCCAAGGATAGAGCAGGAGCAGAAGCCAAACCGCCAAGGTATCCTGGAGCCGCGGCAGAGCTACAGATACAGAAAACGGCGAACACAAACTACATCAAAAACCAAAAAGAAGGATTTCATTGAGGGAATTATTACTGTGATTTTTCTGATACTAGATATATGTACTTACGTATTTCAACATTTTGAAAATGCAAGATTTTGGTTTACTCTGAGCCAGAACACAAAGTTGAATAATGTCTGCCATCTAAGGCACTTTGGCTTTTATAGTCTACGAAATCAGCAAGAATTGAGACAGAAACTAAGAGTCAGATTGCAAACTTTTACTTTTGAGAGACCTGAACCATTGAGGTACTGAGTGGGACATGCAAAATGCTGTTGGTGCTGCTGCTGCCCTGGTCCAAACAAGTCTCCAACGTGCGCGGACCCCACCCTATGGACAAAATCCAATGCGGATATTTGGGTAGGCCTGCTTACCTTACTTTTCTACTTTTTTTTTATTATTTTTAATGCACTTTCAAAATGGCTATGTTGCCTTTGACAAAGACTTAACAACAGAGCGAAATCAGTTCCTTCGTCAGCTGTTATTTTTTTTTTTCCTTTTGGCTACCCTTAGGTATTCAAAAATTATTCCTTAACTTAACTTAGGTATTCAAATATTATTCCTTAACGCTCAACGAAACTTATCGAAAAGTTCTTATCTATTTCAAGTCAGGGCAAAATATCACTTTACCGTTATACCTTATACTGTTTTTAATTGTATTAAGAAATCGGATTAAAAAATATTTAGGTATAAAATGTAACTCTTCGACATATGGAAAACGCAAATTCTTGAAGAGTATAGAGAATATGACACAGAAGAAGTTAATTCAGGTTTTTACATTTATTTTTAAATAATTGGCTTTTCGGTTGGCTGTGAGAAAATCGAGAAACAAACAAAGTTGCATTTTTTATGCTAAAACTTGTTTCAAGTATTATAATCGATTGATTTTGGGGTTGCCACCTAACTAGAAACTTCAGTAAACATAATTACAACAATAAAAATAACTTATAGTAAAAGAGGCGTGTACCTGTCCTTGCTCACACATACGCAGACACAATCACAGTGTAGATCCGTAACAAACGACCGGGTCTTTTTTCTTAATGTATACATACATACATATGTACGTACATACATCAAATCGAATTCGAACTTGCATGTCTAAAACAACAAGTGCTGGTCAAACTAATAGAACACTACACTACAAACACTTTTTCGGTTTAAGGATTACAGAATCTAAATTGATTTTGTTCAGGATTAGGTTCATATTTGAATTTAAAGAAAATTAAATATTTTGGTTAATAATCTTTTTTATTATTTAAATAATCCTTTTAAGAAAAGGTTGAGAGACATTTAAAATGTCAAACTTGTATTTTTTTGTTTATTCATTGCGGATCGATACTCCAATAATCCAAGATTAACTGTGTTTTTATTACATAGTGCTTAGAAATAATGGCAAGGTCAGTATATTGTTCGATCTGAATAATGGGTGAGGTCAGTTGACGACTTGGCCCCTATTTCTTTCAGCGACAACAATTGCACTTAAACTGCAATCATAATTGCAGTATAGTTCACCGAGCGAGTATTGAATGAGTAGTGTGACTTACAAAGCGAGGTAGTAAGTGAGTAGCCACTGTTGGCTCTTAATTGCCAGGCATTTTACGTAATCTCGAGCCAGCACTTAACGCACTGGCAAAGGAGCAAGAGTTGGAGAGGTAGAAGTAAAATGTCGCCGCCCTAAAGGCGGCAACGCCCCAAACCAAATTGACTGCGTAAATCTTAGGCCTTGTCAACTTAACTGGGGAGGCCCCCAGGCAAATTGCAAACGGCAAAACGAAAGGCAATAGCAAAGGTAAAGACAAAGCTAGTGTTGACAATGGCACGCTAATGGAGGGGGTAGTCGAAAATGAAGTAACTTTGTAATTATGCGTAACTCGAAGGAGATAGGTGTTTTGCATTTAGAGTGGGCTTCTGAGCTGTTTTTTTTTAATCATATACATGCAACGCATATGTTCAGCCATATCCATACATACATACCAACAATTGGATCTCAGATCCGGTTCTTGACTTTTCGGCTCGGTATGTACTGCACAGTGCGAATACAGATATGAAAATCATTATTGTGGTACTCATGCAACGCAACGTTTAATTTAATCTAAAATTTATTGGGTTCGAATTGTGGCCGGTGTGTTTGAGAATTTAAGCCGGTTTTTATCAACTTTATTGATGTTACCACAAATTGAATTGAACAAGTTCTAAAAATTCGTCGCGTGTTCAACATTATTGCTTGCTTGAATTATTTTCGACAGTGTCAATCTGATAATTAAATCGAAATTAAACTTATAATCGGTATAATCATGAGCGGGAACTCATTATAGCTATTCATGAGTCTATATATTCTACATTTATCTACATGTGTCACACTCACAAGGTATGTATATATGTGCATTGAATAAAACGCAGAAGAGGTTAGTATGTACATACATATGTATGTATGTATGTATATATGTATGTATGTACATACATATGTATGTATGTATATATGTCAATCCAATTTCCGTTTACACAGAAAAGCATCGAACCGTTAACGAGTCACGCATGTATTATTATAAGTCCTCATTTCAATTTGTTAATATTATCTCAACTTCTTATAGAGCTAGCCAGAAGCAGACTTATCACCTTTCAATTAACTTCAGTTAGTCATAGTAAGATATAAAAAGCTTAAATGCAAAATTTTTAACATAATGTCATTATACATGCTAAATATGACAAATATAGTTAACATTTGTTCCCAGAAGGTATCCTTAAAGCTACAATTAGAAAAATCGATAAATCAAGAAACATACACATGTATCTGGATAAATGTATATATTACATATGTTATGTATACATAAGTTTCAGAACGAACAATAGGATTAAAAAAATCTAATAACAAAACTGATTTTACTTTTACTAATAAATACATATGTACATACTTATGTAAGTCAAAGTTTGCAACGCATAAAAAGAAACATCTCCCATATAATATGTAAGTAAATAGAAAGTGCGTGTAATTGGACCATTAAAGTATGTGGAGCATGGCTAAGAAGTGGGCCTTAAAGTGAGCGAGGAAACATACTTTTCCGATATATCCATACATATGCATGAATATAGCCCAGCTCAAAAAAGTGAGATAGCATGCAATCTGGTCTTTGGAAAAGAGTGAGATGGCATTTTTCAAGCATAAATAACAATTGGCCGCTAAAATCACAAAATAGAGGGAAATGGTTAACAATCTATTTTGTGCGAGAAAACAATTAGTGTATGCTTTAAACTGAATGAAATGGCAGACATTTGTTTCACATTGCATGATAAAGAAAGAGAGGTAGGATAATATGTTTATTGTAAACACTGTTCTTTTATCGGTGTGTGCAGTTCTTTTGTGTTTGGTACGACAATTTTAATTGTAGAAAAAAATACTCAATGGTATGAGATCAAATTAATCTATTGAAAAATAGTGGCTATTCAAAAATTACGTAGCACTTTGACACTCGTAACTATGTGCTTGTATTTGCATTAAATGTACATATGTACATATGTACGTTTTTAGTAGTTTTGAACACTTAGCCAGTTATAGAACAGATTTCACCATAAAATATAAATATTCCTGTGCTTTCGGCTTTTAAAGAGGAGTTGAAAATATCAACTTTGTTGGGTCACCACCCATTTCCGCACTTTATATAGACCAACAGCATTAACGCCAGAGGCATCTGAGAACATATATACAACTACATATATAAAGAGAACTATGCCCTCTAAAAAGACTACATATGTACATAGGTACATAGGTATACAAATATACATGATCAGTATTAACAGCCGATTGGATTAAGCATGTCCTTCTTATAAACACCGAGACCATGGACACTTTAAAGTGTCCAAATTTTGTTTAATGACCCGTCTAAATTCATTTCAAATTTTACTCACAAACTCTACCGCCTTCATTTTTTTTTTTTTTTGACAATTATTTTGAAAAGAATAGTTCTGAATAAAGATATATGTAAGATCAAATACATATGTGCCTAAAATTATGCTAAGTTGCTCAAACCAGTATTTTTTTTTTTGTAATAGTGTAAGTTTGCTTTTGCAAAACAAATGCCAAGATGATTCTTAGAATACCTTAAATGTTTATCAGCCGAATAATGCAGAAGACATCTTTTCTTAAAGTAGCCCGAAAACTACCCACCAAAAATAAAATTCGGTTATCCACGTTTTAACGTAAACTGCGTGTATTTTTAACGATTGCCGTGTGCAGGTGATTTTCTGTTTGTATTCATTTTTGGCACAGTCTGGGGAACAGTGTTTCAAAAAAGAATGCTTTTGTTTTTTTAATGGTAATGGATGAAACAAAGAAAAAAAATTGTAGTTATTCGACGATAATTGTCAATAATTTCCAGTCCGATGTTATACCCCGTCAATCCGGATTAACGATAGTAGGCAGCATAGGGATAAGCGGAGTAGGCAGATGCGTAAGGATATGAATAGGCTGAGTAAGCAGCAGCCACAGGAGCTGTATAAGCAGCGGTAGTGTAGGCAGCCGAGTAGGGAGAAGCCGCCACCAAAGGTGACGAGTATGCGGAGTAGCCAAAGGGAGTAGCAATTACAGCGGGCTTGGCAACTACGCATGCCACAATGGCAAACAAGCACAAAGCGAACTGGAAATAGAACAAAGATTAAATAAAATATAGTCCTTTTCGATAACTGTTAAATTTGTTTGCGACGCTTACGAATTTGAACATTTTGCTGATGGTTGTGGTTGGTTGAATCTCAAGTACTAGACTGATATCTTCTAGCTCTAAACCACTGCAATTTATAGTGCTGCTATCAATAATCAATGTAACCCAAAAATGTAAGACGAAGGTAATATTGATATAATACAATACAACACAAATTTTGTATGCCAGACACTAACAGATATCGTCGCCAAAGTACATATTAATTGGACATCAAGGAGAATCTTTTTACTTTTGATTTCATTTTTGCGTGACAAACGTACAGCAAATTGAAAAATCGTGTTTTGCATACCAGCAATAAGTTCATAGCCTTCTCACCCACTCCCCCTCTTCATACATATATCTCAACATCTACGTACATCTCTATATATTAACATATATGTTATCCGGTAAAAAATTTATAAAGCATGGCTTTTATTCCGATTTCCGTTTCATTTGAAGAACAAAACACCAAGCGTTTAGAACAAAAATTATTATGTACAAGAAACTTGCAAATCTCAAGTGGCTAACTTTATATGAAAGCCATAAAGAGAAAAGTCCGTTGCACTCAAAACATAAACCTGATAAAGCATTAACACCCAACGAGACATCATCTTCTGTGGATTTCAATGCCATTTCCTCTTGCTGCTATCGGACAAATTTCGAATGCTGTGAAAGGGGTTTCTGTGCCGTCAGCTCCCTCCCACCATTTTGCAAAACAAACTACTACTGCTGCTGCTCCTGCTCCGACGTTTCCTGCCGCTTATGCGCTGCCGCCCAGTTATCATTTGTTTTACCAAATTGTCTCGGCGCGATACGCGCGCTGCAAACCCACTTTCCAGAAAAAGGACATAAATGCAAAAAATCCCACGTGTCATCCGTTTCAAATGTGAAATTTGAAAGATTACCAAGCACCAGAAATTTATGATAAATAAAGTTGAATTGTTATGAAGTTTTTTTTTATCATACTTACCTACACCTTTGAGCTAAAAATACATAGATTTTCAATAAGTTAAAAACTAATGACGTCATACGCATTATTGTGTTTTCGAGAATCATCTTTATCGCAGAATTTTCATTACGTGCTTGTCCTACCGAGCATTCCAAACCTATGCAGTTTTGTTAACCACGACGCTAATTTGCCTAGCATTTCTTAATATGCCGAAGATAGCTCCCTATATTTTTTCTAGAAATTCTACTCCTCATAAACCTTGACCGATTTATTATATAAATAGGTCGCCAAACGTATTCTTATACTCAATTTACACTAGTTGTACCTTAAATGTTGAAAAAAGGCAGATGTAAATATTAAAAAAAAACTTACTTATAATTCTTTTTGAAATGAATACAACGCTTTAATCGAAATACATACATGAAACTGTTTTATAAAACCCAATTTAAAAACTATTTGTTGATAAAGATCTGATCAGATTCGCAACTAGTAAAATTTTGAATGCCCCGCTAAGAATATTATTTTACAAAAGCAGGTTGCTGTTATCTATGCTATTTTTTCTATTGACGTTGCTCTAAACTTGGGAGTCTAAATAATTCAGGCACAGGCACACATGTACGTATGGTATAAAGTTTAGCTTTCGGTTTAAAATTTGTAATTTCACCCAATAAATATAGCAAGTTGTAGTTAATTGTAGTCGAGTTCCGTTTATTCATTGAAAATTCCAAAGGTGGCTTATAAAAGAGTAGAGAAGGCAGTAGCATATGGATAAGACGCATAAGGATAATTGGTGTAGGCAGCGGAAACAGGGGCAGTATAAGCGGCAGCTGCGACTGGAGCTACAATGGGAGCAGCGGCAAAACCATTGAAGTTGCGTGCCACATACTGAGAGCTAGTTGCAGTGACAACAGCTGGGGCAGCAAGAACCGCTGATTGAGCTCCTATTAGGTTGCAAGCGAGCACAGCGCAAAGCACAACAATAGCGCACTACAAAAAGAAAGTAACATTATACAAATTTATAAGATAACCGGAAACTTAACTCTTACCAGTTTGAACATCTTTTTGTAGTGTGGGTTTAGTTTTATTTGAGCTTTCAAATTGGACTATGCTAAAGCAGACGACTGGCTGCAACTTTTATACCACGAAAATTGAATGAAATATTTTGGTTAATTTCTATACACATCCTACATACAATATTAACTGTTCTACTTGGCAGCCTTTGCTATCGCTTCTAGTTACGTGCCAAACTATTTTATTTGTTGCTGTTATAGTTGAGGTCTTCACTCGAGTATTGCAAGCACGTCGTTTCCAAATTGGTTGGGGTCTATAAAAGTTGTTGTGGTCGAAGGCAACACAGTAGCTAAAATGATGAGTAACCTCCAGATATCAATGATACGAAGTACACTGCAGATCATAGAAGAGGGGTTCGTTGCACCCCGCCCTAAACCGATTGCCTATTTGCATTATTTCAAGGTCGTACGCTAATGCTTAATATATGCAAACCGCTTGAAAGCTGTTTAAACGAAAACGGACTAAGTCAGTGACATGTTGCGTTAACAGCGGGTCAAATGGCATAGTTGTTATCAATAAATAAAGGGAGGGAGCTAAAACGAGTTAAAAGAGGAAAGAGACAAAGATTAAGTAAAGTAAGTCTCGACTTTCCAGATTCAAGTTACAGAATATTTTTATGAAGTACGAAACAAAGGGAACCAGAAAAGAAAACAAAGCTCAGACCGACATTATTTATCAAACAATTTTGACTGGAGGCCCACTCGAGTCGAAAACCCTGATAAGCTTTATGTATAAATTCTATATAGCCGATGCTTAATTCAGTGGCGGCACTTGAATTTAAACTCGTAATATCGTAATATGTTTATTAAGATCTTTAATATTTTGAGCCCGTAAGTAGGTGGGTTGAATAAAAAACTATTGTTCTTTGGCTAAATATTTGTTTGCCATAGAAGGTTTAAAGTGGGTTTTTTAAAGTGGGTTTTTCATTTATGTTCGAGATCTCTATTTCTTCCCTTTAAATCCGCCACTGTCTTCTACACTGATATAAACACATTTATATCTATATCATATGTTCCATAAGTAATGCAAAATTTGCTGCAATTAGTTGGCAATGTTCGTCTTATTCAAGCAGTTCGCGATGGGTTGCCTTACACAACGCCATATCCTTATCATCCTTGTCTTTGTAGTATCAACAAACTGGTGCAGTCACGTCAGTGCTGGCGATGTCTACTTGAGTTGCGATGAATTTGAACAGCATTTGTACATGGAAGTGAGTGAGGCCTTTTGCACTGTCACAGGCTTCACGGTTACTCACAGTCAGAATGTGGTAGTCAAGAATATACCACATGGAAACATGGTTAAATTCATGAAATTCTATGACTCCACGTTGCTTTATGTGCCATTTCACCTGTTTGAAACGTTGGGCCATTTAAAAACTTTAGATGTATCCTATACAAGTATTTTGGAGTTGACGCGTAACACATTTAGTGCGGCAAACAATTTAACCTATCTAAATTTGAGCTACAACAATTTAACATCAGTGCAGACATCAGTATTTATAGGGGCCAATGCGTTAATGCGTTTGGATTTGTCCTACAACAAGATATCTGCCCTAAGCGAAAACGCATTTTGTGGTTTACACATATTGAATAAACTGCAATTGACCGGTAATCGGCTGACAGATCTGCACAAGGACATCTTTAAAGACAACGACTACTTAGAGTCTGTATCTCTAGAGAGCAATATGCTAAGTTATGTTCAACCTGAGGTATTTAATCGCATGCGTCGCATCAAGGAGGTAAATTTGTCCAATAATCGCCTAATACGAATTCATTCGGATTCATTCGCCGAAGCAGCCAGTCTGGAGAGTTTAATGCTGTCCACCAACCAATTAAAAGATTTCTCTTTGACCGATAAGAGTATTGTTCATCAGCTGCATTTGGATAATAACCAGCTTACCAATCTAACCATCAATGCTACACGTTTTGTGAGAGCGAATTATAATAATATAAGTTCTCTATATATACATCAATCACTACAATTAGAAACATTGGAACTACGCGGCAATCGCTTAACAAGCTTAGTCAATATAACAAATCTCACAGCATTACTGCATTTGGATATCTCCTACAATCCCATAGGTCCATTGAATGTCACTACGTTTGACCAACTAAGAAGATTACGCAACCTGTACTTAAGAGCAAATGCCATTCGAGAATTAAAATTCGGAATGTTTTCAAAGCAGAAATCTCTAGAAATTCTTGATCTTTCATTTAATAATCTAACCAGCCTCAATTTGGATCTGTTTGTCCCTTACTTAAGCAACATAAAGCAATTCTTTGTGGATGGCAATATTCTAAGCGAACTTCAAGGCGTTCGACGTTTTTCACAAGCTTTTCCATTGCTACAAAAGCTAGGCATTTCTAGGAATCGTTTTAACTGCTCTTTTTTACACCATCTGCTGATTCCGCCTTTTCTTTCGGAAGCCGTGACTTTACATATCGAGCCTGATGAAACTATCGAGGAAACGCCGCATATTAGGGATGTGTCTTGCGTAAGTCGGGCCACATCGGACCCTAATGCCTCCACCACGTCACCTCCTATTTTCAATTTACAACAACAATTAGATGTACTACGCGCTCACACAAAAAATGTGGAACTTCATTTGTTTTTTATGAATCTATTCTTCTTTGCGCTCGGTGGACTGTTGTTATTGGGAATTATTGCTTTGGTGACATTGCGATACCTGAAAATTCGCCGATCAGGTCGTTATAATAGAAGCAGCATAGTCTTTCAATCAAATGCCACCATGGATGCCAATCTGTGAATCAATATATGACCTAAAATTAATTGTAAAATCAGGGAACGCAACGTAAAATAAATTTATGCATCATATTTAAAACTAAAAAACTTTAACGAAATGTTTGCCTTTAATTTAAATTAAAATCAAGAATTTCAGCGTTTGCTTTAAGAGTGCTTTCCTTTTCAGAAACTTAAACTCAACCAGCTTCTGATAAATTAAAGGTCTCTGAGCTCGCTCTATCTATGTTCAATTTGAGAAAGAAAAACAAAAACAAGTTGCTTGAAAGTTGTAGGTTTATTATCTCATAAACTGCGCCGAGTCAGATACCAAAAAAAAAAGGAGGAAAGGGACAAGAACGAAGCGAAAACAAAAACATTTTGCATCACTACTTTCTTAGTAACAGGGGGGAAGTGTAGGCGGCGCTGTAAGGAGCTGTCACATAATGAGGCGTCCCTACATAGGAAGCCGCTGCCACATAGGGTGCCGCAAAGTTTCCATGATATTCCCGACTATAGACAGCGGCTCCGGGTACTGCAGCTACTAATGGAGAGGAGTAGGCCAATGGAGCAACAATTCCTGGACTGCCAGACACGCAGGCTACAACTGCTAGTAGAGCAAATCCGAAGAACTTAATCATTTTTGAGTTATCTGATGTAGTGGTACGCCAAAGCTTGGTACTAAACTGATAGTTATGGTATAGAAAACGCTGCACTTTATACCTATCCAACAAGCAAACCAACTCACAACTTTACCTTGAAATATAAAATTACGTGCTGGTGCAGTATAAATATTTATGGCCAGGAAATTACTGTATGTTTTTTATATCGTATTTGTTTCCCTTATATGATCCATATACTACATATATATAAACTTTAAGAAAAATGTACAGCTAAAATAAGGAATTATTTTTAAACTTTTAAATGTATGTAAGGCATTAAATGAATATATTGTCACACTGCTAAACATATAATTACGTCTTTTAATGTCTGTATGTTTCAATATCACATCATTTTTACCACTTGCCTTACATTTGATGACAAATGGTTAGCAACGGCAGCCCATACCTTAACTGACCAAAAATACGTGATCTGCATACAGAGTTGTCCTAGCATTGCTGGTCTGTTTTTTTCAAACTATATAAGCACTGAAAACTGTTTTGGTCAACAATCATTGAATTGTTTATTCAATCATATCAATCAATCCTATAAACAAAAATGTTTAAATTTGTCGTTTCCGTTATCCTCGCTGTGATTGCGTTTGTGGCCGCTAAGCCCGGAATTGTGACTCCGTTGGCTTACTCCCCTCCATATGTAGCGGCATCTCCATATGTAGCTGTATCCCCTTACGTGGCATCTTCATATCCTTATGTATCAGCTCCTTACACAGCCGCTTACACTGCTGCCTACACTGCACCCGCCTACACGGCTCCACTCCTGCTAAGGAAGTAGTGACAGCAATTACGCTAACACAACGGTTCATTCAATATTTCAATGGAAACAAATTAAATAAAAAAAAAGAAAAACAAAAAACAAAACGCAGATACTATTGTGGTTTAATTTTAGAAAACAGAGCAATCCAAGGATAATTAGCTAACAGCAAACACATGTTTCAAGGCGTGCAGCATACTAACTGTGAATTGCCAGGAAAAAAACACGCCAACGTGCCGGGGAACTAAATTTAGATGTCGTGGGTGTATACATAATCCATGACAACTCATAAACAGAACCGATTGTGTGTTTACCATATTATATAAAATATTTTTCTGGGACTTTATTAAGCAGCCAAAAAGTATGCATTAGTCTCCCAACCTGGTTATACGTTAACCTTTTAATGCATTAATGCAAACGAGAATTTCAAATACTGTACCCTTAACCTAGCATGTTTCGCACTGAGGTTTATGTAAGACGTATATCTACATTTTCAGACACTTTGTCAGTATAAACTTCTTTAAAAGATAAGTGTAGACAATATTGTTTTTTTAACTAGTTCAAAGCTGCATGAAAGTTAACAGAAAATCCAAGACTGAGAGTAATGCGATTGCCAAATGGATCCACAAATACTTTATGACTCGGAAACAACAAAGGAAATTTCGTCTTTTTATTCTTCTTTGGACTTGTTGTCCGTTGCTGCGCCATTTCATAGATTCTGATGATATATTTCCCAGCATACTGAACTGAACTATCAGCCAGAAAGGTCTTTGCAGGACCAAAACTTAATGGTTCGTACTCGCCAA
Organism: Drosophila neocordata; assembly: GCA_018903615.1. Lineage (NCBI taxonomy): Eukaryota > Metazoa > Arthropoda > Insecta > Diptera > Drosophilidae > Drosophila > Drosophila neocordata. The sequence goes on from JAEIGI010000001.1 coordinate 28,436,040, forward strand.
GTAGATGCAGAGATGTGATTCTGGGTAAACCTCTATTGGGGACTAAAACAGTTAATGGCTGAACCCCAGTAAATATTAAAAAAGGGAACGACCACAGCCATATCTATAGAAAAAAACAGATTTACGCATTTTGCTTGTAGAAAGTGACCTTACTTACAATTAACATTATGTGCGCCAAGTATAAAAATTAACTAAATTCTAACTGGTATTGCATCAGTCTTTTTATATATCCATCTAATATTATGGACGTAGCAGAGGGGTCTTTAAACCAATAATAGCCTCTGCATTATTTTTTTATTAGTATACACTTGAATTCGTATTTGATTGCCTGATTGAATCCACTTTTGTAATTGTGCTAAAGGTCAACTCAATGGTAAGATAACCAGATGTCCACTAGTTAATTTAGAATAAACCTAAATAATTTTTTTGAAACAACCAAAGCGAAATCTTACTCATTCCTGAACTTTTTTTTTGACTACACCCATGATCAGATTCATACACATACATAAACATGAAACATTTGAAAAACCAATTTTAGTAATTTATTTTGAGGCAATTCATTTCCCTCTGTTATCAAGGCGGCAACTTTAAGTTGTCAGCTTAATCGGATTGTGGTTACAGTTGCACTCCTTACCACCAGCCATAGCCGCTGCCGTAGCTGATGGGACGCACAATGCTGTGTGCGGAAGAAGAGGTCCAAATCGGACGGATGACATGCACTGATGGCAGGGTGTGATATGAAGTGCTGGTCAGAATGGGCGTTGAGTGAAGCAGGCTTGGTGCAGCGCTGGCCAAAGCTAGACACAGGCATATAAAAACGAACTACAAGGAGTGGGCTTTAGAATGCAAGAGAAAAGACAAGGATGGACAGTTGATTGACTTGGCTTACCACTTTAAACATGTTGAAGGCGTTTCACACTTGAACTCGATCTCGAACCGAAGCTATCAGAAGATTTTATGATTTGATTCTGACTGCGGGCTTCCCTTTTATATAACACCAGTAACTACCAATCTCCTGGCCTTGAAGAACTTTGAAATCTAATCACCTTTGATGTGAGCGTATGACTCTTTTTATACACTTCATTTATTTGTCATATTAGAGTTGACAAAATAAAGGTAATTGACAGGAATAACTATTTTAAAACCTTAACAGTATTTATATACATTAGATCATGGATTGTAAAGACATAAAAAAAACTGGTGCTAGCCAGTATTTTTAAAATATCACACTCCTTACAATACTATATATTTTTAATTGCTGAAGAGTATCTAAAAAGCCAAGCCACTTTTTTTTTAACTGGTCTCCTCAAGTTGTTTGCTGAATGACTGCTGAATAGCGGATTGAATTACCTCGCTTTTTAAAATGTGCAACACAAACTGGGCTGTGATTTTGTTTGCGGTCTAAAAACCAGGGTATGTAACCGAATCTTATTTTAGTATAAGCTGGATTTCTATATGCTTATTATGTAATGATCATAGATTCTATTATAATAGCCAATAAAAGGGAGGTGTGCATAGAATCAAAAGGAAAAGGATTGGGTAAACTATTTTTCTCACTTCATACTAGATCTCGATTGAATAAAATAAAAAGACACATATGAAATAGTAGCATTTGTAAGTCAAATAAGATTTAAATTAAAATCTCTCTATTATTATTGCGTAAGTTTTTTATAAAAAACTGTCAACAGCAACAGTTGATAGGTTAATATAAATATAATCACATAAATTAATTGATTTATGCGTGGGAGCTTTAGTTTTTTTTGTAATACTAAAAGCGAATCAAGTCCTGCTTATGTGGCTTGCTTGCGCATTTTCCTTTTCAAGAGGGAGATACGTTTATGCCGACAGTAAGAGGAAGGGAGCTCACGACGCCACATATCTGCATCTTAGGCAGACAGGCTTAAAATCAAAAAGTCTATAGAACGACAAGATTTCCTTCTACCCATTGCAGTGAGTCAGAAACTTCTTTCATTTACCTTGAAGTGCCGACCATCTCAAATAGAAAAATAAAAGAGAAACCTATTACCTTGCATGCCTATAAAAGCAAGTGTTTATTATCTTCGGGAGTTCAGTTGAAGCACATGATTTCCAGGAGTTACACAACTAACTATGAAGCTAGTAAGTGGCCTGCAGAAAATAAAGTGATAGCGCAAATTTCTAAGAATTTTTTGTATTATTTCAGTTAATATTTGCTTGCTTGCTTGGGTTGGCTTTAGGACGTGAGGTATTCAATTACTACATCCCCACATACGACTATTATTCGGCAACGGGAGTTCTGCCTTTCCTAGCCTATACTCGTCTGGTGGCAACCGCCGTCGCACAATCGTCGCATGTCTATCATAGTGTAGAGACCCCTAATTCCTTTCAGCAGCAGTATCGTAGAGATTTCAAGCCTTTGACCTACGAATACTTGTACTAGATTTGTGGCAAAGCTATGCCAACATTCAAAACAGAACCCAATACTAACATAAACAACGGTCGGTAGACTCACTTACATCCTATACACATATGAAATATGAATAAAGTTTGTCAGAGCCTCGTACCCTGAGTACTCTCCTATTATTACCTTTCATTGCTCTTAGGTAGTTCATTGACAATAATTTCCCCAACTTCCAGTGATCAGGTCACCTACTGTATATTGAACTTACAACTCATAGATTAAAATACAAAAGCGGTTGTATTAAATGACTATTATCCTCATCCCGAAATTCGGAAAGCACTCATTAATGAAATACAGTTTGTCAAGTAATTGTTTGCAAAACGAAAAAACTCACACATATTCATTTTTAACCTTATATTTAATCAACTTAGATTAGCTTTTTTGAAAATTTTCTTTTTGTTTATCATAGATTTAAGTATACTTTACATATAAAAGGCATAAAACATTCAAACTTTCATACACAAGAGTAAAAAAAAAGCATGAAAAAGAAAATTCGGCGAATTTTACGCTGTCAAGTAATTCTTTGCAAAATGCAAACAATTATTTGACGTTCAAGTAAAACTACGAAAATATAACTTTTTTGAAACTAATATTTGGTATGCCTGTCACCTGCTTCTTTAACAGCCTGAAGACGTCGGAGCAATAAGTATATAAGGGTTTGAAGGTGATAAATTTCAGGAATTCGTTGCCATTCTTTTTAAATGACCCTAATAAGACACGTTTAGTTAGTAGGGCTCCGTTTACGCACACGCTTGTTAAAAAAGGCGCACAAATTTTCGATAGGGTTAAGATCAGGGCTCTGGGCAGGTTTTCCAATCACTTTACTGCAATTATGCAGTCACCAAGACCGGCGCAGGAGCGACTTGTGCTTATGATAATTATCTTGGTCCCGCTTATACATGAGTGTATTAGTGTTTTGGGAGTCAAAAAATCGAAAACTTCTCGCGCTTTTCATCAATTTGTTTCCTAAAATATCCTAGTATACATTTTCATCCATAATTTATGAAAAAAAGTGGAGTTTAACAACGCCTTTTGATGAAACGCAACCCCACACATTTAAAGACAAATTGCCAAACTTGACAGTGGGAACTATGTATATTTGGTTGCTGAAGGGCTCTTTTGGGCTTCCTCCATAAGTTGCTGGGTCCGTCATGATGGTACATAATTATTTTTGTCCCGTCACAAAAAAACTACATCTTCCCAGTATTCCAGACTATTGTGAACATGGGCAATAGAATAGTTTAGCCGTCTCTAAATGTTTACAGCAGACGGTAATGGTTTTTTTCGAGGTATTTTTGAGGAGTACTTGTCCATTTTTAAGACTTTCCTAATAGCTCCTTGGCTTACTAACTTCTGCCAATCATTTTTTGAGCTCTGTCGCCAACTGTCTTAGGCTGTTTTAGGGGTTATTGGAGACCTGTTATGTAAAATGTGAATGATCGCGCTTGTTAACTTGGATGTCCTGCCTCGGGAGTGCTTTAATTCTGACCTATTTTCCTTGTCAGCCCGGTTTATAGTATTATAAATGGTTTTCAGCTTAATAGAAAAAATTTTCGCCAGTTCGTTTGGTCGTTTTCCCTTAGTTTGGTGGGAATAAACTAACTGAACCAAGTTGTCATAAATTGCATTGCTTAATTAATCTAATTAGGTAATATATTGAACGTAAACTTCCAAAATCCAAAAGAAATAATTTGGTGATTGAATTGACATGTCGCACAAATTCGTTTTTCTTCGAATTTGAAGTGCCGTGTCACAGTTACGGCTCATTTTTGTATTGTCTTTGCATTTTGCAAAGAATTAATTGACAGCGTAAAATTCGCCGAATTTTCTTTTTCATGCTTTTTTTTACTCTTGTGTATGAAAGTTTGAATGTTTTATGCCTTTTATATGTAAAGTATACTTAAATCTATGATAAACAAAAAGAAAATTTTCAAAAAAGCTAATCTAAGTTGATTAAATATAAGGTCAAAAATGAATATGTGTGAGTTTTTTCGTTTTGCAAACAATTACTTGACAAACTGTAAATAAAAGAAACAAAAGCTGCAAAATGTAAGAAACTCAATTTCAGCCACATGTGATTTGCATAAGAATACAACTAAAATCTTTCTTTGATTCTATACATCAATGAAGACATATGTTTATATGTAGATTTTATTCCTGTTCCACAGGTTTATTCGCTGCTTCCTGCCAGGGTGAAAAATGGCTTGTCTCGCACGTCAGCGTTCACCAAAAGGGAAGCCCCAGAAATTGCAAGCATCAATTGGCTCTGAAAGTGCAATGTGAGCAATAATTGTCATGGTTAACGACTTTGACTCTTGCGCTCTGCTTTTAAAACGTGACAAATGAATGGTCACATGGGGCAGAAGCGTCCTGGGAAAATCTAATATTTGCACATGCTCTAATTTAATAGCAATTAATTAAAAGATGAACGCGATATTCAACGCATGGAAGAAAGCATCTCTGACTTCGCTATCTTGCTAATCAGGACGAATAATTTTAAATGTAATATTTATTGATTTATACAAAATTCTTTAATTAAGATCGATTAAGAAAAACAAATAGTAGAATCTATGCACTTTTGCCAGAAGAACTATGCGCACAAGCCCAAAAAAAATAATACTTTTTATTAAGATTTTGTCAAAATTATTTTTTTTATTGTTTATTATTATTGATAAATAACTTGTGTAAGTTTTTATTTCGTTATCAACAGCTGTTATTTTTCTATATTCAAAAAACTAAAAAAAACAACGAATTTTAAATCAGAAAATGTATGCGTATAAACTAAAAAGCCATTCTTCATATGAAGCTAGAAGTACCGTATATACATACTTGAAAGAGAAAATTTTGTCTGAATTATCCAATTATATCTATAGAACTGATTGGTATGTCGAAATACCAAGATAGAATTGTATAGAATAAGTTGCGTAATTTTATAGCTCTTATATTTCTTAAAAAGTGCAAACACATCCGAACTTAAAGTAGTTTGAATACCTTTTTTGAAAAAAAGGTTAAGTACACAAAAATCTATCCCATTCGTTCTTTGCATTCATGACATGGCATATGAAACAACTACCCGACATCGTCTTGCTCACAGGTCCTTTAAGATTCTTTCAAGAAATCAACGGGGAAGCAATTTATTGCCAACCTTTAGATTTTACAGACCCACTTTTTAAAATTTGTTTCCTTATTTTGTTTACTTTAAGTGGGAGAATCTTATAGTTAAATTTACTATTTTGTTAAATTTGCTTGTCTGACTTTCCACTTAACTATAAAATATAACATCTGTGTATGAGACGCATACTTATTTGCAGTTGTTTCTTTTGTAGCTAAGCTCTTCTATAACTTTTTAAAAGTTTTGTTAAACATTTATTTGTATAAATATTTATCAGAGTGAAATGGCAGTTCGAATGCATGCTAATATTGAAGTTGAATAATATTAAACTTCTTTCTAAATGGGATGTATTTTATTTAAAATTAACCAAGCTTTAACTCTAATAAATTTCTAACTTGCCAATTACTAATAGGAGGAAATTCTATGATATTGTAAAGTCTCCTATTGGGAAAATTCTATTAAAATTTCTATTTCGCTCTCAAACAAAAAATTGTTGATTTTCGCATGCTGGCTGCTAAGTAAAGAGTCTTGTGAACAAAAGACGCTGGGCAATGACGTGCACGAATCACGTTCCCAATCATGCAAAATAAAAACTCAAAAGTGCACGAAACGCCAACGTTCTTTTCAATGAAAAAGGGGAAAATCACAAGTCACGTTGAGTGGAAAAGACCAAAGGGAGAAACATATCTGCTGTGAAGCAACAAGTCCTCCAAGTACGTAAATTCTGTACAAATAAGGAACTCTTGCTTAATAAGCAAATACACGAAAGATGCGTTCCCTTCAACGGCACCATAGGCACTGGCTAAGTGGACTAAGGAAAGTTTGGTTTCAGATTGCGCTTCGGATTCAGTTCGTGTGTCGTAGCAGAGCGAAGGTTAGCAATGCAAAGCTTTTACGACATTGAATGCGAATGGGTATAAAAGCAGCATCCACTACGCCTGCCAGCTGTAGTCTCCGACCAGACGTCGCGCGTCTACAAGTAACGATATTATCGAGTAGCGCACAACATTCTCAGCGTAAAATAGAAAAGTGCAAATGGATAGCCTTTCGCCCAATAATTGCTCTAAATCGGATTCAACTGGCAGTTCAGCGGCCAGTTCTTCTATGGATCTGGGTGGTGGCAAGCAGCCAAAATCGTCGTCTTCGTCCCGTTCGCGTGGGCAAAAACTGTCCAGATCACGCAGTTTGCTGCAGTTGCTAAGTAAGCATTTGGGTCGTCATTTCCAACATCATCACCATCACCACAACGACACGGTCTATAGTAGCCAAGAGGATATACGTAGCAGCTCCACAGACAGCTTCAGCTTGAGCTATGAAAGAGGTGGCTCTGGTTCACCCACTGAAGTTATTAATGGTGGATCCAGTTTGGATTTTGCTTCATCTACTTCGGCATATTCCCGCTACTCTCCTGGCCTGGATTACTATGCTTCGACCAATGATAATAATACCCATGTCTATGTGGAGGCTGTCTATCAGCGGTCGGGTAGTGCATTGGAGCACTACGACGGGGACTGTACCAGTACCAGCAGCAGCAGCGATGAGGGAGATGACAATCGGAGTGAAAATAAACCACGCTCAAGTCTCAGAGCTGGTTTACATTTAAATCGCATTTCTATCTCCTCCTCGGTCAATCGCATTTTGCAACATTTTTCTTCCTCAAACACTGCAACAGCATCTTTGCGTTCGCTTTCTTGTAGCAGTACCCCTCTGCATAGGCAGCAGATGACCAAAAAATCATTGACTCCCCATAATAGTAACTCCTCCAACAATTCCACTTCCTCATCCTCGTCATCATCGTCGTCGTCATCGAAAAAAGAGAAGAAGCAGCAGAGCATATTGCGACCTCCAGTTCAATATGTATACATGAAGGGCATGTCGGGGCTATATTCACGAGTACCTAGCTATGCGGTCTGCTGCCCTTACACTCTGCATCATATGTACTAAGAATAACAATGGTAACGAAAGAGTAAAATCATTGCTAGTAAAAAAGATATATTTGGCGTCGGTGAAAAGGCTTTAGAATTTATAGCATAGTGATGATTGAGTAGTGCCTAAAAACAGAGGGAGTTAGGAGTTAAGACAAATTTTAGAAATGGATAAAAAATGCAGCGAAACATATTTTATAAATGTGTTAAACAAAACCCAATAAGTGTAGCTATTTTTAATAAATGTGCTTCTACATACATCCGTTAAAGAAATAATAACGATAATAAAATTATCTGAAATCTTTTTCGGAGAATCTTTTAGTCGCCAAATGTGAATTATTCATATTTTTACAATTTTTAATAATTAATCTTCCCCTTTACATATCTATAAAAGATTTAAACTCAGTTTTCGAGTTCAGTTTTTTGTTATTCATTTGGGTTTTAGCCCTTTTAAAGTTAGAGTTTTTGGTCCCTCCCTCTAAAAATTTACGAATTTATACAACTGGAAAAACATTAAAAATATTTTCAATATTTGATTAATACACATTTTTTTAACTCTAACCAACACATTTACGAAAATATCATAAACAATTGTAGCAAAATGTTTAGCCTCTAAGAAAATATAAATACTACAAACAATATATTTTTAGATTTACCAAAAAATACTTTAAACTAATAAATAAGTATAGATGTCAATAAAACAAAATAAACAATGTTCTCGTATCCTGACAAATTATTTTTTTTGCCAATTTCAATTTGTAACGGTAAGTAAAAGCTTAGAAATCGTTTAAGGACAATGTTGACGACGGCCAAAGCTTTGCAAAAGCGTAACAGATGATTTGCAGGATTTGTACTTGCTTTGTTATTCTTGTTTTATGTTTCTTGTTTATCTGTTCCATGGGAACAGTTGCAACAACTGTGCCACTATCCGATTATTCAGCCGAAGGACTCGTCCTTATACCTTTGACATACTTCATATATGTACATATGTGCACACATTATATTTGAATATCATGTCTGTACTATTTCGTGACGTTAATCGCTAAAAGCATGTGTAATCTCAGGAACCTTACATTTAAAAGCATTTTAATTCTTGGATGCAAAGGCGACAGGTTATTTTGTTGAAAAAAAAACTCAATTTATATTCGACTTGGACTAGCAATAAATGTCATCCCGTGTATTTGCCTGATTGTTAAAAATTTTGTGGCTCTTATTCATTATGAAACTGATATAATGGCATACAATTAAATGAAATCATCTTAATTTTTTTTACTCATTCGTTTGGTTTAATGCTACATAACAGTCATCAAAATGATTCGTTCCACAGAATAATTTAAGTGGAAGCCGTTAATTTGAAGATCTTCTAGATGAATACTTATTTTTTCCTTTGACCCTTCAAAATCTGTTTTCAAGTAATGCTTATTAATTTAAAGTTGTATGGTTTTTAATATATCCGACTTACAGTTATATACTGATTTTACTGAATCTCGTATGTATTATAACTGAGTCAAATTAGGAAACCACGCTCTGAATACCAATCAGCGGAAATAACAAGAATCTAAATCTAATTGGACGTATCAAAGTCCAATTAAGGCTTATATATCTATATTAAAACTAAAGTTAATGATGTAAGGTACACTCCGAGTCAATCGTACCCTATATCATAAGTGCTCCGTATTGGCTGTAATGTATAACATTAAAAAAAGAACCCAAACGGTGATTAGAAAAAAAGACGCAAAATAATTTTAATCAAATTGTATAAACAAACGATTCCGCATGCTGATTCGATTATTTCATTGACAAAGTAGTACTAACGAAAACATAACAACACAGAAGAGAAGAGAGAGTACAGAGGAGAGAGAAAACCTCTCTCCTCTTTGCAGAGCTGCTTAAAATTTTCTCTGTGCAGACCAACCCACTCGAGTCTATAAAAGCAAGAGGCTTTTTACATGCCGACTCAAACGCTAAATGACAACGCGCTTAGTCGGTTCCACGAAGGCGACATTCGGCAAAAACAGCACAAGCAGATTACTATAGACAATTTTATTAAAAACCGGCAAAACAAAAAAGTGCAGTTGCCAAAAAATGGATACACCTCACGTCTGTTTTGCAGATGATTTGCCGCCCAAAAACAAAATCAAACCCAGTTTGATAACTTCGAGCAATGGCAGCTTGAACAACAATAGCGCCATTTCTAACGCTACTTTCAAGCAAGACGCTTCTTCTCTTGGTTCACCGGGCAGCAGTTTAAGTGTTTCACCAACACCACGCTACGACCGAAACATGGGTTTCTTTCAGCAACTCAGCCGACGCTTTGGGTTGAGGTCATCGGATGACCTAAATCACACCGATGACGTCGTTGCCGTTGCTGCTGCACATGAAGAAGATACACACAGTTCATCAACCGATTCGTGCTCCTCCACTGGGCGTGGTAACAGTCATCATCAACAGATATCTTTAAGCATGTCATGCGCTTCAAGTGAGACAAGCAGCACTATGGATATGGATGAACGCGAGCCGGATCATTCTGTAAAGCAGAGTAAACCAGTTATCTTAGGTCGATCTAGCTTTTCTCGGCTGCATCGGCGTCCCACATCCTCGTTGCGTCGTGCCTTTGAAAGTCTTTCGTTAACATCACGCTCGTTATCCTGCAGCGGACCTTCACCGCCGCATCCAATAGCAGACAACTCCCTGGCATCCACGACAACTTCAATTCCATTGAAATCAGCTCTAAAATCAGCTTCGAATGTTGAGCTAAACAAACACCAACAAAGGCATCCGGCCCCTACTCTTGGCTCAGCCTCAACATCAAAAAGCAAGGGGAAGCCAAAGCCTCCGCCTCAACGTATTCTACGTCAGCCTGTATCCTATACATATCTAAAGGGCATGTCTGGTTTGCCCACACAACGGGTGCCACGTAGTTCCGTCTGTTGTCAATATGCAAGGCGTTAGAAGAAAACTATATCTGTATCTTTAAGCTATTTACTATTTCAATGCATTCAAGAAAAAAATCCCATTTTTTTTTTTGCCTAGATCCTATCTATCTTTAAACACACCTCTATAGTGAATCAGGGTGTCAGATAGAATTGTAATAACCAAAACGCTAACGCTTGGGTTGCTGAAGAGGTCAAACAATTAAATGAAAATTTCATAGTGCTAAAATTAAGTTAAGTTACATAGGGTATATTCCAACAAAAAAATGCAAAACCTAAATCCAGCATCCACAATCGAATGGGTACTAGATATTTAACGGTTATACGTATATAACAATCGTGTTGCAATTTCTTTTCAAAATCTGTGATAACACCAAAGCAACTAATAAAAAAAAAATAACGAAAGAAGATCCCTTCACTCCCTGTTCCGCCCTTTTTCCCATATCCAGCGCCAAATTATGAAAAACAACAAACATTTTGTAAGATTTGATTAACAACTTTTGCACTTTGAAAATTGTATTACTAGTAGACTTTGTAGTTGAAATTATCATATATAAAATAATTCGTAGAAATAGTGCATAGCTAATAACTAATAATAGAGTGAATTTTTTTTCTATTCATACACAATCCAATTCATACAACATAAAAAGACTGTACGTTAAAGATTCCATGTTTTCGAATTTGTGCCTTTTAACAAAGTCAAAACCAAAAATTTTTATTAAAAACAAAAATATCTGTTTAAATTTAATTGGTTTAAAAAGGAGGGTGATATTAAAAAAATCTAACATATTTTTGTTGTATGTGTTACTCTCCTTAAAAATATGTTTTCTTAAGAACTATTAAATGGGATCAAAAATTTAAGTGTTTTGCCTGACATTTATTGATATGTTCCACAGAAGAAAAATGAAAAAAATTTAAGCCACAAATTACCAAGTAAGTTCATTCATTACACGGCTTATGCCAGATTGATTATATAATACACCACTGCACTCCAATACATATACTACACAATATACAAAATTAAAACTTAAAGCAATAAAGTTGACAAACATGAAATTATAACGAAATTAATACTGCAGACCTATTTACCAAAAAGCTTAAACAATATGAAAAAATTATATAGTCATCATAGCCAAGTTAAATAAAAATAATAATTTACACCAATAAAAAATTTTTGTGTTCGTGTAGAATATTTAAAATTATAAAGCAAGCATGTAGAACAAAACATCCACAATGTGAACAGGATAACGACGAAACTGCATTAAGCAAGCTAATTGAGCAGATATGTCTGGACTTGCTGCTGAACCTGCACAGCCCTTGTTCCTTTCAGAAAAGTAGGTCACCGACTAAATTACCATTACATTTTAATTTAAACGACGAAAAAAACTCAATGATTACCAAGAGATTGTCAATAGGTGGCTAAGCTATGTAACTTGTTATGTCAAACCGAAAGAAATTATAAAACAACTATATTTTATGTGATGCTTTTGGGAATATAACTACAAAGTTTGTAATGCTGATTACTGATTACAAACTAACATATTGCCATAAAACAACATAACCTGGCAATCGCATCCTGATAATCCTTTTTACAAATCGTTGGTCAGACAGATTGTTTAATTTGATTAATTATTATTAATATCCGACAATATTTAAAATAAAGCCTGGAAAAAAACAGTGCATTCAGTCACAAAACTTAGCCAATTAGCAAAAAGTTATTAGTCATAAAACTCTAAGTGTTTGAGACACTTTACTGAGCTATAGCAATCACTTGACGCCTGAATGGCTTCAATAGCCACGTATTTGACTACTAAGTCCTGTTATCCTTCTGTTTATTTGTTTTCTTATGAAGCACACATGACCGCATGTCAGGACCAAAAATGCCGATGAAAAATGTCTAAACCTAAATATTTGAATTTTTCCGTCGTTGTTTTTCTGTTTTCTTAGGAGTACCCATTTGTGTGTATTTGAACGTGTTGTATGCATGTACGTTGCTAGTGTTTACTATATCATGCTAAAAATATCCTTTGACCTAATTTCTGTTGACAGGCAACAAATGTAAAGGCATTTGCAAGATATCAAAAAAGAACGGCAATCGGCTATAAATATGTACATATAGCACGTATGTATATATGTATGTACATAAATCTATCTACATACATATAAAGCGTGAGTAAGATATTCCAACTGTAAATACTCATTGATAAGTAGGTAACGCAGTCCTTTTTCTTAAGGGTTCTGTGCTATTTTATTTTTCGTTTTTGTTGCTGACTTCTATTTTGTCGTGGGTTATAATGCTATTTTTAAACTTTTAATTAAAATTTTTTTCTATTTTTGGGCCTGCTTTTAGGACCTATACAAAAATGATTATGCACATATTTAGGGACGAAAGTATCAATATAAAAATAATACCGTAGAATAAACTCTTTTTACTTTGAGCCACTCAATTTTTTCCAATTTCGAACGATGTACAAATCTGGTCCAAAATTTTTCTCACTTCTGAATGTATGTGGCATTTAACTATGAACCCTAGCGATGAAATCATTGTACACAGGAGAGACGCTTTGAATTTGACTTTATTCACCTGAAATATATTCTTAACCAGAATTGCCTTGTAACACAACAGTCATTAAAACACTACAATACCGAATGGAAAATTACAAACTTTGTCATGGCACTGGCAATGTAGCCTTAAATTTTGAATTGTCTCTACTAATTTTAAATGCTTTTGCGTGCTCAATATGTAAAAGTGTAATTAACTTCATCTGAATTCGTTTACTAGGTTTTGATTTTGCAGAAGGCATGTAAAATTTTTTTTTTTTTTTGTATTGCAATTGAAAACTACACGAATGAAGCAAGCAAGTCGTCCTTGCCGAATTTGAATATACCTTACCTTTAATTTTACTCTAGTTATTCGTTTTTCCTGAATTGCGGGGGCGGAAGTGGGCGTGGCAAAAATTTAAAACAAACTTGATCTGCGTAGACACTACACGGATGCTGACACCGAATTTGGTTGCTCCAGCTCTTGTAGTCTCTGAGATCCACGTGTTCATACGGACGGACAGACGGACATGTCTCAATCGACTCGGCTATTAATGCTGATCAAGAATATATGTATATACTTTATGGGGTCGGAAATGCTTCCATCTGCCTGTTACATACATTTAGCGACTTTAACATACCCTTTTACCCTATGGGTACAGGGTATAAAAATTAAGAGCAACGTAATATACAAAATAATGGGTTTTTTGCATTTACAAAACTAGAATGGTTTTCGGGTTTATTAATTTTACAAAAGCACTAAGGATAAAAAAAATATCTAATTAAGGGGTTTCAACCCCTCAGCCTGTTAAATATGTGCATTTAGAGCACAGAATCGGGTCAAACCCCACCATTCATTCACAAAAACCGAGCTTTGACATACAGTTGCCATTGCAGTTCTTATTGCAGATGCCGGTCGAAGGTTAATGGCTGCATTAGAGGACAAAAACTGATGTGGATGGTGACGTCCCGCATCCAGAATCATCCTTGAGTGTCGGGCATTTTACGTCATTCGGTAGAGAGTGAATGCCTTAATGGCCTTCGTCCGAGAGACTACCCAGCGAGTGCTCCTTCTCCCTAAAAGGATTTATTTTTCATTCATGATTGCTATGAAACTAGTGCTATTCAGTTTCTGTCTCAAATCGTCCTCGACCTAGTTTTGTGTTGATGCCCACAGGAAACCTCACACAGCTTGTGATTGGTAACATATTTACGCTTTTGTTTTTTCTATATCTATGTATATATATGCACTTATTGCTTGCCACTCTATTAATTTTAAGGCCTCACTGATTTTGGTTGGGTGACAGAAAGAGGATTTCAAAAGTAAACGTATTGTTGACAAAAATATTTGTGTCTATTTTTATTCTCATTAATAGTGAAACTATGTATTCATGTATGCCAAACCCACATTTGATATCCATGATTTACTAAAAATATGTCAATGGTTAGCGTTTCTCGATTTTGCACCTTGATCTTTATATGAGCAGTCAGATAACAATCAGTCTGACGCAAGTCAATTCATTTGTGTGGAGTGCAAGGACTTAATGACATAGAGACGAAGTTGAATAAAAGACGCGTGTCGCTTCGCCCAAAATTTATGATATTAATGCATTTAGTTTACTTCTAACCCCTATTACTTTTACTTTTCCACCAACTACACAGCTAACTAGTTTACGCCGTAATTTAATTGAATCTTAGGGGCAATCTTAATAAAAGCATTTCATATACTTGGAATGAATAATATGTGGTGGATAAGATAATAATGTAATTGCAGTTTCATTGAAAACGACAAAAAATGGAGGAATCGATGCAAAAATGGCATGCGAGCGCAAATATTTGTAAGGCAATTGGCAAGGGCGTATCTTTATCCTTTGTATCTGTGATTTTGGCTGAAGGTTTTCAATTAATGACGTCAGTTCACTACGACTCTCACTCTCTCCATCTCTTTGGCTTTCTCACTCTAACTGGGTCAGGGGCCAACACTTCGTCGTTGCTGGTTGGTGTCATCGTTTTTGTCCTTAAAGTCATTGACGTTTATCTCCTTGTGGTTTTGTTACTGCTAGCTAACCTCTTAAGTTAAGGGACTGATAATTTTATGGGGCTGAAAAAAATATATACACATAATTAATTATGAGTTTAAAATAAAGTACTTTTAGTATTTATATACATGTTCAATGTTTTGAAAATTAATATTAAACGAATTTTTATACCCTGTACCCATAGGGTAAAAGGGTATATTAAAGTCGCAAAAATGTATGTAACAGGAAGAAGGAAGCATTTCCGACCCCATAAAGTATATATATTCTTGATCAGCCTCAACAGCCGAGTCGATTGAGACATGTCCGTCTGTCCGTATGAACACGTGGATCTCAAAAACTACAAGAGCTAGAGCAACCAAATTTGGTGTCAGCATTTGTGTAGTGTCAACGCAGATCAAGTTTGTTTCAAATTTTTGCCACGCCAAGAACGAATAACTAAAGTTATATTAAAGGTAGCGTGTTTTTATTTGCCACACCCAATAATAGGGTTAAAATGTATCAGCTGACCAATTTCGTTAAAATCGGACAAGAAATATCGAAGATATAGCAAGTGTGAGCGAGTTAGCATGCGTTCGTTGCTGCCGCTTGTGAGGAAAATTTTAGTTTGATTTAATGGCGAACTCGAAGGAGTTCGATTTTATAAAGTTCCTCTAATCTACAGGGTATACTTAAAGTCGGCAGGGACGACTTGCTTGCTTCATTCATGTTTAACTTGTATATGCATCATGGTTTTACCAATTCTGGATTTTATTGCTAGTTTGTGTTTTGTCCTTTAAACGGAAATTGATTCTGCGTCTAATATAGGTAAGTAGAAATAGTCCCAAGTGCTTTCCGCCGACAGCTATATTGGGCAAAAAGTTTATTTATATACTATTTAAAATGCTTTTTTTTTGTATTCAATCATTTATATATAGAATCCTATTTTCTTGGCGTGCGTCCAACCCTCATTGTAAATTTAATGCTAAAAAAGAAGGCGCCTTCTTCTTTTGTGAACTTGTGTGGAGTGCGTATTCCAAAGAAAAATATTAAAAGGATGAGTTTATATTCATATTTATAAAATGCTGTCACCTAAGCCAACCTTGTTGGCTGTTGGCTCAAACAATTGCTATAATTTGTCAAGTTGCTCATAGGAGGAAAAAAAAAGGGAAGGCCGCTACACAAAGCGAAAGGTCAACTCTTTTGAGTGGAAAATAGCTGAATCTCACTTGACCCAAACTAAAAACAAAACAAAATTCCGTAAATCTTCTTTTTTCTGGAAGGGGTAAGCACCCATTAGGTGACCTCCTTGTCAGTGTCTAATCCTTTGGTGGACTTAACCTAAATTTTCATTCGCAAAAAACAGACCGCTGTCTCTACTGTTGCCATATTCAATTGGCCTTCGAGTTCGCGCATGACGTCACAAGCATCTCCGCAACGCTCGCGCAAACTCACGTGAGTCGGTTCGTGTCATTCTGAATGTCACACATAATCCCTGTACCTCGGCGCTGTTTGAAATTTAAGTAAAAAAACCTTTCGTATTATAGGCCGCATATACAAATAAAACGAGCAGTCATCATTTGACACTTAACTATTAGAGGGCGTTTTGTGTAATTATAATAATATAATATAATATATAAGTAATAAGCAATATCAGTTTTAGACCAAACCCAAATCTTGCAAAAAATGGGACGCAATTTTATAATATTGTATGATATAGTCAACCGATTTCGATTAAATTTTATTAATCGTTAAAAAGTAAAAAGGGATGTTTCTCTTTGAAGCGTTAAATTGAATTGTTATTATGGCATCTTAGTTACGGGTTTTCTTTTGATAAGCCTTTTAGATGTATAGTTTTCCCATATTTAAGAATCGGTCAGATTGGACTTACTATAAGATATAGGAGCTATCGGAAAGATCGAGAAAAAAGAAATGATTTTATTTTTGTCGTGTAGTACGTAGAGATCAATCACTCTAACGCTGATGCGACGGAAAAAGTATTGAACTAGTCCAGAACTGCAAGGGTATACAAAGATCTTAATAAATGAGCTAGTATTATTTTACTAACATAATTTTAGTTAGGAATAGTTACATCTTCCTTAATGGTCATGTTAAGTCAAAGAAAAATGTAAAGAAGGTTAAAGTGTTTTAAAGTGTTGTCCTTCACCTGCAATTTAACCGCAAAATCAACAGAAATTACAACCGAAACAGTTAACAGCGATGACGGCTTTTGAAAAGACACGAACAACAGACACATCCTGTTGTTTTTCATAATGTCACTAGCGAAAACTGCAATGTCCTTGCGGAAAAGTTTATTGGCCCAAAGCGTTAGACTGCAGTTTGCAGCAAAACGAATTTTATAATGTGAGAGCATACAACAAGAAAGTGAGAACAACCGAACAGAAAAGAGAGAGAAAGCGTGTGTGTAAGCGATTGAGAGAGGGTGACAATCAACTTCTGGTTCAATGTACGGCATCTAGGTTACAAAGCTAAGCCGGCCAACAAAGTCCTTCAGTTGTGACGTCATACAAATGCCGCTACATACACCACGTACAACCCCTTCCATACGCAACAAAAAAGGGTTGCTGCTAGCATTTTGCAATTATGTGTATGTATGTGTGTGAATTCATCAGTGAATAAATAAGTCTATAAAATGGGCACAAGGGCATTATAAAATGCCGTATATTATGCCACACTTGCAGTTCAGTGAGTCAAAATTTTGCATGTCTAATGAGGCATACTAAATGCCAGAGAACCCTTAAAAATATTTTATAAATGTGGAATTACTAAAAATGTACCATCATATATACATCACACAGTTACAAACTTTTAAAATTAATTCGACTCAAACTTCGACAGGATAAGAAAGCGGGCAAAAAATGGTTGAGGCAACAAAACAGATAGTCAGACAATACGCTAAGAGTAAAAAAAAACTAGAAGGATGGGCTAACTTCGGTCACGCCGAAGTTCGGATACCTTTGCAAACTGTTCTATAAATATAAATTACCAGAATTATAAGAAAGTATATACAACTAATCACGCCCGTGGGTCCTAAAAAAAGACTTACGAGTAAAATAATTTTTTTTTTTGGTCCGATTGTTCCTATAGGAGCTTTATCATATAGTCGGCCGATTCTGTTAAAACTCAACAGACACATTTTTATATATACCAAACTTACATTTACCAAATTTCGACTGAATCGCTGTTAAAATATCAAAGATTTTCAACTAAAACCAATTTTTTGGCCGATCGTTCCTATGGGAGCTATATGATATAGTGCCCCGATTCTGATAAAACTGCCAGATATGATAGAAAGTATATAAAACTTATAAATGCCAAATTTTGTAATTATCGCTTTTAAAACAACCAAGTTATTGCTCGAAATCCATATTCATGACCTATCGTTCCTATGGGAGCTATATGATATAGTCAACCGATTTTAATAAAACTTGGTGGATATGTTAAGAAACATATAAAACTCACAAATACCGTCTTTCGTAATATTTCGTTGGAAAACAACAAAGTTAGTGAGGTTAAAGCATATTCACGACCGATCGTTCCCATGGAAGCTATATAATATAGTTATCCGATCGGAATGATTCCGAGATATACAATGCCTGCAGAAAAAAGAAGCCTAGGTGCCTAGGTAAATTTCAGCTCTGTAGCTTTTAAGGGTCTCGGAGGAGATTGCGTTGATCCAGACAGACGGACAGGGCTAAATGAACTCAGCTCATCGTGCTGATCAAGAATATATATAATTTATATAGTCGGAGATGCTTCCTTCTATGCGTTGCAAACTTCTGACCAAAATTAATATACCTTTTTTGCAAAGGTATAAAAAGCCCATCAGCAATGCTGTCAATTATTAATTTTAACATGCTTTATTTCCGACCCCATAAAGTATATATATTCTTGATCAGCATCAATAGCCGAGTCGATTAAGACATGTCCGTCTGACCGTCTGCCCGTCCGTCTGTCCGTCCGTATGAACACGTTGATATCAGAGGCGAGCTAGAGCAACCAAATTTGGTGTCAGCATTCCTGTAGTGTCTACGCAGATCAAGTTTATTTCATATTTTTCCGCCCCGGAAAGTTAGAAAAAACGAATTTCTATGTTTCTATTTCGAATATATCTACATATGTACAATTTGTACTGACCCAGTGCGACATTGCGTAGTAAGTGTGAAAGAGAGAAAAATTTTAGTTTGAATTGATGGCGAATTTGAAGGAGTTTGATTTTATAAAGTTTCTCTACTTGGTACAGGGTATATTCGGGTATAGTCGGCAGGGACGACTTGCTTGCTTCATTTTAAGATAGATATAATCTTAGTGGGTTAACCCAAAAGCTTTATGCTATACGTTCGAACACATGGTGATAAATTTGTTCATTCAAACAAGAATTTAATATATCCTTAATTTTATACAATTTATTCGACTTAATTAGTTTACAGAATTGGACAATTACTTATGCTATGAAGAAACGTTAGATAGAGGATAGTCTTCATTTTTTTTAAAGAGATAACACTGAGACCAATGGGAGTCCTTAATGTTACCACTAAACACTGGCTGCCAATTCCAGATCAAGTGTCGTTGCTTATCTGACGAGCTGGCAAAACAGTTTCCATTTTGCCGACAGGCATCCACAAAACAATTGCCAAAAAACTGGGCCAATTCGATGCAAATGCGCCGCGAATCTGCCATGCCAAAGCTATAATTCTGTTCAAAGGCTGTTCGTTCCGGATGAAACTGGCAGCCGTAGATTGGAAAGCGACGATGCTCTATAAGTGTTATAAACTCCTGGTTGGACGTAGCATCACAGCGAGTACCCAAAATTCGCCAATCTTCGGTCAATTGAAAAATTTCTAAATTCTTTTTGGGTATGCAATATCTATGTTGATGGCAGGCAAAATCTCTACGCCCCATTTCTTCTGACATAGCCATTGGCAACCGATGAAGCAGTGTCGACTCCCTCCAATCGCCTGTCAACTCTAAAGGTAACGTCTTTAGCATACTCCCACATTCAGTGCGAATTTCCGGGCATTTAGCTGCACGAATCAAAAGTAGCTGAAAACCCAAACACGTACCCCAAATCGGAAAGTACTTGTTGGCCTCATTCATCTCAACTGCTAGATCAAAAATGTGATATGCGCTCTGTACAGAGTCATTAGTTAGCTCTGGTTTACCTATCATACCAGCACCGTCAATAAATACAGCACCACCAGGTAACAGAATGCCATTGAGTTGAGTCATCATTTTTTTATAGTACGAACGGTCACGTCCGATCCTATGAAAGAAGGAAACAAATGGCTTTAATACGTTCAAAACGGAATCCAAAATCTTCTTTGAACTTATAAATGAACAAGAAAGAGAAAGTCTAAGCAGATGGATAATCAGAGCTGCATTAGTTTTGATCACATTTGAAAAACGTCGAAGTCGGTCAATATATGTTGGTATTATATGTACCTCTGTAACTTTAGCTGTTGTATGGAAGATACTTTTTATACCCTGTACCCATTAGGTAAAAGGGTATATTAAAGTCGCTAAAATGTATGTATCAGGCAGATGATCAGCATTAATAGCCGAGTCGATAGAGATATGTCCGTTTGTCCGTCCGTATGAACACGGGGATTTCAGATACTATAAGAGCTTGAGCAACCAAATTTGGTGTCAGCATCCGTGTAGTGTCTACGCAGATCAAGTTTGTTTCAAATTTTTGCCACGCCCACTTTCGCCCCCGCAATTCAGGAAAAACGAATAACTAGAGTTATATTAAAAGTAGCGTATTTTAATTTGGCACACCCAATAATATGGGCAAATTTCGTTAAAATCGGATAATAAATGATATAGCAAGTGTGAGCGAAATAGCATGCGTTCGTTGCCGCTTTTTGTGAGGAGAATTTTAGTTTGAACTGATGCTAAATTTTAAGGAGTTTGATTTAATAAAGTTTCTCTACTTGGTACAGGGTATACTCAAAGTCGGCAGGGACGACTTGCTTACTTCATTGACATATGATCACTTTTAAAGTGTTTTCAAAATATGTACCTATAGCAATAGAAATAGCTTTTGGGTCTATGCCAAATAAGATATAAAGCCTTGAACCAATTAATACAATTCTCTCTCGCATTTCTTTTGTTTGACATTGGCGTATGTGCATGCATTGTACAATTGACACATAATTATAATAATTATTAAAACACTACAATATTTGGGGAATTTTCCATTTCTACCTATGGCTAGGTAACATTTGTGTTTAATTTCCATAAATCGTTTAAAAGTTTTCCGTAAACAATTTTTACATGGATGTCCAAAGGATTTGCCGAAAAAAGCCAAAAATCCATATGATTTAACTTCAATGTTTTTGGGAACTAGTTTTTTAAAGAATTTCTATTCTAGTATTCAAAAATACCTAAGGATTAATTTATTTATTTTGGCTACGCCCATGTTAATAAACACTCTCTCCCACTCTTGTGTCTTTTAGAATTCAGAATGCTCGCTCTGCATAGTTGCAAAAATATATCACCGAAAATACATCTCTAGACTATATGTGGATTTAATCGAACATGGTTTATGTAAATTCTGATATATATTTAGATGGACATATTTTCGCTGCAACTTACCAGATGGGCACTACATGCGCGCCCGATGCTTCCAAATATTTTGCGTATGACGCTACCAAGTAGCTGTGCCATTTCTTACCAAAGTGAGCTTGTATCGTCGTTGCAATATCAATACAGAGTATTCCAATAGTTGGTGTGGAAGTCAGGTAGCATGAGGAAGTGCCGGGTACTGACATGGTCTGTCTGAGATAAACGAACTGACTGACTCTAGTACTATTACCCCACGACAACGCCGAAACGGTCACAACAAAAAGGTTTTAGAATTCACTCTTTGTTATGTGTAGCCTGCTTTTGGGTTGCTGCTTATTTCACAGAGAGCAAGAACCAAAAAAAAAGCTAAAAAAGATCACTTACACATATATTTACATAATTAATATCAACGTCCTACAGGACTACAAACATTGTACAGCGATCATTATAAAGAACAGTAAAGAATATTGGCTTCTAAGAAAAGAAGAGGTTGCATTATCGTTATTGTTCGGATAGGGATAATAACTGGTTCCATCGTCATCATCATCTCCATCACCAATCCCCATATCGTCATCGCTAAACAAATATTGCTGAGCGTAGCTGGAACCAAGTATTGATGTATATTCCGGTTTATAGTTGTAAATAAATGAATGATCCATTTCAGTACTATTGGTATAGCTCTGGAAATTACGTCTAGCTTCATTCACAAAGAAGTTCGCAAAGTATTGACCAGGTAATATAGAAGCTGATGTGTGTGGTATGCTGGCTTTGGTAAACTCATAAGCCGGTTTTTCTGGATGAAATTGCACACCATAAAACGGGTAGGTCAAGTGCTCTATAGTTGAAATAAACTCAAGGTTATTATAGTCATGATTGAGTGTCACCACACGCCACGATTCATTTAGAAGATGTTTTTCAAAGTCCTTTTCCGTGTAACAAAATTGATGCCAATTATAGGTGACATTTTCCCTGGATAGAAGAGCAATAATTTCCTCACTGGCTGAAGCAAAAAGCCGGCTTTTTTATAGTCTTGGAGGAAAAAATAAAATCTGATTGATAATTTTGTTTAATCGAATAAAAATTGCTTACCTGACTTAAACTCCAAGGGCAACACTTGACCCTGAGAGCTGCAATCGGTGCGTACTTCTGTTTCGTTTGCCATTTTAAAAACTAACAATTCCATGCCAAGACATGTGCCCCAAATAGGCATAAAGATTCCTTGATCATTTAGTTGTATGGCACCCTGTATAAGATTCTCTCCAGCATCGCCGTATCCCCCGCTTGCATTAAACCAGGTCGCCCCGCCAGGTAATAGTACTCTAAAAAAAATTTTATTCAATGAATAGAATTATTTATTCGAATCATAGTAAAAATGAAGCAAGCAAGTCGTCCCTGCCGACTTTGACTATACCCTGTACCAAGTAGAGTAACTGTATTAAATGAAACTCCTGAAAATTTGCCATCCGTTCAAACTAAAATTTTTCTCACAAGCGGCAGCAACGAACGCATGCTATCTCGCTCACACTTACTACGCAATGTCACACTGGGCATTTCAGTACAAATTGTACACAGATATATCTCCGATATTTCTTGTCCGATTTTAACGAAATTTGGTCAGCTGATACCTTTTGGCCATATTATTGGGTGTGCCAAAGAGGAATACGCTACCTTTAATATAACTCTAGTTATTCGTTTTTCCTGAATTTCGGGGGCGGAAGTGGGCGTGGCGAAAATTTGAAACAAACTTGATCTGCGTAGACACTACACGGATGCTGACACCAAATTTGGTTGCTCTAGCTCTTGTAGTCTCTGAGATCCACGTGTTCATACGGACGGACGGACAGACGGACATGTCTCAATCGACTCGGCTATTGATGCTGATCAAGAATATATATACTTTATGGGGTCGGAAATGCTTCCTTCTGCCTGTTACATACATACATTTAGCGACTTTAATATACCCTTTTACCCTATGGGTACAGGGTATAAAAAAACAAAACAATAAAAGTAAGTTACATTGCGGTAAATAACTAACCCATTGATTTTGCCAAGCACTTCATCATAGTAACTTCGATTTCGACCAATCCTGGGTAAAATATAGATTATTATTTTTTTCACACGTAAAGAATGTGTAACAGAATGTCTTGAATATAGATTCATTTCGTAGCGTCGCAAAAGTAACTTAGTCTTATCATAAACGGACAGAATTTTGATAAGGTTGTCTTCAAAAATTTACCAAATGGGCACTACTCTTGCTCCAGCACCTTCTAAATATTTCACATACGATGCAGCTATATAGCTCGTTATATTTTCAAAATGTCGCGAAATAAGGCCATCGGTGTAGACTTCTTGTGTTAATATGCCTATAACGGGTGACACATGTGGCTCATCAGCCAAACAAGATCTCACCATTCCTGCAGCCACAAGGAACATAAGCAATCGCAACGAGCAACACATATTGTCACCCTCTCTTCAAACCATGAACTGAATTACTATTCTAACTGGTTAACTTCATAGGCATTCCAAATTTATAGAACTCGGACCTAATATCAGCGATCGTCGTTGCCTATATTTAAAATGTGTGTGCGCGTGTGCAAGATTTAAAAAAAAAAAACAATTGTATGTGTGAGAAAATGGTAAGAGAAAATGTGAGTTACTTTACACTGCTCAAAATTGTTTTTACCCAATTTTAGTTGCCAGGCTAAGGCTCTCCACTGAGATACGTTCCAAATTCCTTTTAACCCATTAAAGACATTAGTCACTATCAACACATGTAAAGTAAGTACTACATATCTGCATTTTTAGTTAGAAGATAAAAATGTAATTTCTAACCCAAAATCCGAAAGCAAAATCCACTTCAGTGTCTTTAACTTTTGAATATAAGAGCTGAAGAAAAAAGTACTGTATCATTTTTTTTATCTGTAGCAACAAAGGGACGTGCTTATACGCCAAAATACTATAGGAAACTGATTGGATTTTTTACGCTCTCGTATATTTTTTTGTGAGCACTAAGGCAACCACGTAATGTGTGTGTGTAAGATTGACCGACTTTACCATGCGGGCACAGCTCCGTTCTAATAAACACCAAACACCAGTGGTAAATCGCTAACTTTTCGCAATGCGTGAAGTGCTCTGTGGAATATTTTAATTGTCATTATGAAGGTAGTAAATATACAAACTAATATAAACAACTCGAGCAATAATTGGTACTGTCAATTATAAAATCTAATTCGATACGTTCAGGTGTATGATTTTCAGTGACAGTATGTTTTCGTAAGTTTTTATTTTTTATTATTTTTTGGTTCTCTTGTTTATTCTCTAACCGTAATCATCGATTGTTTACACACAAATTTAATTTCTGTATTAACTAACCGTAGAGATAAAATATTGTTGCTTTTTTTTAATGCTTTGCTGGATACTAAGTAAGTATTTCATCTTGACTAAGATTTCCTTAATATGAACAATGTCTTTATCATCAAAATATTGCGATAACTTGTAGACATTCTTTTCAAGCTCAATGACAATTTTCTTATTTAGCTGCTCAAGAGCGGCATTATCCGCCGCTTCATCGACTTCTTCATTACGTTCCATCATGCTCATAAGAAATTCTTTATTAAGAGAACTATTATCTTGAGGCATCTGTTCACCTTCCAAGTGGAGCAAATACTGCCCACGGTCTACAGGAGTCGCTAACGTTTTGTAAGCTTTGTTAATGAGAGAACTCCAATCTGCTGAATTAGTTTTTTCACGTAAAGACCTGTTACGAAAAAAGATGAAGGCGATTTGGGATAGAATGTTTTAATTATCAACTTACTTGTTAATGAATTTATCTGGGTGGACTAGAGTTTGAAGCTGGCGAAAACGTTTTGTCAACTGTTGCGGCTCTAAATTGAACTTCATGGGAAAGCTAAGCAAATCAAAATAGTTCTGAGAAAACAAAAATTAATAATTACCAAAAAAATAAATATTTTAATTCCTAATTTACTTACTATAGAGGTATTAACATCTTGAAGGTGTCCACAATCGGAACAGATCATATTCTGCTGGTGGACAATCTTTTTCCTGCAATTCCAACAAACACCCGGCTGCTGTGATAAAGGCGGGGCTGTGGCATATGGACAGCGGTATAGAGTTTGCACACAAGCCGACCATCTTCTGACACAATCTGCGACTTTTGTAGTTTGCCGCATTGCGGATTTCGCTGTTTTTTTTCAATTACACAACATAGAACATTACCAAGACAACAAAAATCAGCTGACGAAGACTGGTGTGGCCAAGCCTAAGCCAAAATACCAAAATAAGTGACTGATAAATATGTGTCAAAACGGATAACAGAAGGGTCGAAAGCTAGTCAAATCGGCTAACAGCTGCTATGTTAAAAGAATTCCTCATATACAGGGATAGACAAATACCAGGTAAGATATTACAATAGTCAAAAAAAGTTGGGAACGATATTTGTTTTATTGACTGCAAAGTTTCTCAGTATGCTACAAAGAGACCGACCCTGTAAACTAAACATGAGTCTAAACAGTAGCTGTCTGTCTGTATAAACACCGAGATTTTTATGACTGTCGATTTTAAATCTACCATCCGTCTAGTATAAATGCGGAACCTGATCCATCTCCCCAGTTCAGTCTGTTGAATACGAATAGAAATGAGTATCTAGCGCAGTATGTAAAAGCCAAATTTAATATTTAAGTTTTACATTCAAGCATACATATATAAAAAAAATTTTTTTTTCAAATTTACACACTGTTTTCCAATGGTACAATGGTGTTTTACATAGAGTCCTTTCGGTACGCCCTGTAGTTGTTCATTTCAGTGGGAAATGTCTTGTATAATTCTAATAGCAAATTGGACTTAAATTTCTTTAAACTTTCGATTTTGCCTTTAACTTCTTCGTTTTTGGCTAGAGCCTTCTCCACACAGTCCTTAGTATATAATTGGGGATTTTTGTCCTGATCTATGTAATCGAAGAATACTTCAAAGGGAACATAAACATCTTGAACCTGCGGTCGCAGTTTATCAATTTCCTGCAAGCCAGTGACTAGGCTGTTGCTGCAACATATATGCAACATCATATAACAAAGTAATGCAATAATATTTCGCTTCCTACTTACATTTTCTGATTAAGTACATTTTGTCCCTGGGGCTGAAAATCGCTAACAATGATGCGTATTTGTCTGACGTTTTCAATAAACATTTCCAACTGAGTCTCCAGATTCTCCAATGGAGCCGACATAGTAAAAAAAACGACTGAGTGTGTATATTTGTTTCTGTATGTATTTTTTAAACTATTTCTCCACAATAAGTTAAACTACTTAAATGATGTTTTCTCGCATTTTTGTAGTGTTGGAAAACGCCACAGAAAAATAGTATCGAAAAATAGGGGGACTCACTCGAAAAGACAGTAAACCTCACACCGGAATATCGATACAATTTGGTTATTCTAAATCAACTATCGCTGATATAGCCATCACTAAATCATATTAGTCCACGTGCTGTCCAGTGTTTTGCTAGATTAAACAAGGATGGTAAAATTTTCAAAATTATATGTCCCATTTAATATATATCTTGCTCACTTCTCTAACCATATAGCGTAAAAAGCAATCTGATGAAATACCTGGGTTTCCATCGCTGGAGGAGCATCGGGCTGCTTCTGTCAGCGATGACATTCTCAAGAGCAATACCAAGTCATTAAAGTCGAATAAAAGCGGTGGTTTTCAGTCTATGGGCTTAAGCTTTGAGCTAATCAAAGGAATTGCGAAGCGTGGCTACAAGGTGCCGACCCCCATACAGAGAAAAACCATTCCTCTTATACTCGAGGGCCGAGATGTAGTGGCCATGGCTAAGACGGGTTCGGGCAAAACAGCCTGTTTTCTAATACCCCTTTTTGAGCGTTTGCAAAGACGCGAGCCTACTAAGGGTGCGCGGGCCCTAGTCCTATCGCCCACCCGCGAGTTGGCCGTCCAGACATATAAATTTATCAAAGAATTGGGTCGTTTTATGGAATTGAAAACAATCCTAGTGCTGGGCGGTGATTCTATGGATTCTCAATTCTCTGCCATTCACACTTGTCCCGATATAATTGTGGCTACACCCGGGCGATTCCTGCATCTATGCGTAGAAATGGATTTAAAATTAAACTCTATAGGTGAGTAGACTTATAAAAATTTTTCACAGATCTGATTTAAAAGTTCCCTTTCAATAGAATACGTAGTCTTTGACGAAGCTGATCGACTCTTCGAAATGGGCTTTGGCGAACAACTAAATGAGACCCTTCACCGTCTACCATCGTCCCGTCAAATGGTTATGTTCTCTGCCACATTACCAAAACTTTTAGTTGACTTTGCTCGTGCTGGTCTAAGTGATCCTGTACTCATTCGCCTCGATGTTGAGTCCAAACTACCCGATTCTTTAGCCCTAAAGTTTCTGTATTGTCGCCCGGACGAACGTTATACTTCGCTTGTCGTCCTGCTGAAATATGTTATCCCTCAAAGAGCGCAAACCGTAGTCTTTGCCGGGACTCAACATCACGTTGAACTTATCTCATTTATTCTGACGCAATCGAACATTACAAATACTTCGGTCTATTCGAGTCTGGATCCCGCTGCACGCAAAATTAACACTGCGAAATTTGTTGGCAAAAAAGTATCGGTATTAATTGTCACCGATGTAGCAGCTCGAGGTATTGATATACCCAGCTTAGACTTCGTTATTAATTTGCATTTCCCGGGCAAGCCAAAATTGTTTGTGCATCGTGTCGGTCGATGTGCTCGTGCTGGTCGCTCGGGTACAGCTTATTCTATATTTTCCACTGATGATACCTCCCATTTGCTTGATCTGCATTTGTTTCTTAATCGACCTTTTGATATTGACGACAACAAAGCTATGGGCACGGTGCCGCAGGATTTGCTCGAAGAAGAACATCTTACTGTGACTGAGATCAAGAAAAGCCATCACATTGTAAGTTTGTATAAATTCAAGTTTATTTAAAAAAGCTTACATCTTAACTATACTTTACATTTACCTGCATATCTCAAATCCGCCTCAAAAATAACATCCATTATTGAAGAAATTAATTTTTTGAATTCTTGCTTCTCTTAAGGCTGGCGTTTTAAGGACTAGCGAGAACGCTTACAAAAAGTACCTTAGTTCACGACCTGTGGCATCTACAGATGCTAACGCTCGCGTAAAAAAGATCAAGTTTTTTGCGTTAAGGCCTTTGGAGGATTTTTTCCATGCTGCTCCTGCCCTGGCGCAAGCTGCTGCGGTAAGCGGTCAAACGACAGACACTTCCAATATAGATGTTGCTGCTGCAGAGCGCAAATTACAAGAGGAGAAACATGATATATTGATTAAAATGAGGAACTTCCGGCCCGGTGGGGTAAGTACTGATATATTTAACACACAGAACTAAAAATTCCTTAATTTACTTAGACGATTTTTGAGTTAAATTGCACACAAAAGTCCACCCCCTTTGTGGTAATGAAGGAGAAACGCTTACAACATGCTGAGATGATAGAAAAATTCCGCGAGCAGCGCCACAATGAAGAACAGAGCGAAGCGAAGCGTGCAATCGATGCGAAAGAGCAGCAGCAAACGTTGTCCAGTGTAGATGATGAGGTCATTAGCAAAACCTTTAACAAAGTGGTGGCACCCAAAAGACTACAGAACATGGATGCCCTTTACAAGGAAAAACCAAAGAAACGAAAAAAATCCAACTTAAAAGATACTGAACACTATATTCCATATCAGGCAGCGGATAAACATACGGAAGATGGCCTGGCCATCAACTCGTTTGAACGACAAGCTCAAAAAGCCGAATTCTCTGTTGTGGATCGCAATCCAGCGGATATAAAGCACAAGCCTGGTCTCAAAAAATGGGATAGAATAAAGAAAAAGATGGTCGCTGTGCAAGATCCGCGAAGTAATAAGATACGCACTGAATCAGGAGCTTGGATACCAGCGTCCTTTAAAACTGGACGCTATAATGAGTGGAAAGAAAAGTCAAAAATTGAAGAGCAACTGCAACGGGAGAATGCAGGCAGTGACACTGATGACAATTTTCAACTACTGTCTCATGCCCAGCGATATCCGGTAGGTCGCCATGCTCGGCATAATGCTAAATTGGAGTTGAAAAAACGTCTCAGTGGTGGCAATGACAAAGAAATGCGCCGACCCGAGCAAATTGTCAAGGCTCGCATGCGTCTAGAGTTTATTAAAAAACGGAATGAGGAGAACGCCGACCGAAAAACCGAAAATCGTAAGCGGAGCATGCGAAAGAATCAGCGACCAACATCAAAAAATAAAGATAAAAGACGGAAATAAGGCAAGTTTAGAACTGATAAAACAAATACGTTTAGTGAAATTACGTAAACTAACAATAACCCTTGTCATGTATAGATTAAGCCACCGTAGTCGTGATAAAATTTACTTCACATTCTAGATAGAGATAGAAAATTTCGTGTTAGACAGGCGGGACATATCTTATAAAATATTTGTATCAACTTAGTTTCTTGGTTTAATCATTTTATTCTTTTCTTCTGCCTTTAGAAGGGCCTTTAAACCTCTGTCTATGCTCTAATAGAATATGGTGCCGACTGTTTTAAAGTTAGGTCTTGGTTCCAGAACTGTGTTTATATTTTTTTTATATATGCACAGGTAATTTATATTTGTATATTTATCCGAAATCTAGCATTCCGCTTTTTTAATGCCAACGATCCTTGTCTGTCAAGGGAATCACTTGGCATGAGTTTTAAAAACCATTTTCAAGACGTAGTGTTTAGGAACTTGTAACAGTTTGAGCATTTTGTATGTTCTTACGAAGTCAACAAGTAAACAAATTTAACAGCTGTTAAAAATGCACGAGCGGCGCCGGATACTTGACTGCTTCTCTCTTTTACTCCAAGTAAAATGTTTTTTTACTTTTTATCTGGAACCCTAATAATGCATTTAACCCCAAAAAGAAACACAGGTAGAAATTGAGGGTTCACCTCAATCTCTGAGTGCGTGATGAAGCAAATAACCCAAGTGGGAGTATGTTGAGTGAAAAGTACTTCGCTTCTCATAGCGCATCCTAAATACAATCCAGTGAGTTGGACTGACAGCGCTAACCGTTTTTTCCTTATTTCTCGTAGTAATGAATGTATACTAAACAACTCTCTATCAAAGTAGTTGTTCAAGTAAATAGATAAAAACTCTGATGTCTGATGAGCCACAAGGTATTACTGCTGTCGGGTCATGGGATTACTGAGTTTTTTTTTTTGCTTACTCTTTGTTTAATGGGAATTTAGTGAATACTTTGCAATTTGAAGATTTAAAGTCAATGACTTATCAATTAGATTTGTCAAAAGATCTTTCCTTCAACTGGCTTAGAGAGTACACCATAAAGAAAAGGCGGAGTGCCTTTTAGCAGAGAAAGTCTGTAACAAGAATTTATCTCACATCCCAAAATCATTTTGGTTTCTAAAAATACACAAAGTACAGATGGTAACGTCTTCATAAATAAAGGGACGAACAGATCATGTGCTTTGTTTATCATAGACCGAATGACAAGTGGTGTATTAATGACATACTCATTCCGCTTAGCTTTTCTCTTTACCACATGGTCTAATAGAATTTATTTTTGCATGTGCCGAAACAATGTTACATAAAACTTAAATTCACAATCCCAATCTCTGGTTTCCAAGCAGGCCAACTTTTATGACTACCCTCGTTCGCACTCTTGTGAAATGTCAGATCATTTCTTCCTACAATTGATGCACCACCTAAAATAGCTTCAATCTCATATCCCCCGCCAATGTGTCACGCTACATCAGGCGTTGCCAAGTAGGTTTTTGCTCTGAAAGAAGCATTTTCATTAAGTAGCTTTGTTATTGTTCACTGCACGACGCGGAGCAACCGCTTCGGTCCCGCCCTATCCCTGTGTGTATGCGTACATACATGTATATATATGTGCATACATGTTCGCCTACATATCCAATTGGCAGCTGACCTCAGTCTGTCAAGAATGTATGTGAAATACTTTTGCAATCATAACAAACGAATCTCTGGAATATCTTGTAATACTGGCCATCCAACTGGTCATTAAGATGAAGATGAATATATACATATTGTAACGCATTACAATTTTTTTAAAGGTAATTCCAACAGTTATGCTGCTTAATTAATTAATTTGGGTATTTGTTGACCTTGTTGATAAGGATTGAAAGAGTGCAAAATATACTTTGTAATGGGCAGATTTATAGAATGACGTGAAATCGAGCATACACATACATATGTTTACAATTATTATAAACAAGTGAAGTCGCGATGTGTTAATGACTTCTCTGAGTTTTTCAAACATTCTTTCGAATCTACAGATTCCCACCTCCCCTACGGAAGTTACACCTGGTTCTTTTTGATATAATTTGTGACGTTTTGGCCTGAAGGACTACTAGTACGTCAGGCCAAACTACTAGTGAAAATATTTTAGAAATATCTTTCTGTATCATTGTAAATGTTTGAAGAAAAAAAAAATAACAGTCAGGGTAAAATTTGTAGATTATCCAAATTTAAAATCGCGTTAACCCGACTAAAATAAGTTTTCCATTACTAAAAGAAGAGTTGCTAGTTAATAACTGTTGTACTGAAGAACAGTCGGTTACTAGCAAGATCTTGTTTGATAATAAAATAGTTTATCGAAGTCTGATTTACCCAGAGTATGTTGGTATTTATACAGTTGAATATAAATTTTATTTTGAATATTGTATGATTCACAAATCACTTTTCTTTGCCATTTGACAGAACAGCCACGGCGGTTTCTATCCATTATGCACTCCAAATTCAGATTATTTTAATTTTCCTTTTTTTGAGCTGGGCGTGTAATAATTCTGGCTACAAACTTAAATTTCGCTGCTGAATACGGTGTATTCTTGCTTTTTGTCGCCTCTTAATTGCTGAAGAAATGGTATAATTTTTCAAAAAGCACAAAAAAAATAAAATCTATTTATTTCTGGATTATCGATGGATTTAAGATCCTACTTCGCTTCTTATATAAACTCGTTCAACCCTGTTTCCCTTTAAATGTGTCTACAATTTTCAAGAAAAATAAATGGATACAGATCTCCGGAAGCTATCCTGCTTATTACTATCTTGTTTTCTATTCGCCCACATTCAAAATAGAGAGTAAAGAAAAGTCAGCATTTTGTAATTAAAGCTTCAACATTATTGTTGTCATTTAATGCTCTCTTCATAATTTACACTAGTTGTCACAATGGCACTTACTTGACTGACTGACGACGGCCCACTACGCCGACCAACGTAATTCACAGATTGTTGAACTCACGCAATTGAGAGTCGGGCTACTTGCATTTCTGACGTTTGTGTTCCTAATCTATGCCTGAAGATATTCTGATCTCTGTGTGCCACTCAAAGTTGTTTTCTAATTTCGACTCGCTTGTCTCATCCAGTCGTCTCTCTATTTTCATCCCGCATTCATTCAAACAATTGCACAATTTACCACAGAATGCGTCGAAGCATCACTTAAAAACGCATTATTCAATTTAATTCTGTCAAACCCCAAAAGCAAGTGAAAAAAGAAATCGGAATATCGATATGGCGTTTTTGGTCAAAAAGTCGTATTTTCTCGCGTTGAAGATATCAACAGTAATTGGTATACTGTTTTTTTACCAATGTGCAATCCAGATACTAGGCAGTCTGGAACACAACATATTTGCTATACTGGAGATATCCCTTGTTATATCGTGGTAGTAGTTGGATTTTTTTCTTTTAATATCGTATTGCTTATAATTCTCAAATTTAATGGATGATTTCCTACTTCGAAGGATTTCAATTAAGTTATTCAGTAAAGCCATTTAAGACCCTTTAAACCCCATATCGCTCTAACAAAACTGCTCT
Organism: Drosophila neocordata; assembly: GCA_018903615.1. Taxonomy (NCBI): domain Eukaryota; kingdom Metazoa; phylum Arthropoda; class Insecta; order Diptera; family Drosophilidae; genus Drosophila; species Drosophila neocordata. Next base: position 28,469,495 of record JAEIGI010000001.1, read on the forward strand.
TCAGTAGTACCTCCATATATTAATTTGAATTAATGCATTTTGAGGAGTTCTGACTTTCCAAACTCTAGAGAGCTTGTAATAATATTGTTTTTCACTAATTTCGTATATTTTTGTATAATTTTTCAGATGTCCGACGTGTTGAAATGCTAATATTAAGAATTTTATTATTTTTTTGTATTGATGTTTCTTCTATTCTTTTGTAAATATAAGGAACATAACAAAACAGTGTGTCCATTTTTTACATCGCTAATTTGATCGAGAGAAATTATTACATATAATAAAGAAAAAACCCAAAAACAGTTGCAAATATAGTCAGTCTGAAAGTCTGTTAAAATGGATGTTATTTAACATGCAAATAACGGGCTGATAACGCCTACGAGATAAAACAGTTTGTTTTGAAGTATGTATACAGATTACCAACGGATTGAGGAGATACAAGAGTACATGTTATCCATGACGCTATCGTAAGGTGCGAAAGTGTTCTTAAAAGTTTATAATATATCATTATATATTTTACCATATTTGTCCTGTAAAAATAGTGTATCAAATACTGGAAATGTTAAACAACAGTGGAGAAGGTAGGGAAATAATGTATGTTAAAAAGTCGGGATTTTTTTCTTCATTGTTGTTTTTGTTTTCGAGTTCAGAAGTTGTGCGGCGGATGGTTTTTTTTTGTACTGGTGTGTGTAGTGTCTTTCGGTGTGTGCACACATTAATTAAATAATTAATTTGCAAATGGAGAAGAAAGAATGCAAAAATTTGATGTGTGAAAGTAAAGAGTCATCTTGCACTCCACATACATAAATACACACTCACACATACGCAATTTGCATGGGCGCGTCTCTTTTTTTTATGTGTCTTACGCTTGTGTGTATGTGTAAAAATGGAAAATGCGCGCCTTGAGGAATGAAATAGAGTGTTTAAAACCACTATAAGTGCATAAAAATGATTTAAAAGTACCTTAAAAAGTACATAAAGAAAAGTTGTAATATTCCCTTTGCATAAAACAAAATTTTAAAACGCATACATACCTCAGTCACTCTCGCACTCACACTTGCATATGTACATAACCAATACTTGCAAAGCGAAACGAGATTTTGTTTGCCTGTAGTAGTCGTTGTGCAACAACAATACTCAATTGTTTATTGCCAAGCATAAGCATACCAAAAGAAGACGAGGGAAAAACAAAAAATTGTGAATCGTAGTAAATTTGGACACGAAAACAAAAGTGATCACAAAAATCGAATAAAAACATATTTTATTCGTCAATTGTAATTTTTAAAATAAGAGCAACAACAAGTGAATTCAAATTATTGAACTTGTGTTAATTGTATATATACATATTAGGAATTTTGGATTACTTCAGATACGAATTAAATACATACATAGGATTACTCGGAAATACTCATAGATATGGTAAGTTTAATTTTAATAAAAGGTTGCGACTTACCTAAATCTCCTCTTGTAAGCCTGTTCATTCAAAATGTGAAAAATAAAATACATATTAAAAAAATCTGAAAACCCTTCTTTATAGTGTTCTAAGTTTTTTATGACTGAGAAGTTGAGGACTATTTTATATAAATTATAGGCGGACAAGATTCGTTGTGACTGTCCTTTCTGGTTATTATTTATACAAATATTTTAGAACTCCACTGATAAGAAGTTTATGTGTGTATTAATGAACGGTGATAGGCTATTGGTTAACATGTGTATCTGGAAAGTGTATTATAATTAAATTCATGTATTATCGACATGTATTGTCCCAATGCTAAAAAAAATATACAGTTTGAATGGCTCCTGTTCGGCAATATTCGTTGAATTCATATCTAGCTTTCAATGAAATCCGACAGTATCATTCTATTTATATGCCCTTACCAAAAAAAACATCAACGGTATTAATTGGTAAAAAGACCTCTATTTAATTACCGTGTGCACACTTTTTGTTAAGATTTAATGTCCGAAACTGAATCTCTTTTCTGTGTTTATCTCTAGTCAGTCGACCATTAACTTTCTTTTTGCATATAAAGTGAATCGGTAAGCAAGTTCGAATGATGCACAAATTTAATTGCCAATTCGGAAAAATACCAGCAAACATTATTAAATTGTGGTGCAGGCGGAATTGTGGGAAGTAATTGGAAAAAAATACATATAGAAAAACAAACCATGGATACGAGGACTATAAGTTTCCGGAAAAACAAATTTCTGATACAGGTATGAAATACAACAGTCAATTTTATTTGGAGCCCAAAAAAGTTAAAGTTTGAATAACTTATAGTGTGGCCCTTATAAAATATTGGTTGAAGTAAAGAGAAGACAAGACGCACAACACAATCAACACTCAACAGTAGCTGCAGTAGCAGCAACATGTGAAAAGAAAGAGAAGCCAAAGTGATTGGGACAAGAGAAAAAAGCTGAAAAACTGAAACCGCAAAAGAAAACCGTTGTTTGGTACGGTGATACCAAGCTCCGCTTTGGTTTCGATTTGCTTTGGTTTGGCTTCGATTCGCGCGATTCTTTTGCCACGGAGCTGGACGCATTTCGTTTTCGTTTCGCTTTGGTTCTCAAACGTCAACAGAAGCATTGCCTTAACACAAAATTGCCCAATGGTTTTTTCTTTTTTATGGAAAATGCAACAGTGTGATGAAGTCGAGGCAAAAGCAAACAATTAAATTGTCATTACTCTGTCAAATGGCCATAGATATGAATGAAATGGCGTGACATAATGGCATAAGCCAAAATAACATTTAACAATGCAGTTGTTGTCGTCGTGTCACCCATTGCCAAATAACCAAAAACTGGCAAGGCATTTAGCTAGATTAAAAAGAGTTGGGCAAGTAACTGCGCCTCGGTATAACCGTCTGGCCGTTTGAGACTCGAAAAAGAGAGGCTCATCGAAACTAAAAGTTTGTATTTTATTTGCGATTGGGTGTTTTGGTTTGTATTTTGGCATGAGTTTTGCGGTAAAGACATTGTATCCGATCCGAATCTGATCACCTGTATGTGTGTACGAACTGTATATACATTGGTTCATAATTATAAAAAAAAAAAAAAAAAAAAAAGACAAACTAGTCGCTCTATTTTTAAACACGAACTCAATTTTGCCATTCACTTTGTCCGTCTTCTGTTTTTGCTTTGTTATTTGTTGTGTGCGTTTGTTGGAAGCAGCAGCAAGCGGAAATTAAAATTGATAAATAATTTATTGACAAACCCGAGTCCGATTGTCAGACTGGCGGAGTGTGTGTAAATGCGTTGGGGGAGGGAAAGGCTACGAACTTTTGAAGCAGTTGTGGCTGCCTGCTGTTGTTGATAAGAAACGGGCGGACGCTGCTGAACATGTTGATGGTTTAATATCAATTCAACTGAAGAAAATCAACTAGAGAGTTGAATAAAAATACATTTGCTTTTCGTTAAGCTGCCAGCTACAATCATTTAAATAATGACAACCGAATGAAAAAACCAAACTATATAAATAGCAGAAGTAGTCTAGTGATGCTCGTCTGTCTCTCTTTATGACAAATTACTCTTAGTTTTTAATCATTTAAAATCCGTTAAAAATGCCTTTTTACTGAGTTTTCTACATTGGACATCTAGAGTCTAGACACTAGCTGTCCGAGACACAGTTTTAGCGACAAAACCTTTTTGTACCCTTGCAAAGAGAGTATATTATATTAGTCACAAGTTTAAAACGCATTGAAAGATGATTCCTTCCTCCGAGCGTATAAAGTATATATATATATATATATATATATATATATATATATATATATATATATATATATATATATATCTTTATATATGTATATTCTTAATTAAGACGAGATGGGTTGATATCCGTCTACAATATTCTCGAGACGCTTTAAGTTGAAGATCTGAAGTTTCGCAAATAATCTTTTATTCAATTTTTATCAGGGAATTTCACATTGGGTGCATGTTATTTTAACTTGTTTTACCAAAATCGATTGACTATATCAAAAAGTTCTCGTAATAGTCAAATTGAAAATTTGCAGAATTATACAAATTATTAAATCATTGTTATCTATATATTATATGTAATATACATTTAAAGATGTAGCCAAAGTACATATGGACGTTCGCAATACCAGGACGCCTTGACATTTAGAAGAGTAAGAAAAATCAACAGCAAAAGCTATTTGTAACGACAAAAGATAAAAAAGCCCCAAAACAAAACAACCAATACTCACCACAATACTCACCACAATACCCTTGTTAAAGGGCTTTATCTCCTCAGGTAAACACAACATGTGCAGTACGGGCAAAAAAGAGAAAGTGTCCAATAACATTGCTCGCTTCAGTCACAGCAACCCACGCGTTTCGGATAATTATGCAATTACTTATGCAGATGTCCCATAACTCCACCTTTGCCATCAAAAACAAAGGGTGGTTTTTATATACATGACTTCCATGAATTTTTGAAAAAATTAAAAATTGAATCAAAACAAACAGCCAGCATTTCCCTTGTCCCTTAAATTCTTTACGGCATCTAAATTCGCCAGCTGAATTCCAATTCTCTGACGGCGGCCGCCGTCTCATTAATGCAAATTGTGTGACCTATGCCAAACCCAAATACATAAGCAGTAGCTGAAAATATTTCAAAAGTGCCTCTCACACACCAGCAGTGCTCGCATTCCAACTGTATCAGTGAAAAGTCCAAACCTCTACGAAGGTAACTACAAGTTTTTCCAGGGCTAAAAAATAATGTTTATTTTTGTTTATTCAAATGTTAAGAAAGGAATACGCCTATATAATAATTTCAGATTCATTACGGCATATCGTGGCACGAAAATTCCTTTAAAACAAACCTTTAGTATTACTCTTGATTTTGAATCCACATGTTTTTATGCCCTGTGCCCACTTCACTATATAAAAATCCTTATGGATACAGTTTAGTTAATTGTGGCAAATCAGCTTATCTAAAAAAAAAAATAATTTTGGTCTTATAAAATTATATATACACCTTTACTTCGTACAGGGTTTGCCTAAGTCGGCACTCGCTTGCTATTCCTGAGCAGACATATTTGCAAACACAAATGTGCTGATTACGCCTACAATTTTAATTTCACTTATTTTTATAACCAAACGACGAATGATGAGGTTTATAACTTATCTGATTATCGTTTAATTTAAAAAGACTCAACGAAGTTGTTCTGCTTGTGATGTCAGTTAAAATAGTCTTATATTGGAAAAGCATTCTGAATAAAACGTATTGTCCACCTATGATTCCCAATTAAAAAATGAACCAAGCAAGTCGTCCCTGCCGACTTTGGGTATACCCTGTACCAATTAGAGAAACTCCATAAAATCAAACTCCTTCGAATTCGCCATTAATTCAAACTAAAATTTTCCTCACAAGCGGCATCAACAAACGCATGTTATCTCGTTCACACTTACTACGCAATGTCGCGTACAAATTGTACATAGATATATTTTGGCCATATTATTAGGTGTGCCAAATAATATACGGTACCTTTAATTTAACTCTAGTTATTCGTTTTTCCTAAATTGCGGGGAGGAAGTGGGCGTGACAAAAATTGAAACAAACTTGATCTGCGTAGACACTACACGGAATGCTGACACCAAATTTGATTGCTCTTGGACGGACGGACGGACATGTCTCAATCGACTTGGCTATTGATGCCGATGAAGAATATATATACTTTATTAGGTCGAAAATGCTTCATTCTGATTGTTACATACATTTTAGCGACTTTAATATACCCTTTTACTCTATGGTTACAGGGTATGATGAAATATATCGGTCGGTACCACTTCATTAGCCGAGAAAATGCTATTTCTTTTTGGTTCAAATATAATCTTTTGGTTTTGCAAATAAGGAAGCTGCACCAAAGTGTCTTAAAATGAATACTTATTTTCAAATACGGCAAAAGCAATCATAGCACTGTTTTAAAAAAGAAAAAATTACTTAACAAAGGTAAAAGTATTGAAATAAAAGCGCACGTTTTTCTCGTCGTTTCCCTTTTTTGTGAGGTAACTCCCGTGGGTTTGTGCACGGGTGCAGAAATATAATAAAATATGCTTGTTTCAAATGGAAAAAAATTATTCCATCAGTTTTCCCATAAGTTTGTTGTTATCATAAAATATATTAAACTAGAAGGATGGGCTAACTTCGGCCACGCCGAAGTTCGGATACCTTTGGAAATTGTTTTTATCAATTACATATAAATTACCAGAATTATAAGAAAGTATATAAAACTAATCGTGCCCATGGCTCCAAAAAAAAAAAACCTACGAATAAAAAAAAAAATTTTTTTTTTGTCCGATTGTTCCTATAGGAGCTATATCATATAGTCGGCCGATTCTGTTAAAACTCAACAGACACATTTTTATATATACCAAACTTACATATACCAAATTTCGAGTGAATCGCTGTTAAAATAACCAAGATTTTCATCTAAAACCAATTTTTTGGCCGATCGTTCCTATGGGAGCTATATGATATAGTCAACCGATTTTGATGAAACTTGGTGGATATGTTAAGAAGTATATAAAACTCACAAATACAAACAAAGTTATTGAGGTTAAAGCTTATTCACGACCGATCGTTCCTATGGGAGCTATATGATATAGTCATCCGATCGGAATGATTCCGAGATATACAATGCCTGCAGCAAAAAGAAGCCTAGGTGCAAAATTTCAGCTCTGTAGCTTTTAAGGGTCTCGGAGGAGATTGCGTTGATCCAGACAGACGGACAGGGCTAAATGAACTCAGCTCATCGTGCTGATCAAGAATATATATATATAAATAATATTGTCGGAGATGCTTCCTTCTATGCGTTGCAAACTTCTGACCAAAATTAATATACCTTTTTTGCAAAGGTATAAAAATGGAAGTTTAACTGGTCTTACTGAGACGATTTTTACTTCTCTATCAAACGACCCTGTTCAAATAGTAATAAATTGTGATGATATTTTCAACTAGAATGAGACCAAGAGGTGCGTCTTTCTTCACATCTCTTTTTTATTGTTATATCCTGTATCCATAGCCTAAAAAGGTATATTAAGAAGGAAAGCATTAAAGGCCCATTTGAATGAGGCAAGTCCGTATGATCAGCTAGATCTCAGAGACTAAAATTGCTAGACTGTCTGTGCAAATTAAGTTCGTTATTTAAAAAAACCAATAACTAGGACTTTTCATACAGGTATAGTATTCTTATTTAACACACGAATAATAAGACCAAAATGCAACAGATGATCGGAACCAGACAAAAATGTCTAAGATATGCGTATGTACACTGTACTGACTTGTTTGCTTTATTATAGTATTAGCATGACGACTTTCTCTTGAACTAAGGTTTTACCCGTCATTTATCGTCAATGTAATAAAAAGTTGTACTAAAAAATGTTTAGTTTTGATTTTATTTGATAGCTCTACTGAGCTTTAAACAGATTTGTTTAGTATTTTGTTTGCGATAATTCTCATTCTTATTCTTAGTGTTATTCTTATAATTATTCTTATTCTTATTCTTATTCTTATTCTTATTCTTATTCTTATTCTTATTCTTATTCTTATTCTTATTCTTATTCTTATTCTTATTCTTATTCTTATTCTTAATCTTATTCTTAATCTTATTCTTATTCTTATTCTTATTCTTATTCTTATTCTTATTCTTATTCTTATTCTTATTCTTATTCTTATTCTTATTCTTATTCTTATTCTTATTCTTATTCTTATTCTTATTCTTATTCTTATTCTTATTCTTATTCTTATTCTTATTCTTATTCTTATTCTTATTCTTATTCTTATTCTTATTCTTATTCTTATTCTTATTCTTATTCTTATTCTTATTCTTATTCTTATTCTTATTCTTATTCTTATTCTTATTCTTATTCTTATTCTTATTCTTATTCTTATTCTTATTCTTATTCTTATTCTTATTCTTATTCTTATTCTTATTCTTATTCTTATTCTTATTCCTATTCTTATTCTTATTTTTACTCTTACTCTTATTATTATTATTATTGTTATTATTATTTTTTTTTTTTTTTTTTTGTACCCATAGGGTAAAAGGGTTTATTAAAGTCGCTAAAATGTATGTAACAGGCAGAAGGAAGCATTTCCGACCCCATAAAGTATATATATTCTTGATCAGCATCAATAGCCGAGTCGATTGAGACATGTTCGTCTGTCCGTCCGTCCGTATGAACACGTGGATCTCAGAGACTACAAGAGCTAGAGCAACCAAATTTGGTGTCAGCATTCGTGTAGTGTGTACGCAGATCAAGTTTGTTTCAAATTTTTGCCACGCCGACTTCCGCCCCCGAAATTTAGCAAAAACGAATAACTAGAGTAAAATTAAAGGTAGCGTATTTTTATTTGGCACACCCATTAACATGGCCAAAAGGTATCAGCTGACTTTGTTAAAGTCGGACAATTGTTAAAATCGGACAAGAAATATCGGAGATATACCTATATAAAATTTGCACTGAAATGCCATGTGCGACTTTGCGTAGTAAGTGTGAGCGAGATAGCATGCGTTCGTTGCTGCCGCTTGTGAGGAGAATTTTAGTTTGAGCTGATGGCAAATTTTAAGGAGTTTGGTTTAATAAAGTTCCTCTACTTGGTACAGGGTATACTCAAAGTCGGCAGGGACGACTTGCTTGCTTCATTTATTTTGTTATTATTATTATGTTTTTTTTTGTTCTTTTGTTATTATTATTATTTCTATAATTATTTAGCATTTAGAACGGAGATTTTATCTACCGTATTTGCCTTGTCAATCTGTTAGATGTTCTCTCTGGCTCACCTCAATACTGGAATAGTTTGAATTTTGGGGGCAACTCTTATACTGCTTATTATTTATACATAATAATATTTTGAAATGTTATACAAAAACATTAATCTAAATAAAGCAAAATATATACACTTTTTAAAAAACCGATTGTGAATTGTACCTGAATTTTGTTGGGCAAACTGCTTTTAACCATTCACCAGTTGGCCATGGCTAGTGACTTCCATATGCTAACATACCTACAAATGTGTGACCTAACCTTAACGTGAAAGTGTTGAAAAATATAAAACAACTCAAACTGGGCTCCAAATGTCTATATTATAGTCATAGCTTGACCATAATGGATAAATACTGCTGTTTACAGTTATTCAACATTCAACACGGTTGGCAGATGTTTATTAGCTCTATTATGTAGCTCCAAACGCAGCGATAAGACAGTTCGTTTTGCCCTTTGCTTTAATGCAGATTGTGAAATGTTATTTGAAATGAAGCAAGCAAGTCGTCCCTGCCGACTTTGAGTATACCCTGTACCAATTAGAGGAACTTTATAAAATCAAACTCCTTCGAATTCATACGGACGGACAGACGGACATGTCTCAATCGACTTGGCTATTGAATATATATACTTTATGGGGTCGGAAATGCTTGCTTCTGCGTGTTACATACATTTTAGCGACTTTAATATACCCTTATACCCTATGGGTACAGGGTATAAAAACTTATTCGTGACTTACAATTTTTATCTTCTTTATTTTTTTTTTTAACTGACTTGTGCAAAAAATATTTTCTGCTTAATGCGTGTATCGTATTTAGATATTGTAGATTGGTTTTTTATTGTTGATTGATTGTTTTATCAAACGTGCTCTAGTTAATCGTATTTTCTTAATAGTGATGGGTGCGTCGAAAGTTTTAAACAAACTTATTCTGTGTAACCATGAGCTTTTAGTCTTTAAGATCTCGGTGTTTATACAGACAGACAGATGGTAAAGTCTTTATCGATTCTACCCAGTAGAAGTACTAAATACAGTCTGTCTCACTCAAAGTCGCAATCCATTCTCCATAAAATTCTTTTAACAATCCGCAACAGCGAACGTACGCGGTATCTGGTTCACCCTTATCAGCCAATGTTGCACTCGAGCATTCAGTACAAAGCATACGTACATACGTATATCTCCGACATTTATTGTTGGATTCCACTCAACTTATACCAGTTTTACAGGTCCAGATATTTTTTTTTCTAAATTGCGGGGGGCGGAAGAAGGTGTGGCAAAATTTGAAATCTGCGTACAAACGCAAATGATCCAGTAACACGCAATTTAGAATTGGAGAACTCGCAAGGGTATACAAACTTCGTCACGGTCGAAGTCAGCCCAGCTTATTTAAATTCTGTTTTATTGATTCCCATTCGGTTAAAGCGTGATTTTTTTTTGTGAAGTAAAAAAATATACATATATATGTATGAATGTGTGCACATATTTAAATATTTCTGTTCACACAGACTTCACTTATAAATACTACTTTTTGTTTTTTGTCATCCAAAATGTACAGCCAATTGTTATTGAACTCTTTGACTTCTATCGTTTAAAAATTGAATTTAATAAAATTCTAACGTGCTAACATGCTGGTCAATTTCTTTGAGCAACAAACAAACATATTGAATGCCATTGCCATTAAATACAAGAGAACGCAGAAAAGTGTCCCAATGCCCTTTTGTAAAAAACAAACATGGAATAGCAAGAAAAAAGTCTAGTTAAAATTTAACCTGAGCATTTCTGCATAGGCTCATAGTTTTCTTTAAAGTGTTTTGTTAAATTGTATAAATCTAACTATATATTAAACCCACTAAATTAAAGTCAAATATATATAAATATTTTGATTCTTACTGGGAGATATTTGTTAATGACGGAAAATATTTATATGTTTCCAGAAGTGTATCAGAAACCTATACTATTGGTCGATCAATTATAAAAAGTGTCAGAGTTAGTCTTGTACTAAGGAGTCTAAGTAATTATACTTATCTTTTCTATGTGGTGACACTTTTATAGGACATTAATGTACATAAGTAGTAATCTTCAATATTTTTTGTCTGCTGACAAATTGTGGAAAATGTTTACTTCTGCAACTTTTGTAATTTGAATACCCTTACGAGAAAGGCATAATTTTGGTTAAACATTAATAATTTTTTTGGATTTATATCCAAAATGCTATAATTTGCTTAAGAGTTCGTGCTATAATTTGCTTAAGAGTTCGTGTCAGGTCATCGTGCTGATCAGGAATATTTATACTTTATATAGTCAGAGGTGTTTCCTTCTGTAGATTGCGAACTTGTACTTGAATTTAATATATGATGACAGTATGTAAAACCACAGATGAAGCAAGCAAGTCGTCCCTGCCGACTTTGAGTATACCCTGTACCAAGTAGAGTAACTGCATTAAATCAAACTCCTTAAAATTTGCCATCAGTTCAAACTAAAATTTTCCTTACAAGCGGTAGCAACGAACGCATGCTATCTCGCTCACACTTACTACGCAATGTCGCACTGGGCATTTCAGTACAAATTGTACATAGATATATCTTCGATATTTCTAGTCCGATTTTAACGAATTTTGGCCATATTATTGGGTGTGCTAAATAAGAATACGCTACCTTAAAGATAACTCTAGTTATTCGTTTTTCCTGAATTCCGGGGGCGGAAGTGGGCGTGGCAAAAATTTGAAACAAACTTGATCTGTATAGACACTACACGAATACTGACACCAAATTTGGTTGCTCTAGCTCTTGTAGTCTCTGAGATCCACGTGTTCATACGGACGGACGGACAGACGGACATGTCTCGGCTGTTGATGCTGATCAAGAATATATATACTTTATGTCGGAAATGCTTCCTTCTGCCTGTTACATACATTTAGCGACTTTAATATACCCTTTTACCCTATGGGTACAGGGTATAAAAAACCACAGATAAAATTTATGTTAGACCAGTTTTATAAAGTCCCCAGTAAATAAATATATAAATAAATAAATTCAAACAATTTTTCATCATTGATTAATATTTGTGGAAGTAATGACAAAGACCAAAAACGTTTCTTTTATTTTGTATGCTGTCAAATACGAAATCGCTAAAAAAATTTATTTGTTTTGTTTTTACAGGACATATAGACAACCGTTTGAAGCCAAGGAAATGAATTGACAAAAATCAGTCGCGATCACAGTAGAACTTAAAAATGGAACTCAAGGTTGTGCCTCATAATCGTCATCCGATTTCAAACTCAGATTTATAAACGATCTACAATTTAGTAACAATAAAACTAGCTGTCTGCCTATTTCTCTGTTTCATCCTTCTCTCAAAATAATAAAAAGGATTAAAATGAACTCCGTTATTTCTGCTTTTAAAACAAAAAGCAAAACTAGTTCCGGACTTGCAACTAGCAATCATTCGACCTCAGCTGCAGCTCTGCCCTCGGCCAGCCCCTCCACGATAAGCGTTGCCATGGGATCCGTCACCAAAAAGAAGCTGGTAGACCAGGACAATGGTTATCAGTACTTACGCCATATCCGCGAAATCGAAACGGCCAATAAACTTTTATCACCTGTAGTGGTGGTTGCAACGACTGCTATAGCGGACGAGACCTGCTCCTCCTCATCAACTGCCACTGAGACTAGCATAATAACGCTTCTCCGTCCAGCGAATCCTGCTAATAATGGAGCTGCTACAGGTGAGGTAGCGGCAGCTGGAGTGGATCTGGTTGATCATTGTAAACCAGCCACTGTGCGTCTGTCTGATTTTAATATGAATGGCAATCCGATAAATGAAAATGGCAAAACTCCGATAATTGAGCTGGGTGAGAATGGGAACTGCTTGGATTCGGTTGAAACTTGGCCCGAAGATGATATATCTGAACACTCAGTATCTGCTGCTTGCACTAGCACCAGCAGCTCTAGTGAGCATAGCAATAGCACTGTAGTGCACAGCCCTACTGCTGAAATAGAAACTACACCACTGTCACCACCTGCTCCACAGTCAGCTCCCAGTCCAAGCATGAGCCTGCATTCAACAAATACGCTCTCCTCTTTGGGATCATTAGAAGCTGTCCCACATAGTCACCCTCAAACTCAGTTGAGTGAAAATGGCACGCCGATGGCCTCGCCTGTAATGATGACGCGCCACAACACAGCCGGTGATAGTGATTATATACCCGCCTTTCTAATATCTACGCCTATCACATTGCCCCTCAGTGGGAGTGCAAGTATTTTACCAACGACTGCCAATTCGGCAGCGAGCACTCCAAAGCACACTCGCTACTCAAAGCCGCGCCTCAGTCTAAGTCGCATGGGAACCAATCATCAATCTATGCCTTCAGTACACGGACGACCCAACCTCAGCGTAGCAATTGGCCAAGCGATCATTGGAAATGGATCCAATCCGCCCAAACGCATTTCAACGCACCAAAGGAACTTAAGTTTGGATTTCAGGTAAATTCATGGTCATTGTAACTATCGTAATACGACAGCCTTAAAAAAAATGAAGCAAGGAAGTCATCCCTGCCGACTTTGAGTATACCTTGTACTAAGTAGAGAAACTTTATAAAACCGAACTCCTTTGAAATGACCATACATGTTGCAACAGCAAACACATGCTGTCTTGTTCACTCTTAATACGCAATGTTGCAATTCAGTATAAAATGTATAAAGATATATTTTCGATATTTGTTGTCTGATTTGAAAGTTTGGTCAGCTGATACCTTTTGACCATAGTAGGTATGCCAAATTACTCTTGTTATTCGTTTTTTCTAAATTCCGGGGGAGGGAGTGGGCATCGCAAAAATTTAAAATGAACTTGATCTGCATAAACACTAGACGAATGCTGATACCAAATTTGGTTGCCCTAGCTCTTCTAGTCTTTTAGATATGTGTTCATATGGACGAACAGACATTTTATCGTCTTTAATATACCACTTTACACCATGGGTTCTTAATCAGGCTAATTCGTAACTGGAGAAAATTTATTGAGTCGCTCCAAGAGAGAATTTAGGAGCATTTACCAGTAGTCATCAACTTGTGATCGATTGCAATCGGAAATAAAAAGCCGCTTTGAATGAGAGACCTATTGGTAAGTGGGCGTGGTTGCTGCTTCGGTCAACTTAAATAAATTAATTGAGCATCTGAAAAAAGCAACAAAATAATAAAAAAAAAATGAATCGTTAACTAATTAATAAGAAAAGAAGGAAAATAATTAAAGGTTTACCAGCTTACATCAAATAAGACAAATGAAAAGTATATAAAGAAAGTATATGGATGTCCAGGTATCGAAATCTTGGAGACACAAAATTTATACGAAAATAAGAAATTGTACACCTATACTGAAGGTTTCTTTATTTTGTTTGGCTTTGCCGCTTCATTTCTTCTGCTTGTGAGTATGTATCCTGTTGATAATATGCCACACCCTGCGCAATGTCAATTGTATGCGTGCGCCGCCGGCGGTCGTAATTGTTGTGCATCTGTCTATGTTAACACCAACCCTTTCCACTCTATGGCATCTTGGCATAGGTACGAAATGGTTTTTTATTATGGAGTCTTGCTCGTTTTAGATAAGCAAACTTCAATTCTAAATTTCATAATAATAAAGCAAGCAAGTCGTCCCAGCCGACTTTGAGTATACCCTGTACCAATTAAGGGAACTTTATAACATCAAACTCCTTCGAATTCGCCACTATTTCAAACTAAAATTTTCCTCACAAGCGGCAGCAACGAACGCATGCTATCTCGCTCACACTTACTATGCAATGTCGCACTAGGCATTTCAGTGCAAATTTTACATAGATATATCTTCGCTATTTCTTGTCCGATTTTAACGAAATTTGGTCAGCTGATACCTTTTGGCCATATTATTGGGTGTCCCAAATAAGAATACCTTTAATTTAACTCTAGTTATTCGTTTATTATAAATTGCGGGGCGGAAGTGGGCGTGGCAAAAATTTGAAACAAACTTGAACTGCGTACACACTACACGAATACTGACACCAAATTTGGTTGCTCTAGCTCTTGTAGTCTCTGAGATCCACGTGTTCATACGGACGGGACGGATGGACGGACAGACGGACATGTCCCAATCGACTCGGCTATTGATGCTGATCAAGATTATATATACTTTATGGGGTCGGAAATGCTTCCTTCTGCCTGTTACATATATTTTAGCGAAATAATATACCCTTTCACCCTTTGGGTACAGGGTATAAAAATAATTAAAAAACTCGCTCAAGCCGCAATTAAATGAAATTTCAGGAATCACAAATCTTATTGGTTTAGTTTTGAGAATCTAGCTCCAACTTAAGTTAACATCTCGTTTATTTCAATTAATAAATAATTGAGTAGCCAGTTGTTGCTGACTTGTCTGGGTCCAAGTATTTCAAGTTAAAATAATATGAAGTCGTTCCTGCTACCTTTGAATATACCCTATACCAAGTAGAGCAACATTACTAAATCAAACTCCTTCGAAATTGTCATTAATTAAAAATAAAACTCTTTTCGCAAGCTGCAACAGCGAAAAGATACTGCCTCGCCCACTCTTACAACGCAATAACGCCCTTGGCATTTTAGAACAAAATGTACAAAGATATATCTTCGATATTTTGCCCATTGTTTTGCCCAAATATAGGTGTTCCAAATAAGTAATTTATTCGTCGTTCCTAAAGTGCAAAAACGGAAATGGGCGTGGCAAAAATTTGAAACAAATTTGATCTGAGAACACACTAGTATTTATAAAATCAGATATTTTAATACTTTGTGTACGCAAGTTGTTAAGAGCTTTTCATTTAAAACTGATAGCGATATCGGATATATGATATTTACTTGATACGGGATACTTACTTGACTTGACTTCCCGCTTGTTTAAGTTTTGTTGGGATAACAGTTTGGATTTACTGCTGCTAATCAGGATACTAATATACTAGTAGTAATCGAAGTGTTTGACGGCTTGATATCATCGAATACGACCTTCAATTGTGGCTGCGCGGTTTAAGCAATTACGTAAAATATGAAATGTGATGAGCTCGATGATAATGAGTGTAATGAGCTTGCAGGTATCGCTTTTTACGCGGATACGTCGATTTTTGCAACCCCAACGAATGAATGCAAATGCGTATATAGATACATAATTGATTGTTTGGTAAGTCGGGAGTGTGCTCTGGCAACAACAAAAGCAACGTAAAAGGCAACAAACATCGCTATACCACTCCTGTCAAGTTTGACTTTCACTTGAAAGGTACTTACCTCTACTTGGTACAATGTATACTCCATGTCAGCAGGAAAGACTTGCGTGCTTCATTTTGTTTTTACATATTTAACGCAATGTGTTAAAATCAACTTTAATTATTTGTAAACGAATCTACAATAAAATTTTGGTAACCCCAAATATTAAGTTTCCAAGATTTCAGTGTTTAATAAAGCAAGCAAGTCGTCCCAGCCGACTTTGAGTATACCCAATTAAAGGAACTTTAAAAAATTAAACTCCTTCTAATTCGCCATTAATTCAAACAAATATTCCTTTCACAAGCGGCAGCAACCAATGCATGCTATCTCATCCACACTTACTACGCAATGTCGCACTGGGCATTTCAGTACAAATTGTACATAGATATATCTCCGATATTTCTTGTCCGATTTTAACGAAATTTGGTCAGCTGATACCTTTGGCCATATTATTGGGTGTGCCAAATAAAAATACGCTACCTTTAATTTAACTATAGTTATTCGTTCCTAAATGGGGGGGGGGTGCGGAAGTGGGCGTGGCAAAAATTTGAAACAAACTTGATCTGCGTACACACTACACGAATGCTGACACCAAATTTGGTTGCTCTAGCTCTTGTAGTCTCTGAGATCCACGTGTTCATACGGACAGACGGACATGTCTCAATCGACTCGGCTATTGATGCTGATCAAGAATATATATACTTTATGGGGTCGGAAATGCTTCCATCTGCCTGTTACATACATTTAGCGACTTTAATATACCCTTTTACCCTATGGGTACGGGGTATAAAAAGTCAGTCAGTCAAAAAAGTTTCGTACTACAAAAGCGTTTTGAACAACAAATAAAATAAAGAAATATACCTTATAGTATACTAATGCAAATAATTTCTGAATATATTCTTTCTACATACCTAAGATGCTTATATAACGAAATCTTATCAGTTTTTAAACCTTTTAATTATAAGAATGATATATATTTATGGAACAGGCATATATTGGAATGCTAGTGTTGTAGTTCAGAATTAATCGTGAAAAACTATTATTGTCGCCTTAAACGAATTGGTAAACGACTCGTTTAAGTTTAATCGTATTATTGAGCTGCACCCCTTCTTTGTAGAAGGGGGAATGTCGACAATGACACCTTCAAAATTTTTAGGTTACACCTAGGCACTTAATTGGAAATGAAAGACGCCCTTATATTTCTGAAGTCGCCAGATGTTTTATCCACCCAATGTTTTTTATATTTTTTTTTTTTTACATTGACCGGCCAAAGTCATCTTATGTTAAAAATTTGAAGTTTACGAATTATAATGTAATGAGTAGATAAACCATATAAACTTTTATGCTGCCCCTCGTTTATTAATACCTATTACTGCGTTTGCCTTTCATAATTTTTTAGGTTCCTCTCTCAAGTAAAGCTCTTGCCGACGTCATCAAGCTCTCAGTGCCTCTAAAAAGCTTCAACGCTCAACGACGCCAACACAAGGCAACCAAGCTGCTTGATTAGTCAGCCTTTGTGGGCCGAGCGTGAAGCTTTCTCTCTCTCTACCTCTGTTTCTTCATATTTTACTGTGCGATTGTGTGTTTCTTTATTTTTCTAGTTTCTTATTTTTTGTGTGTTCACGCGCATTGTTTTTGGTGCTATGCTAATTTAATTTAAAGGGCATTGGTTGTATAGTCTACAGATAGTTAATAACTTTGCACAGATTGCGATTAACTACGGCGTAGATAATGCTAGGTATCAAATAGCTTGTTGTGAAAAGACATATTGTTTGTTTGTGGACTACAAGAGATAAACATAGCCTGATGACAAATCGACATCGGTTGCATTGATTTTTTATATTACCTATTAAAACCAAGTGACAAAAAATATTTCTTTCTTATTTTGAATAGATCTATGGGCATATTGCTTCCACCTGTATCACAAGTGACCAATGCACGCATTAATCACACCCAACATCATCGAAATCGCAGTCTCGACAGCGCCTTGCAACGCATACCGGAGGTACGTAAAATCCCCTCATCCCCCATGTCCATCTTACATTATGCATACATATGTACTACATAAAATATCGAAAACAAAATGAATTTTAAATACGGTTGTGAATACCTTATTAAAATCAGTCAATATAGTTCTCAAATATCCCCCTTTTTAACAACGCCTTTAATCTAAACAACTATGTATGTATTACAATAAGCGAATATATCATATAAGCATTCTTGAAATCTGGCTATATGTAGGAATCTTTATATGTATGTATGTAGGTCCAGCTTTGCGCTAAAAAAGTTGTTTAGTTATTTTACAACGATTGTTTCCAAAATAAGGTGTCTCATCACTAATATAGAAATGTAATTTCCTTCTGAGATAGAAAATACTATATTTTGTGCCTTAATTTGAAAAGTTCTTTAAAGTGTCTGTGTATCGGCAGAATCTGTCTATCTCTCTCTGTTTGTAAGTGTGTGTGTATATATTTATATTTTTATCGCTTGGCATTGTTATTCACATTTTGCACTTAGTTTTGCGTTTAATATTTGTGTACGTTTCTCGTTATCACGATACGGTACTGAAAATGAGCACGAAAGGGGAAGGTGGAAAAGCTTTACATGTTATAGCAGTTCCATAAACTTTACTTCTTTATGTCATATTAAAATATCTCTTCACACACTCACTAGCTTTCTTTTACACTAGTAACTTTTGAGCGTATGTTTTTTTAAAACAGGTTGAAGTCTCGTCTCCCAATGCCGAGAGCGAAAATACATTCTGTTCCCCCTCATCGATACTTGGTACGAATATGTGCTCGAAGATTGTAACCACAGCGGCCAATGTCACATCAGCACTGTCAGCATCACCCGCGCCAGCCGTTACGTCCATAGCGACCACTATGCCTGTCGCTGTGAAGTTCAATCCTATGCAAACCGCCGCTTGCCCAATTTCCCGACCGAGTGTAGTAGGTAAGTAACTATAGTTTGTATTTTCCATAGATGTGGACATCTAAGTCTTTTTTATTTGGTATGTCAGTTGAGTCGTGCCCGACTTTGCGCCTACGACCCAAATCTACCGAATCAACTGGTCAGGAGATAATCGTTGGCGGTAGCAGTGGGAACAGTAGCAACAACAGCTGCAGTAGCAGTGGAAGCAGCAAGAAACGTGAGGATCTCACTAGTCTTGGATCAGATGACTCAGGTAGCTTTGTATTAATTGTAATTATGTCATATGCTCACTTACACTCTCCATCTTCCTCTGATTACAGGCATCATCTGTGGCTCGGAATCCGACCAATTATCACTAAACCGCATATGCCACTCACATGAATCGTTAGATTCGGGTGAAATGGACACCGATGCGGTGGTACCTGAAGCTGACGCGGATACCCAAGAAGAATGTATTGATATTATGGACTCGACATCGATGGACGAAGAGTATAATGCTATTATGCAGACAACTGATCATCTTTGCTTTTATCAGCCGCAAACCCAAGCAAGTGAAATCGATTGCCGCACCCTACGTCCAGCACGAAAACAAAAACAGCATCAAAAACAGGAGAAGCAGCAGCAAGGCGGTGTGGATGATCGAACACGCTATCGTGTGATGAACATGTCCCAAGCAGCTATTAATATGGAATTAAGCTCGGCACCCAATGAAATTGAGCCTGCAATAGATAACAGTGTAACAACGCCACCAACAATCAATGCCACACCCACCCAAACGCCTACACCTACAGAAAGTACGAATAAGAATGATCAGGTTTTATTTAAAAACTTTTTCGGAGCCACTAAAAATGCGATATTTCGCACAGCTCAAAGCATTATTGAAAACCATGAAAAGAAAAATGCAGCTAAACAGAAAAACTCTGAAGATGCTGCTGCCAGTTCATCTTCTCCTTTAAGCTCCACAGCTGGAACAACAACAGCAGCCACATGCCATTCCCAACTGCATGACCAGATCAAGTCACCAACAGATATATCTAAGAAAAAAGAATTCTTCAGTTTGCTGACATCCAATTCAAGCAAAAAACAAGCTGCCGCCGCTGCAGCAGCAGCGGAGGCCGCAATAATAGCAGCAGTGGGAGGATGCGCCGACTCCTCATCGGGTTCCAAGTTAAAGGAGCGCACACTCAATTTGCGGCTTCCTGGTACGATAGCAAATAGTGATTTGACCGCTAACGCGGTTAACGAAATGTGTTTGTTACCTAAAAGCTGTTCCATCAATTCCCTCAACAAACTCAAGGTGCCAGTGCCTGGTGTCGTGAAGTACTTCATTAGCGAACGGTCTTTAATATCTGATTCACTCCAACAAAAACCAGAGAAGGGACCATCGGGACTTCTGCGCTTCTTCGAATCGCCCGTTTTTAACATTCATTTTGCTGTTCATTATCTTTTTTACTCCAAGGAACCGGGTGTTCTAAGTTTCATCGGCAATAAGATTTTTAGCTTTCCTGACCAGGAGGTTGATCTCTATATACCTCAGTTGATTGTTATGTACATACAAATGGATGAACTAGCAGAGGTGTTGGACCCTTATTTGACAATACGCTGCCGTAAATCGGTAGATTTTTCGCTCAAGTGTTTATGGCTGCTTGAGGCCTATAATTACAATCAAGAGGATCATCTCGTGCCCAATGCTGGCATTCGTAAATCCAAATTGGCGCTAATGAAGGAAATTTTTTCAAAGAAAGAGCAGAAACAGCAAGCCCGGACGCCTGGTGCATTAATTAAAAAAACTCACCACCGCTCACAATCGGATGCTACTGTTCTAATGGCAGACTCCCGTCTCCCTAACTCGACATCCCATCGGCATTACCAGCAGCCGCATTATACCACTCAAACACTTCACCAGATAGCCACACCCACAAAACTATGTCTTGGAGATGTCACCTCAGGTCGGGCCTTTGACAATGGTTGCACATGCTTTGAGTCAGTGCGCGGGCAGGTTAATGGTCTGCTAGGACAGCGAACATTATGCAGCTGTGGAGCTCCAAAAACAGCACCTCAAAAAGAGTTTATGCGTTCTCTTATGAATGTTGGTAAAAATCTCACTTCCCTAACTTCCAAAGCCGAGAAGACTTCAGCTTTGCGTATGTTTCTTAACCTGATTAACAAAAATCTGCCTGCACGTGTTTGGCTGCCACTTTATTCAGATATTCCACACCATGTGGTTCGTATTACCGAGGAAAAAACTGCTGTGCTTAATTCTAAGGATAAGACGCCCTACATCATTTATGTGGAGGTAGTAGAAGTCCAAGATATTTACACCTCACCACTTATACCCAAGATGATGCCCTCGTTAAGACATACTAAAAGCGAGGAGCATTTAGATGGCTCCTGCCTCAACACGCAAAATCATATAAGTTGCAGCCGAACCTCAAGTTGCAGCAGCAGTCATCAAGGATCAAGCTGCCGACGAAAACGAGGCGGCGAGGAAAGTGGAGGTACAGGTGGCTATTGTGACTCCCTTTCTGCTTTGGGCGGTCTTCAGTTACATGAGGACGATGTGTGGTCGCAGGAGGATGACGAAATCACAGCGCAATATCTTAACTTGCGTAAAATTAGCGAGCGAGATGCTATTTCTCAAATGTCACTGGACTCTTGCGATTCCAGAGAACAAGGTATAGTACCCCTAATCATTGAAATTGCGTCGCAACTATTGTAGAATCATTACACTTTCTTAGGACCACCCATTGTCTTCAATATTGGCGATGTGCGCACTCGTCATTGCAATAATTTGAACTGTGAAAATACCAAATCGTTTAGCAACGATCCGGAAGATCCTTCAGCGGCGGCTCTCAAGGTTGGTACACTTGCTTAAAGCTCGTTGATTAATATTTTCTTTTTTCAGTTACCAAAACAAGTGTTGGTTCCATAACACTTGCGGAACCTGTTTTTTGTATATTATTATTATTAGCCTTAAAAAATCCACATATATTTTTATTTGAAGCTAAGATTTTAAAATCTGCAAAATGTGTTATACCAAGGTTTAAAAACGCCACACGATTTAATTTGCTTAAATTTTACTTACAGGAGCCCTGGCACGAGAAGGAGAAACTAATTCGCGAGTCGTCCCCCTACGGTCATCTCTCCAACTGGCGCCTGCTTTCTGCGATTGTAAAGTGTGGCGACGATTTGCGACAGGAACTCATGGCCACGCAGTTGTTGCAGATGTTCAAAATTATTTGGCAGGAGGAACATGTGGATCTGTGGGTACGACCGTACAAAATCGTTTGTCTTTCAAATGATAGTGGTCTAATTGAGCCCATACTTAATACTGTGTCCTTACACCAAATCAAAAAAAACTCAAACAAATCCTTACGAGATTACTTTATCGATGAATATGGCCCGATAACGGGGGAAAGGTTTTGTAGGGCTCAAAAGAATTTCGTGCAGAGTTGTGCCGCGTATTGTCTCATTTCATATTTGTTGCAGGTCAAAGATAGGTAAGTTTGATTATCTTATTTAAAATTGTTTAAGCTTTGCTGATAACCTAAGTCTTCTCTTTTCAGGCACAATGGCAACATACTTTTGCATTCGGATGGCCACATAATACACATCGATTTTGGCTTTATATTAAGTATATCTCCGAAAAACTTGGGTAGGTAGCCAATTTAAAAACACAATATTTATTACTACGGATCAAAATTTATTTCTATGAAGCGGCAATTACCTAACTTTTTGAATTTGTTACGCAGGTTTCGAACAGTCGCCATTCAAGCTAACACCCGAGTTTGTCGATGTAATGGGTGGAACAAGTTCCGAGCACTGGATTGAGTTTAACCGTCTTCTTTTAGTGGGCATGATGTCGGCGCGCAAACACATGGATCGTATCATTAACTTTGTGGAAATTATGCGCAGCAGTAAGTTATATATAAAACTGATATTTGTCGTGTTTGATATACTTTAAATAAATATTACGCGCTTCTACGTTTCGGATTGAACTTAAAAAACTCTTCTCCTTTGTCTTAAATTTGTATGATATTATTTTGTTGCAGATGCTCATCTACCGTGTTTTAAAAATGGATGTTCAGGCACCGTTCAGAATCTCCGCAAACGCTTTCATATGAATTTAACCGAACAGGAAATGGAGCGCAAAGTAGAGCAGCTTGTCCAGGACTCCCTCAAGAGCCTCTCAACAAAACTGTACGATGGTTATCAGTACTACACGAATGGCATATTGTGAGAAAGGTTTTTTATGAAAATTTAATGCTAACTAGCAGACGCAATAATGTTATATGAAAAAAGGAATAATGCCAAGCTGATAAACCAAACCTATGGACTGACTTTTTGTTTAAATGAAATAGTTATGTAACTTTTAAGATGTAGCACATCGGCAAACCAAGAAACGAAGGAAAGAAACTAAGAAAGAAATCAAACTGTACCAAACCAAACCATTGTTATTGTAGCCTAAAAAAATAGTTCATTGTGCATTGTCCGTACTGCGTGTTTGCAATGTTGTTTAGCTTCTAAGTATAAGTGTAAGATGTATAGACTGTATTTTTAGTTCGTCTAAAAAAAAATCGAATGATTAAAGAAGTGTGTCGGTGTCAGTCTGCCATTGCATTTAGCAATCCAATCAACGACTTGTATATATATATATATATATCGGAAATATCTAATACCAAACTTATAAATATTTACATTATCTCGTCGACTCCTCTTCATATTTTTTACTTTCGCAATTTATTTATAAAATTTACAGTAACATTCTCTTAAGGATATCAACTTAATATTATAAATTATTACATTGTATATGGCTTAACAACAACAAATCCATGTTATTCAAACGCAAATTATACAAATATCTACGTAATTTAATATGCACGGAAAGTTTAGCTACAAGTATTTGAAAAATGTAAATGCATTTTTCTACAAATTATTTAAGTAATGCGATTTAAATTAATAAAAATATACAATTTATATGTTGCGTTAATTGTAGGTAGCAATACCCAATATCCATTCAGTGCAACCCTACACAAATTAAGAAGTTTTGGACTTGATTGTTGCTTTTTTTGGTTTTAAATTTAACTTCTTTAATCGTTTTTAACGATAATTCATGATGCTCTCAA
Organism: Drosophila neocordata; assembly: GCA_018903615.1. Lineage (NCBI taxonomy): Eukaryota > Metazoa > Arthropoda > Insecta > Diptera > Drosophilidae > Drosophila > Drosophila neocordata. The sequence goes on from JAEIGI010000001.1 coordinate 28,493,569, forward strand.
CAATCTTTATCACTTGAAAATAATGGTAAAATACAGTAGGAAAATAGCAACACTTGATATCTCAAATCTTTTCAGGACTAGCGGAACCTCAATTAATTGGAAGATAGTCCTTGTTTGCAAATACACTACAATAGAAAAATACAAAATCGCCGATATCTTAGCTCCCTGCAGGATTAATTTTGGTGGCTAACACCTTCAAAAAATTGCAAAGATATTTTCATAATATCCTTGCAATCGTTGAATGCAAATCGATGCTCGTGGGGAAGCTAAAAATTCATGCCCTGTGGAAATCGGAAATCATCCTGCGGAGTTACAGCCGTAAGAAATTGAACCTTTTTAGTTTTTTGGCCCTAATTTTTGTATATCGTGCCGCAAGACGAAAAGACATGGTTTCCTAGGATGTGCTTGACGATCTCCATCGATTGGCATCATAAAAAATGGGGGTCATCTAAGAATCCAGCACTTGTGTTTTGTAACGGAATCTCAGCTGCACCCCAAAAGTATACCCCACAAAATTTACTTCTCAGCGAGTTTAAAAATGGTGGAAGAATAGAAAAACACAAAATCGCCGATATCTCAGCTTCCCGCAGGGCTATCGGAATGTCCTTTGGCCAGGAAATAGTCCATATACCTCATATACATTTGAGCTACCTTTCGCCCTGATCCTTCCAAGGACTCGCGAGATATTCACGTTTTTCCGCGGAAAGAAAAGTCCTTTTTTCTCAACCAATTAAAGGACTTCGCAGGATCTTGTTGTGTCAATCGATGTTAATTAGCAAGGAATATCTTGTGGCCAAAAACATCCTGATTGTCCTTAAAGTGACCGAGTTACAAGGATTTTTCTGATTTTTGGCCAATATTGGTGGCTAACACCTTCAAAAAATTGCAAAGATATTTTTCATAACATCCTTAAAATCTTTGAATGCAAATCGATAGTCTTGCTCGTGGAGAAGCTAAAAATTCATGTCCTGTGGAAATCGGAAATCATCCTGCGGAGTTACAGCCTTGAAAAATTGATCCTTTTTAGTTTTTTGGCTCTAATTTTCGTATATCCTGCCGCAGGACAGAAGGACATGGTTTTCTAGGATGCGCTTGACGATCTCTATCGATTGGCATTATAAAAAATAGGGGTCATCTGAGGATCTTTATATATTATAGGTTAAGACCTAGATTTTTGACAATATTTTGTTACTATTTCTCAAACTTAATCGACGCTAATCAAATGTTCTGCTTTTATGTACTTTGATTAAAATTTGCGTATGTCTTTCCGTCCAATAAAATTACATTGTTTTCTAGAATCTTTATTACGTGTGGTAATAAAACTGTTTAGAATCGTTTTAGGCATTTAACAAATGCAACTTATATGAATGTGCCTTCTTAAAATTAGGTTAAATAAATTTACTCTTGAGGTGCATATTGTAATTAGCAAAATTGATGCTAGAAGATGCGGAAGCAGTCAATAGAAAACTCCTAATTCAAGACAGTTTGACGGTATCTATTTACATATACTAATTACCTAAAAATAGGTTGTTTGTCTGTTGCTTTAACAAAAACAAGCTAATGCTAAGGCTATGCTATGCTCCTTACTAATCATTCACATACTGCATTACCTCCTGAGTCTCTGTGAGTAGAACTAGTTGCTCTAAATGCTCTAGTCGTTTCTGCATTTCCTCCTTTTCTTTTTGAAACAAATCAACGCGGCGACGCAGCTCATCATTATGACGCCTTAACTCATGAAGTTGACGACAAATTTCCGAAGATGTCAATAGTGGCATTACATTAGGAACTCTTGTGGTTGCGTTAAGTTCGCTGACACTGCGAGAAGTGGAGCGCGATGCATTTTTAAATGAAGTTCCATTATTGGTGGTGGTTGTGCTGACTGATTGAGAAGGCCGCAGCTGTATAGTCTGCACAGTGCCTACTTGCCCACGAAGTGAGCTAGTACTTGTCGTCGCAGGATTTGGCGAAGCTATTTGAGAAGTCATAGCTTCATTCAAAAACTGTTGCTGCTCATCACTACTCGCAATATTTAAAGGTTTTCGAAGCGACGGGAGCTTTAGTTGACGAGACTGCAAATGCCGCATATTGACCAGCTTTGTTGGGTAGGACAACTGCCGCACCACTCCGGAGCTGTTTTAAAAGATAGATATTTGTAAGTAAAAAATTATATTAGAAAAAATATTAACAAATTACCTGGCCACTGAAGCGGGTATTTTCTGAAATGCTTTCGAATGGTTATCGTTCGTACTGCCACAAAGCTTTTTAAAATCAGTCAACGAGATAATGCGTATATTCTAATTGAAAATTGGAATTAAAATTCTAATCTGCTTTTAAATTTTGGGCCGGAATTTCCCCCACTCACCTTGTTTTTTGTCCCACCCCCACACGAGTTGGGAGAAATTGGCTCTTTTTGTTTTATAACATTCATTCGTATTTTTTGAGGAGGAGAATTATTTGTGGTAGTAACAGCAGCTCCGATCTTTCGGTAAGTCGCCGTTCCACCATTTGTACTTTGTTTAGTTGGTTTTGTTTCGTGTAAGAGCATTCTCCCTCCCTCAGACAGTATCAGTTTACGTCCATTTTGGAGAGCAGTATTAAGCATATCTTTGGAGGCGTCATCATCATTGTCCTGCATCATATCAGCAATTCCGTGGGATTTTAACATATTCAAAGCCGTATCAACTAGAACATTATTGCCTGCTAAGATCATCAATGTTTGATAAACATTAATGATAACAATAGTTTAAATAATAAAACTCACGGCCGCGAAAAGTTTCCAAAACATCCATCTTATCTTCGACTGACATATCGACGTTCTCCGAAGTTTTGATTGCCTCGGTCTCGTCCATTATGGAATTTACCGCATCACTAGTCTCTTTCTGTGAATTATTGAAATTTTAAAAGGTAAGTTTTGGGCGGTACTTGTTACTTAGATAAGCACTATGCGCAATTGCCATTTATTTACAAAAAAAAAAAAAAATGGAAAGCCGGGCTGATTTCCGTATCAAAATTAGTCCACTCTTGCAAAATCTCTGACAAATAATATATGTAGAAGCCAATGTACAAAATTTTGTTTTTTTAGATTCAAAACTCTTTAATAAGATAGCGTTGCGTCTGAGATGATATAGCACAGCAATATGGACTCAGTCCTTGCGCAGTTCAACAATATATACTTTTTAGAGTCAGAGATGCTTCTCATGCGTTGCAAGCTACTGACCAGTTTGAATAAAACCGCCGTTGTTGAAACACATGAAAGTGAAATTATTTGCACACTTACCTCTGTCTCTTCGTTGAACTTGCGATTTGCTTGAGCCTGGCGAGCCGCTTCTAGTTCGGAAAGAACATCTGCCTGCTCGGTAAGCACAGCTAAGGCTATTGGCGTCTTGCCAAATTTTGAAACTAAAGTGACGTCTGCATGACACTTCAGTAACATACGAACAATACTTTTGTGCCTTTTCTCAACTGCCCAGTGCAACGGAGTCATGCGAAGCTAAAATAAGAAACGCAAATATTAGGCAACGCATATATACCATGGGTAATGGAATTACCATGTCTCTGGAATTGACGCTACATTTTAGGGCCAGTAACAGACTCACAATACGCTCGTGCCCGTAGTAACAAGCCAGATGTAGTGGTGTACGGTCTACCTTTGTCTTAGCGTCCATGTTGCAGCCGGCTTGCAACAGAATTTCACAGATCTCTAGTTGGTTATTCATAGCGGCAAAGTGGAGAGCGGACATTCCTAGCCAATCAGAAGCAAACGGGGCTCCATGGCCCAGCGCCGTTTTCACACCCACCACGTCGCTGTCTTTCGAGCACTGCAAAAGTTGTTTTCCCAAGTCCACGCATGTTGCAGTTGGTGTGCCTTTCTCTCCTTCAGTGCGCTGTAAAACAAAAATTTAGGAAATCCTGAATTGCGATGAATTAAGAGTATACAATTACAATTTCGTAGTGCAATAAGTTCTGATTTTGATTGGGATACACCTGGCCATCGGCCGTAAGTCTTGCTACCACTTTGCTGGCATTGGCGCCGCTCTGGTTGTGGCTGTGCATGTTTTAATATGTCAACTAGTTAACCAACTGTCGTATGCGCATGGTGCAACAAGTATTTGTAAAGTTAAATAAATTTTCCCTTGTTTTCGTTTGTACGTGTGTTCTACAACACTATACCTAAATACTAGAGTTGGCAAACCATTATTAGCGGCGCTTATCGATAGTTTTTCCTTGATAGCAGGCGCTATCGATGGCAACATTAAAACCCAATCAATTAAATTCCCGCGCTTTTTGGTTGTCATAACAGAAATTCATTAGTTTTAAACAGGCATTGATAAATTTTTTGGATAAATATATATATTTATTTTATTTTGGCATAAGGGGCATGTTTGTATATATGGTTGTATACGTTTTGTAGTGATTTGGATATTTTTTAAACATTGTTTTCGAAACGTGCACGCTGTTTTGCATACAGAATAAATTGCTCATTATCAGTCAACTAAATACAAATTTAATTTTTTATTTAATTTTTTTGTTTTAGAAACCCCACTTATTCTGTTTCAGATCCTCTTTCTCACTTTCGATGCAAAAACTAAGCACGCATTCTGCACATCTATTAAATAGAAAATTGTGTAAAAGAACTAATTTTGGCCGTCTGTTAATTCTACTTTTATAATGGAGATACATATATATGTATGTACATATATGTATATCTAAGAAAAATAATTAAATTCGCTCGTTCGTGTGGTTTGTTAACAATAATTGTATTACGACCAAATTTACCAGAGAGCAATATCAATATACTAAGTATCTGTAACGATTCTTTCCTATTTCATTCAACATATGTATGTATGTATTTAGGGAATTACAATTACAAGTCATGTATATATATTTTTTTTTATAACGATAGATACAATCACAATCACATCGTAATTGCGTAACGATGAGTCCCACTAATTTTAATAATTTGTTAGACTGTTTTATCTTAAAGTGCAAATGAAACTAGCTGTTCAACAGTCAATGCTTACAAATGTTTTTTGTGAATTTTGAAATATCGGGCGTCCGTTTTTTATAATTCGAATTTGCATTCCATTTTGTTGTTCCTAAATTAGGTTTGTAGATCTATTCACTAATTCACATGTTTTTACTAAGAACCTAGTTTTACAGAAAATTGTTAACAAGCAAAATAAACATTTAAATAGTTAAATTAAAATCGTAACAAAATTATTAAAAAAAATAAATGAATCAATTCTATTGGTAAATGCATTTTTAATAGTACTTCTACAAATGTTTCATATCTTGTATGTTGCATGTTTTTTGATACCTACATACACATGTATGTACGTATGTGGTGACATTAATATGTACAAGAAAATTTACCAGCATTGACTAAATCACAGCAAAAATGCTGTCACAATCGCTCCAAATCTCTATTTTTATGTTATGTATGTTTTACTTGTGCTTGGGTCGGACCAGCCAGCGAGCTCCCTTGCTTTCATGTCGTTAGAAATAGTTCCCGATCCAACATGCGTAAATTCAGATAAGCATGGACAACTGCTACTGTTCCTCCTGTCGGCGATGCCCAAACCATTTTCCTAGTCGGCGTCGTCCTAACGAACCTGTCGATGCATGAGAGCTGTCTGTAACTGTTTGTAGACTCGCGTTTCCTGAGGCGATTGCGTTGCCGGATCGCGACTTTTTGGGCAGAGTATCAGTGTATTTGGCTGGCGACTCGGGCACGGAACTATCACCGCTAGCAGAGGTTGTCCCTCCTCCACCCCCCAGATCGATGTCCGAATGATCAGACGAGTCTCCTGGCCGCTGTTCACAGTTGTATTCAAAGTCTGTCATTTCCGATACATATAAAGCCTTGCCGCAGAATTGCCGTTCCAGAGCCAGGGTGTTAAGGAAACGCAGTTTGCGGTTGGCCGAACGGAAACTAAAATCGTACCACTTAGACTGTGTCTCGCAGTATATGCGTAGTGAGTTCTTAATTGAATGACCAAACATTTTTCCATCACGAACGTTTACTACGTGACTTCGATCAAGGAAAATGCGTCCTTTATAAAGAAAGTGGCTGCGCTTTATAATGTCACGTTTGCAGTAAACGACTTGATTATCGAACAAGAATAGTGTATAGCTGCTGTTCCAAAGATTTTGTTTCTGACGCGTGGCATCAATCTGCAGAAAAAAGCGCGTGCTGTGAAGATGCAATGGCGGACCCTTAAAGTTTTGAAAACTAGCTTGGTGGCGAGAAATTGTTTCGCTGTGCCGTTTTCCCTCATTTACAGCTTCTGTAATGCTGCGCATTGCCTGCAGGGCTTGATGGACAGTCTCTTGTGAGTCTGGTACATCCAAATTCGATATATCAAATTGCTCGTACTCTATGGTAGTAGCGGAATTAGCATTTAGATTGACCCCCCCTTCGATAGATGCCAGTGCCGTTTTAATAATTTCATTCAGATGAAGTGGATAGCGGCAGATGCGCTGTACTGGCGCTAGAAGATGGGCTGAAAGAGGCAGCTCAGCTAGATTCTCTGATTTCCGACAACTTTAAAGGGTAAATGCATATTAATAAAATAATTTAGCAAAATGGGTCGTAATGTGACGGAACTTACTTTTCCAATATAGTGCGGGCATCTTTTACACGGTCATAAGACTCGAGCTCAATCAGGGCGCGAGGATAAGCGTTGCAATACGTGGAGTAGCAAAGAAAGCCTTTATGCTAGAAGAGTATAACAATATTATTTCTCTTATGTAACTCTCTAATATAATTCAAAATTCACCATTTTAAGGAAAACCTTTGCGATTTGGTTTTGCTCAACGCCACTTCGCAAAGTCTCAAGAAAATTTCGCTGAAACTTATAGATGATTGCTATATTAGAGAAGATTAAACGTATGCTGTTGGGCGAGAATATGTCGATGCGCTTGCTCATTGCGGGTAAATATCTGCCAACGAGAAATATAAACATGTTAAGACTTCGTCACTTTTTATATACAACACTCACCCGTCGCATATTGATGCCAACAACTTCACATAATTTTCTTCCGTTTCAACCAATTCCTTTACGGCACTGCGACGCATCGCTGTTGCATTATCCAATGGCACATTGGGTGGAATGTTGGAAAGGGCCTCTGTCTTAGGTGACGGTGATTCAATAATTATTGTAGTAATATTACTTTGATCCATTGTCGTTATGGCATTTGGATCGTCGGAAAGATCAGTGATGGCAACAGCAAGAGATTCACTTTCCCGAACCCCCACTTCTTCATATTTTGCCTTTTGAGCGTTAAAGAAGACATCTGTTTCCGGGATATGAATGATGCGTACAAATTCTTTAGGAAACCATCCTAGTTCAGGATCAAGTTTCTCTCCCACCCGACCAACGTTGCCTCTGCGAATTCTCCCGTACCACCAAGGGCCGACTTCCTTGCGCAATATCTCGATCAATGAACCGCGTTCCAGGCTCAGTTCTTGCGTTCCACCTGCTGTAAAATTGTACAATACCTCCGCATAGATGACGGGATAGTGGGTGTTAGCTATGAAGAGTAAATGTAGGGTTTTATACATTAAGTTTTTATTTTTTGCAAACTAAAGTTAATAGAATGAATCACTGAAATGAGGTTGCAAAACAGAGAGTTTAGCCCACAGTCTTAACTCGTTACCTTCATCATGGGAAGAAACGCTGTCGCTATCGCTATCCTCCGTTTCTACACGGGTTACACCACAGTGTTCTAGTCCATTGGGCTGGCTCAGGGATCGCAACGGTAATGAGTCAGGTGCCCCATGTTCAAGATGTTTAAAATGATTGCCTTTAGACTCCGCGGTTTCTAACGTCGTCGCCTTTATATCCAGTACGCTGCATGCCTTTGCAGAGTTTGTACGCCGAATTACACGTGACCTTGTTTCAGCTGGACTCGACCTGTTGGTGGCTGTTTTCGTTTCCAGTTCACATATAGATCCCTTTGGTGCCCCTGCATGAACGCCAACACATTGATATTGCTCATCTTGCTCAAGTTCAATTTGAATACCCGAATCGCCCGAATTGCACTTGTCACGCCTATTAAATTTTGTCTTGCGTCGTTCTCTAGATGAACGCCAAATAAGAGGGCCAAAACGATATTTTCCAGAACTTGTGTCATTGATATCAGTTATTGGTTCTTTTGTTGGAGGCCCAACGACTGTGTGTGTTGTTGCATCGGTAGTTGGCAAAAAAGCTTCAACAGAGCCAGTTGGTGTCATGGGCGACGACTTGGGCTTTGAGGATAACGTGCTCTTTGCCGGCAACTGAGTAATCATAAGTTGGTTGCGATGGTGGAAATGATTGAAGGTCCGTTTGAATTTCTGCAAGACACCGTAGTTTCCAGAATCTGCATTATGGGAGGTAATGGCTACTTTATTTACCAGTGTTGTATCTCTTACATGGAATTTTTTCTCTGGGATTGACAGTATATCTGTGTCTGTCAGTGTGGGACTTGATACGGCTCGCATCTGTTGCGACTGTAAAAAATAATGATAATCTAGTTAACAAAATTGTATAATATCGGGCAGATAGCACGATACAATAATGACGTTGTGCTTTTTCAGCAACCTTCTTTGTCTTGTGGTAACCACAAATACTTTATTATTTTTGTGCTACTTTGTTTATTTATAAAAGCTTTTCTTATGATTTAGAATAACAACAAATGTGATCCGACTACAACAATAATTAACATTGCTGTTTGTAACCATTTGTGCAACTAAGACACAATGGCCTGGCATGTCTTATACTATATAAAACGCGGCAGGAATTTCGACGGTATTTGCTATAAATAGTTCGTCGTCAACATTCACATACGTTCATATAAACACTCTTTGTTGATTGCGGTGAACTACCTTCAGAAATTTTTATATCTGTGTACATATAAACGCACATATACACATATCTAATTTTTATCAAGCTTAAGTTTTTGCTTACAAATGTAGCAAGGAAGTCGTCGCGCCGAGTTTGGTATACGATTTCAATAATAATTTCACTAAGCAATTTTAGATTACACTACTTTCATTCTCAGGAGAAAATTTTTTTGTTTAATTAAATAAAATTTGTTGAAAAAACATCTAGTGTTCTATATGTTCTGGGAGCTTTTTTTTATAAATACAGAAAATAAAAAGGTAAATATGGGAATAATGGGCAACGTGGAGTGGACAAGCGAGTAGCTATCACCCTCAAACCGATAATCCATCAGCTGACCTGTAAAGGTTCCACTTTCCACTTATAATGTCGCTCTCGGGGCATAGGATCATTAAAGTTTTTTTTTGTTGGATACTCTGACGCAGGAGTGCCAGTGTCGAAATCCCAGAACTTTATCAGTCCATAAGTGTCCATGAGCGTGGGTATTATCAGCTTTTTCATAGTGTGGCGTGAAAATGTGGCTAACGACAAGTCTAATGCGTTAGCTCACAAAATTCTACCTAGCATTGCAATAATTGCAGAAATGCCGTTGCCTAAGTCAAATGCTACCGAGCGAAGTGATAAATAATAACTGATTGCGAACGATTGTCGTAAGAATTGCAAGTGCGATTTGTTGTGCTGGCCCGAGTGCTGAAAACCGACCGTCGGGTGGCCTTTTGTTAATGTGAACGATATCACCATTGATTGATAAACATAAAAGTACTCTTTGCTTCGTTCTTGTGGGGTCACTTTCTCTTGTCTAATATAAACGAGTCTATTGGTTGGCCATTGTGGTTCTTACATGTATGTTCAGGAATAATGTGGCTTGATTAGATTAATACTAAAATTGCATCGCTGCAGAATACTGTTGCCTGTCTGGGTCAGCCTATTGTTAACGACCTTGCAGACATTCTCATAAAAGGGTAATGGATTACTTTGTTTAACTCAATTAACATTTATTCTATCATTTGAAATTACCATAAATATAGCATTGCTTGATATCTATCTAATCAAAATTGGTGCGGTAATTTTTTTTATTGATCGCAGTAAAAACAAAAATAATTTGAAAAAGTTTCACCAAATTTGTCAAAATACTTCTCAGCAGAAAGATAAGACTTTCAGTTTATTAAATCGACTAAAACTAAATATGCACTAATCTCAGGGCGAAAAAAATATACATTAAATATAGACTCTGGTTTCGGACAGATTAAAGATGATTTTGACTTACCAAGTCCACATCGTAGGCATTGCCTCTTAAACCGTAAACGTTGGTTCCAGGCAAACTGTAAGGTAAAAACGAAAAAAAAATTATTTAGTAAAAATAAAAACATAGAAGTACTTTTCGTCTCACAAAATTATTAAAATTTCAGCGTTGTTTACAACAGTAAATTCGTCATGTAAATGCAAATCACACGAAAGAAATAATATTTTTTATGAAGTTAATTTTAACTTCTCAGAATTATTTTTGCGAAGTACGGAAAAGAAAACCACAAGTCAAAGTGTAAAATAATGCGAAGACCCATTTTGAAACCAGCAGGGTACACACAAATGCATCTGCAGGAGACGACCATGATTCAGCTAAATATTTTAAACTGTGAATATTTAAACTGTTGCTTGTATGGCAGAAAGTAAATTCTTAATCTTAGAAACAAAGTCTTAACAATGTTTAGCTGCATAGGAAGTTGCTCTTACCGTGGTAGGGTATTAGTACGGCGTCCGTGTGTAGCCACTATGCGTTTACTTTGCATATTTTGCAAAACGGCGATTTTTAATTTTTGACCTAAACTGGAATTGCTATTAAAATTTTGCTTATTCATTTTTTGTTGGCCTAGGCATAACCGAGTGACGCTATTATAAGGATATTCCACTCTGTGGCTTTGATCAAATAAAGCTGTGTATGGGCTTAGTAGTTGTCATATGTTTCAATAACCAAGGTTTTTCGTGAAAAAATCTGTATTTCCAAATTTACAAACACGCCATTTTTTCGTCTATTTTATTTGGCCGAACCGTGTTTCTTGCCGCATACAAAGAGACTGATCTGTTGTTGAGCAGGACGAGCTAAGCAACCCTTATCCTACAGATTATTTATATGCCCTTGAGTTGCATTCAGCTAGCGAAGCACTTCCTGTTTCGGCTAAACATGGCATGGCAGACATCCACGATACGAAGTATCGTGCACTTGAGTAGCTATGCCGTAATGTTTCTCTCTTATATTTTCATTCTCTCCAATGACAGCTGTCTTTATGAATTCTGTATAAATAGAAGTGACGGCTCCTGCTAGTTTCTATGAAGACACTCATCTTCTTTTATCCCAATTCAAATGACGAAAGCAAGTCGTCCCTGCCGACTCTGAGAATACCCTGTACCAAGTAGAGGTACTTTGTGAAGTCAAACCCCTGGAAATTGTTCTTAATTTAATGTAAAATTTTTCTATCATGCCACAACAGAGTAAAAGTGCTATCTCGCTCACTTTTTTTAGCCAATGTTGTACGTGGTATTTCAGTACAAAATGTATAAAGAAATATCCTAGATACATATATTATTATACCTTTGCAAAAAAGGTATATTAATTTTGGTCAGAAGTTTGCAACGCATAGAAGGAAGCATCTCCGACTATATAAATTATATATATTCTTGATCAGCACGATGAGCTGAGTTCATTTAGCCCTGTCCGTCTGTTCGTATGTCCGTTGTCCGTCTGTTTGTCTGTCCGTTTGTCTGGATCAACGCAATCTCCTCCGAGACCCTTAAAAGCTACAGAGCTGAAATTTTGCACCTAGACTTCTTTTTGCTGCAGGCATTGTATATCTCGGAATCATTTCGATCGGATGACTATATCATATAGCTCCCATAGGAACGATCGGTCGTGAATAAGCTTTAACCTCAATTACTTTGTTGTTTTTCAACGAAATATTACGAAAGCCGGTATTTGTGAGTTTTATATACTTCTTAACATATCCACCAAGTTTCATCAAAATCGGTTGACTATATCATATAGCTCCCATAGGAACGATCGGTCATGAATATGGATTTCGAGCAATAACTTGGTTGTTTAAAAGCGTTTAAAAGTGTTATCAGAATCGGGGCACTATATCATATAGCTCCCATAGGAATTATCGGCCATATAATTGGTTTTAGATGAAAATCTTGGTTTTTTTAACAGCGATTCACTCAAAATTTGGTATATGTAAGTTTGGTATATATAAAAATGTGTCTGTTGAGTTTTAACAGAATCGGCCGACTATATGATATAGCTCCTATAGGAACAATCGGACCAAAAAAAAAAAAAAATTTTTTTAGTCGTAAGTTTTTTTTTTTTTTTTTGATTAGTTTTATATACTTTCTTATAATTCTGGTAATTTATATGTAATTGAAAAGAACAGTTTGCAAAGGTATCCGAACTTCGGCGTGGCCGAAGTTAGCCCATCCTTCTAGTTTTTATCTAAAATTTGGTCAGCAAGTACATATTGGCTGTATTATTGAGTATGCCATAGAAGTATACGATCCAATTAACCTCGACTCAATACGATACCATTAATATACATACATACGTTTTTTCCAATTAGAGAAGCGTGAATGGGCGTGTTAAAAATCTAAAATATACTTGGTCTGCGAACACACTAGACGGATCTACAATTCGATTTAAGGACCACAAGCTTTTATTGCCTCCAAGATCTCGGTGATCAGACAGACTGTCAGGCGGACGCAAATCTCAATCGAATAATCAAGAATATTTGTTTATAGTTTCCACCTGTTGCATACAGTTTAACGACTTTAATATACCCTTTTATCCTATAGATATATATATATAAGAGCCAAACCAAAATGAAGCAAGCAAGTCGTCGCTGCCGACTTTGAGTATACCCTGTACCAAGTAGATAAATGAAACTCCTTAAAATTTGCCATTAATTCAAACTAAAATTTTTCTTACAAGCGGCAGCAACGAACGCATGCTATCTCGCTCACACTTACGACGCAATGTCGAACTGGGCATTTCAGAACAAAATGTATATAGAAATATCTCCGATATTTTACTTTATTTTAATAAAATTTGGTCAGCTGATACCTTTTGGTCATATTATTGGGTGTGCCAAATATGAATACCTTTAATATAACACTAGTTATTCGTTTTTTATAAATTGCGGGGGCGGAAGTGGGCGTGGCAAAAATTTGAAACAAACTTGATCTGCGTAGACACTACACGAATGCTGACACCAAACTTGGTTGCTCTAGCTCTTGTAGTCTCTGAGATCCACGTGTTCATACGGACGAACGGAGAGACGGACATGTCCCAATCGACTCGGCTATTGATGCTGATCAAGAATATATATACTTTATGGGGTCGGAAATGCTTCCTTCTGCCTGTTACATACATTTTAGCGACTTTAATATACCCTTTTACCCTATTGGTACAGGGTATAAAAAATATGAGACATCTCGCTCTTTTGGAGGTAGCACGGAAAGGAAAAAGAGTTTGTGTTTATGCTCGCAAGTCTAGGAGCTAATGAGCAAGTCTCTCCTTAAATGATTGTATCTTATTAAGAATCAAACTAAACCTACATATATTATTCAGTTGTTAATATGAAAAATATTAAGTGAAATTTTTTTGAAATTTTTCTAAATATGAAGCAAGCAAGTCGTCCCTGCCGACTTTGAGTATACCCTGTACCAAGTAGAGTAACTGTATTAAATCAAACTCCTTAAAATTTGCCATCAGTTCAAACTAAAACTCTCCTCACAAGCGTCAGCAACGAACGCATGCTATCTCGCTCACACTTACTACGCAATGTCGCACATGGAAATTTGGTCAGCTGATACCTTTTGGCCATATTATTGGGTGTGCCAAATAAGAATAAGCTACCTTTAATTTTACTCTAGTTATTCGTTTTTCCTAAATTGCGGGGGCGGAAGTGGGCGTGGCAAAAATTTGAAACAAACTTGATCTGCGTAGACACTACACGAATGTTGACACCAAATTTGGTTGCTCGAGCTCTTGTAGTCTCTGAGATCCACGTGTTCATACGGACGGACGGACGGACGGACGGACGGACAGACGGACGGACGGACAGACGGACATGTCTCAATCGACCCGGCTGTTGATGCTGATCAAGAATATATGTATATACTTTATGGGGTCGGAGATGCTTCCTTCTGCCTGTTACATACATTTTAGCGACTTTAATATACCCTTTTACCCTATGGGTCAGGGTATAATGAACAAAGACGCGAATTGGGGAAAAGATACACCAACCTCGTTAGTGCCGACACTAACACTCTCAACGTTATTTAACGACAATATACTCATACACTTTAAAAGTCGCAAAAATGTAAATCTTCTAGCAATGGTATAGTAAAAAAGAAATTCCCCAACACAGTCGTTCAATAGTCTGTTTACCCAAAAATCTTAAGCAGTTCAAGCAAGATAAACAGTTTTAAATAACAAACAAATAGGCTATAAAAACGTTGATGAAAGACTATTTGTTATTGTTCAGCTGTTGTTTAATTATGTATTCTCGCGGGGTAAAAATAAGAATTATAATCAAAACTTGAAGACAACAATTTTCATTTTACCTAGCTGCACCTTGACGCACTCCACAAATTATAATACTTTTCTACTGGCTCCTAAAATTTAAGTGAACAGCATAACCGATGAAATCCAGTTTTTTAAGCATACCAAGAATATGAATAAGAAATATGTGTGGCGGTACATAAAACATCAGGAGTCCAATGTAGCCTATTTGTGGGTACAGTATAATTTAAAGATCAGGCACTAAACTCAAAGTTGAGTTTTATGTAAAGCAGTTTGTTTATAGTTTCCATCAAATATTAGTAGAAAATCATTTTTGTTTATCAAACCGTGGATCGTTTTTATATAGTATGTGTACAACTCGTACGTATGTATGTGTATATGAGAGCAGTCTACACAAATTTTAAGCAAACCAAAGATCTTTTTGACAACGGTTGTGTTAATCTGATTCGTTGAGTCCAACATGCAATTTCAAGGACTTTTTATTCGTTCCGCTTCACCTTTTTTTTATCTAAATATATATGTACATACATATGTAGGTATCTGAGTCGCTATAATTCATATTAAAAACAGAATGCTAAATTTTCGATCTGATATATTTACATACATATACAAATTGATGATCAGCATCAAGACTAAGACATGTCCGTCGCTCTGATAAGCGTTGTCTGCTGTCATAATTTTGAAAACGTTTGCTTTCTTGTTTGCGTATGCTTTCTTGTCTGCTGTTGCTTAATGCATTTATGTTTTTTATGTGCATATGTATGGATGTATCTGCCTTCATCAACCCCAGTACCCATGCGAAATCCCCCTTGCGAAAATTTACCGGCATCAGGCACGAAGTTAATAATAAGGAAAACCAAATCCGATATTCAAAAAAATAAAAATGGATGTATGTAAGTATGTTTATATGTACATATTACGTGGACCGCAAACAGTCAACCAAATAAAGCGAAATGAAGTAAATTTAAACGTGGGAAACGTAGGTCAACGGTAAGTTTTTTATGGCTGATTAGAGGAAACCCAAAGAAGAAGAATTAAGTCGAAAAGGCGGAATTGAAGCAGCACTCAATGATTCAAAAAATTAACATTTGCGGTGGTATACAACTTGAAACATGTTTCTTCTTATGTACGGTTAAAAAATTTTTTAATTTTTCTTCTGCTTTGGCAGTATAGTCTCAGATATTTATATATGTATGCAGATAAATATTAATTGCTAGTTACACTTGAATGCAAAAGAAACGAAATTCAACTTAAAATCATCTTTACGTATTTGTGGTAAAATACGCCACCGGCAGCTGTGCATAAGTGTGACTGTGTCTTTACAAGCAAGAATCCCAAAATTGTAACAATATCGAAGAGTTGCTGATTGCAACCACCGACAAGCAAAACACATACATTTGTGCACACATACATATACAAACTCAAAAAACTAATATACATACGTTCGCCTTATATACCACAATAATTATTAAAATGATACCGTCTTTACCTTGCCCCTGTCATGCCTAATTACATAAATACATATCTATACTGTGTTTGTGAACTTACATTGCAGTTATGCTCATTTCGTTTGAGGCAACAGCAACGTTGTTGCTTATTTCGCAACATCCATTGGTAACCACAACAGTGTTCTGCTTACACAAGGTCGTTGCTATTGTGGCTGTTACGTCTTCGCAGACAATTTCCTTCGCCTTATCGAATTTGTTTGCTGAGGCCCGCCCACTATCAGCACCAACTGGAAAGCTGGCTTCATTCTTGACACCCACAATGCAAACAACGAGAAACTCATCAGATTTCTGTTCTTTGCCGTCATTTTGTTGGCCAGCCTCTTTGATGAAATGTGGTGTGGACGAATGTTGAAGCATACTTATCGTCGCTGTAGACATTTTCACGATTTTCGTTATTTAAGTTTTTTGCGTAATAAGTTTAATTATTGATTTTTTAATTCAGTTTCATTTTTCACTCGTAGATACATACATATGTATATATCTACGTGCATTCACAAATAAAAATATGCAATTCGCCAAATGCCGCCAGGTAAACGACACATCCACTTGCACTTTAAAAAAAAACTAGTTTCTATTTACTATTTAATTTTCTTTTTTACAACTAATTTGCCGGGGAAACAGCTGACCGAATGAAACTAATTTATTAATACACATATACGCAACGACAACAATCTCCGCGCTTGAAAACAAACACAACAAAAAAAGCATAACCTAGAAAACATTCTGTTTAGACAATCGTGGAATCATATCCCACAAACCATTTTGTGTGCCAACACTTAGTTGTTTTGTTTATAAAAATGTGGTGTAGAAGAAATTTTTTTTTTTTTTTTTTTGATAGTTTTAAGCAACAGTAGACTTCAAACAATCGACAATTGAGGCTGAAAGTTACCAAGTAATGAACAATTTGAAGCATTATTTTACGCCACTCATACAATCGTAACCAAGAGGCTCTCAATATTCTGTATTTAATATATAAAATATGAAATACCAAAACGGCTTCTGAAAGCAAATTAATTAATTACATTTAAATTTATTAAGGTATTATTTTGTTTTTTGGTGCACCGAATTTTGAAAAGATTGTTGCGTATTGTGGTCATTTAACATAAGAGAGAAATATTTTGAGCCACTATTTCGCTGCTAATATGGGGGTTTGAACAGACTTCCCGTAATATAGAAATTAATAGATGATTTGCATATTTTGCATATTTATGCCTGAACAACAATAACAGCTCCAGCATTGCGACAATGAATGAAAATTAGTTTTACAGTTTTATGTATGTATGCATGTAAATATGTATGTATGTATATGTGGTATTTAATAAACGAATTTGCTCGGTATGAGCTGAACAAGTCACTACCCAAATCGGACCCTCATTAATTCTTCTATTCCATGTATAAAATTAAGCTTTGAACAAAATGATATAATTGTCTATTTTAGATTTCTTTAAAATAGTGCAGTCCAGTTTGTATTCGCAATTTTTTACAAGAATATAATTGCAAAAAGTTACTTTACTACCACTAAATGTTGTGCGGTCAAACCATAATTTTTTAATAATAGACAATAAAAAGTTCATAGGAACAGAAATTCTTTGGTTCGTAAAGAACCGCTGTGGCTTCTTAACTATTTAGATTGAAAATGCAGATTTATTTAGCTCTAATTAAATATTAATCTGTTAAAAAATGTTATTTCTGTATAGGTATAAGCATGCAAAACTTACGTTGCGTTTCCTGAATTGGGTACTCGCAATACTAAATTTGGTAGTGATTCAGTTCTCTGTAACTGAATTTGGCTCTGAATTTTTTTAACTTTCCCATTCAACAAGTTATCTGCCATACTAAAATTTGGAATTGGAAAAACAAAACGAAAAAATTTCAATTTTTTTTTACTAATATCTTAAAGGTTGGCCGTCCCCTAGGACTCACAATAAAAGTATTTAATCTTAACTTACCTCGACTGCATAAAATTTTTTTTTGGCTGTCTTTTTTCGCATTGCACATTTGTTGTTGATACTTTTGATACTGGTAATTCAATTCCGCCCAACAAAACCAGTGAATTGGTAGCTAATGAAATTACGCGTGGCTTAACAATAGCTGTCATATGTTGATGCTCATTCTCATGGTTTTTAATTGTCCATGGGGTAGGATTGACACCGCCACTGCACAAGAGGGTCCATTGTGGCATCACATTCTTTGTTGACCTAGGGGTTCGCGTTTCTTTGTTTTTGGCTGCTGTAGAAATTTTAGCCTGGAAAACCCTTGTATCAATATTTTGCAAAAATTTCTGTGATTTAACCGCTGTGACTCCGGGTGTAACCTGTTGACAAGTTCCACAACATGGCCAATAGTTTGAAGTGTTCAGAGGTTTGGTACAACTTTTATTTGCCCTTGCTGATGATCTGGCTAATGAGTTCGGACTAAAATATAATGAAACTCATGTGAAAAAAGGAGATACGTCACTGCACCCGATGTTAGTTTCTTCTGAACTCCCTGTGAAAATGGGCTCTTGACAAATTTGATTACTTCCTTTAACGATAATTTGCTTTTATTATACACCTTATGTTTCTTCCGTTTAATTTTTGCTACCACCAAAATGTGTGTTAATACCATTATTCTGTTAACATCTAGTGTATCTAGCTAGTGTGCATAAGCAGTCTTTTGTTATAGATCTTGCAAAATCTTGCTCTGGTCAATTAGTTTTGTTTCGTTAGTCAGCGTTTTATCTGAACATGTTTTATAGCCTACATGAGAGGCTTCGGTGCTTTTCAGATAAGTTAACATTGTGTATTGAAGATTAGATAACGTTAGCGGGGTTAGTGCTTTTTGAATTGTTCTAAACTCAGTACCTGCTACTGCTTCTTGGCTGACTTGCGGTTGATGTTGCTTGTCTGTATATATAATCGCCGCCCACCCCGACAGCCACATCTATGGTAAGATCATCTCGTGATCCTGGGCTTCGGCGTAACGTCCGCTGTGGCTTTAATACTGTCGTGGGATGTTCATATATTCTCGTTTCATTACTCATAAAATTGAGCTCGCTATTGCCGCCTGAATTAATGGTCTCTCGATTACGTAAAATTACAGGTAGCTCGTAATCACTGCTGTCGCCTCGTCGAAAGTTCATTATTGGAGATTTTCGTAGCATTTCATATGTAAGTTCATGATCACAAAGACGCGTTCCATAACTCTGCTGCGGACTGTTCGATTGAAGTGATGGCAGCTGTAAATTGTTGGAGGATGAACCTGAAGACTGAGGAGAACGGGAGGTAACTGGCGAATTGGACTTTCGGATACGAGAGGATAACGTTTGTGCCAAAGGCGTTTTTTCACTAGTTGCGGGCTGAAGAAAGCGTGTCACGCTGCTATTATTATTAACTAGTGCTTCACGAAAGTCATCATCAAACGAGTGAGTTTCCCTCTCCATACGCAGATTTTGATTGCTTCCACTCCCATCTCCACCACTGCCACCACTGGTGTGGGCAGTTCTTAAGCCACCACTCCCACTGCGACTACAGCTGTTATAGTCAAAGTCAAAAGAACGTGCTTTGTCCCCTTCCACGTTTTGATGTTGCTGTCTAGTTGTGGATGCTGACGCATCATTCGAATTGACTAGCATTTTTGCACGAATAGAAGACGGAAAAAGCGCTATGGGCGGAGGTATCCCGGGTAACCTTGGTACCTGATTCTGGTGATAAGAGACTGGCAGATGTTTTTGCTGAGGCATTGCTGAACCTTCTACACAAACAATTGATCTATTATGCCCACGGCTCGGCGAGCGCTCGCTAAGCTGGAGAGATCTGTATACAATTAAAATAAAAATTTTATACAATTAAAATATAAATTTTAAAAAATTGTGTTTGTTTTACTTTGCTTACTTACCTCGACCGTCTTATCCGATGTTCTTGATCTGCTTGCTTGGCTGCACTGCGGCAACCTAAGGTTCGACGTTGGCTTCCGCTGGTAGAACCCCCACCAGATGGGACTCCATTGGCTCCCACATTAACGGAGGCAGCTCCAGATCCAACTATACTATTCCCGGGGCCATTTGTACTCACGTTGGGTATTACTTCGCCACCACTATAGCTAGAACTTGAAGAACTACGAGAAATATTTGGCGGTGTCTTATCATCATGCCGTTGACGTCGTTCTAATGTATTATTTCTGGAGCTTGAATTTTGACGTGAAGTTGTCAATGAAATTTGTGAACCTCTCTTACGACGCTCTTCTGGAGTAAGTGATCGAGACTCAGGTGTCAGAGAACGCTGTTTTCGAAGACTGCTAGATGAGCTGTGACTGTGTGACTCGTTGCGATCAGGAGTGAGAGAGCGTTGACGCTGTGACTTAAATGGAGATATGCTTACGACTTCCGTGGTCGCATTTGGAAACTGATAGCTGCTATTAGAAAGAAACTCGATGGAGCCAGCGTCATCGTTGTCCAACTCATCATTAGAAAGGTCTGCAGATGAGTAGAAATATATAACAACTAATTTAAATGGTAACTAAAAGGTCGGGCTTGTCTATTTAAATCTGGTCGTTATAAAACACATGGTTCCCAATTTAGTAATGTAAGAATGTCAAGGGATTTTTATAAAACTTGGCAAAATTATTTACACACACTTAAAAAAAAAAACTTAGTTACGTGTACGTAGCAACCTCACAAATGCGAAACACCTCTTAAGAGTTTGCTATATTAATTTCCGTTTTAAATGACTTTTTCTTTTGTCATTTTAAACGTTAAAAAGCAATCGTTATGAGCTATTGAGAAGCAATTGAATGACATTCTTTATCCATTTTCTATTAAAAAAAACTTTAAGAGAGTCAGAACGGATTGGAACCCATAAAATCTGGGGATTTAGACTCACCTGAACGGGCACCACTATCGCATGAGTTTAGGCGCTGGTTTAATGTTGTATCAAAGCTACGAAATCGCGACACTCCAAGGCCAGTAGGTGGCTGGACTAAAATGGGCCCGCCGCTACCCATGCGGCAGAATTGCGATTTTCGCGAGCGGCCAAGCAGATTATGATTTTTCGAACGCTCAAAGGTTACTTGATCCCGATCATTGCAAGCACGAGGAGAAATTCTGCCTGATTGGTTCGTAGTGTTACCCGCACCGCTTGTCATACTATATGCAGGTGGCGCCTCTTTAATAGAAGCGTTTAGATAGGCAGTAGTTTGCACCGGAATCTGTGGCAAAAGATATTTAGGTGAGTTGTCCCGACTACGAAGGGATCCGCTGCTACCACCGCCGCCCTCCCGTTTGGTCAAATAGTTTGGAGAGTTACCGGTTAATGTGCTGAAATTGGGCGAGCGTTCCCGCTCACGCTGAACTGCTAATGGTGGCATAGGCAAGGGCCGTTCTGATAAGTTTCCATCAAAGCTACGAGAAAAAGTCTCAACATAGCTGTCGGTAGGCGGAGGGCGTCGTGTATCATATTCAAAGCTACGTGAAAAAACCATACCCTTGCCTGCAGCAGTTCCTCTAATTCCATTAGTAACATGCTGAGCAGTAAGTCGGGATGGAATCTGTTGGGTCTGTTGCTGACGACTAGGCTTTCTTCGCTCAAGTGGTCTCGGCGAACGACTGTTGTCCTGAAAGGCGGGAGGAGGCGATAAAATGGGGGTAACTGGTGGTGGCGATTCCAAACCATTGGGGCTCCTCACTGGCAAAAAGCCCGGACGCTCGTTAAGTATACTAGCCAGATGAGGATCAATTATTCGATAGCCAGGTCTTAGTGTAGAATCACCTCGGTTAGTAGAGATAGCAGTTAATCGAGTTTCATTACGTTGTATGAGCTCTTCGACCTTTGATCCCACGAACTTTGGCTCAAATGGTACACTAGTGGAGCAGCTGATGTTTCCTTGACGTGAAAGCTGAAGAATACGCGCAGGAAAATTCTGCTGGGCATAATTAAGGCGCCGATATCCGATTACACCAACTTGTTTGTCATCTGAATGGCAACTACCGCGTTTTGTATTAACTTGTACCCATCCGGATTTGTTTAAATAGATCTCGTCTTTGTTCGATGCAGGCGAAATGGATTTGCGTCCAGTTGTTACACTATTGTACTGCTCTCCAAATAAATATGTGGGCACAGCACCGCTAGGTGTATCTCCGCCGGCGCTACTACTATCACCCAAGTGGTAATGCATTTTACGTGCTTCCAGTTTCTCGTTAAAGCTGCGATTGGATGCCTCAAGGCTTTCACGACGCTTTGCCACGTACTGCTGGAAAGCAGAAAGATTTTGCTCTTGAAGCAAAGTTGACGATTTCCTAATTCTGTTACTTCCTTGTCCTGTATTTATTTCAGGCTTAGTAGGCGCGAGGGCTGGAATAGCCCCATTTTCATGAACTTCGTGTCGCTGTTGTCTGGCACGTGAGCGAGTGCGTCGACGTTTTGGTAACGCTGGCAATGGTAGGGTGGTGACATCTATCTTGTCCAATGTCGATGACGAAAGTTCGAGCTCGTCGTTTTGTGACTCTCTTGTCACTGAATCTCGTGTAAGATGGCTATCGTCTGATTGTGCTTCACTAGAATCTAGGCCAGAGACGTCGTGATTTCTTAATGCTTGAGATTGTGTATTGGGCCCTCCAGAACTAATAAATTTAGTGGTAGTTCCATTCTTTATTGCAAGCGATTCACTGAAATTAAATGAAAAACCAAGCAAAAAATATTTATTTTTATTTGCATTTAAATTTATTAATTTAAAGACCTTAGTTTTAAGCAAATCATTATTGCACAATTTGATTTTAAACTGTTTATGGACAGAAAACAAGCTTAACGTCTTAAAAAGGTTGGTTCATTTTTTAAACATTTATTTACGTTAAAAAAAAAAATTTAAATTTTTGGCGTAAAATGTCAACGACACTTAAAAACCCACACGCAAAATATAAGATTTTAAGATTCCTTTAAAGTTTAAACAATCGGCTCGTAAGTTTTGTATTTTTTTTTTGGCAATTCTGCATGAAAGAAAGTCCAACAATAATTTAAACCATATCTACGAACGGGTAAATTCATCAAGGTCGAAGTACATTTGTGCTATACTAACTATCTCAGGTTCGGCCCACACTTACTTTAAATCCATTCTTCTATTCAAATATCTATGCTTGAAACTAAAAACGCGTCTAAAATAGACTGTCAATTTGCTGTATGTGGGTACATACATATATAAATCCATTTGTATGTATGTATGTACATACTTATGAGTGGTGTTAAGGCCAACTTCTCATTTCACTATAATAGGAAAGCAGTTCTGCCCACTCGCTAAATTTAATAAAATCAAAACCGGTAAAAAAAAAAGTCTTGCCACATAAATTCCACGTTTTTATGTGAGTTGTTCCTCAACTTAAAATATTATTACCGCTTACAATTAGTTTGGTACAGGAATACACCAATTTTTTTATCTTTATAAGTGGTATCTATCAATTTTTCTAACCTTAAGTTATTTGAAAAACACTTTAATTAACCCAATCTAGTCCATTTAAATGATATTGCCAAGTTTTTTTAACCAATCTAATGAGTAGGTATATAGTCAACGATTTAGATATTTAGATCTGTAAGAAGAAATAGAATAATACAACACATACCTAATTTTGTGATGATCAAGAAGCTAGTTAGGTAGCACATTCTTTTTTATCACACCTACTTATATGGCCAAAAGGTATCAGCTGACCAAATCAGACAATAAATATATCTACGTACAATTTGTACTGAATTGCCGAGTGCGCAATAGGAGTGGGCGAGACAGCATGCATTTGCTGCTCCAGCTTTCAGTTTGAATGGCAAATTTCAAAGAGTTTGATTTTAAAAAATTTCTCTACTTATTACTAGGTACAGTCAAAGTCGGCAGGGACGACTTGCTTGGTTAAACAATGAGTTTCACCGCAACTTACTAAAATTGAACAGTCATTAATAGGTCAATGTTAATGTAATAGTTGCATTTCGTCCGCCACTGTACAGTTTAATTAATAATAACACATAAATTAATAACAATTAAAACTGGGGTTTTTTTTTTAATTCGCTAACATTCATCTTTCAGATTGTAAACAATATGATAGCCATCACGAAAGTCATAGTGAAAGGATTTATATGTTTTGAGCCCGGAACAAAGACAACTTAACAAAAGTGGCTACGAAACAGGAACTATATTTGTACTTACATCATGGATTGATACATGTATATATAAATGTAACTTTGTAGCTTACAGCTCGACATTGACTTCTGATTCATACAATTGTCATTACAATAAAATGACATGTAACGCTGTCGATTGCTGTCAATCGGCCTGCAAGAACAACAAAACACGGTACACTCAACATGTTTATGAAATAGAAGAAATTGAAAGATAATTTTACTTTGTAGTTAAAGAACTGCTGAAGTGAACATATTTTCTTTATATTTTTATCGTCTTCCTTATTAAAAGAGAATCTTTACGTACTTGTTTTGTCCTTTAAATGGGCTAGCTACCTATTAAAAATAATTAACCACTAAATAATATATTATGTCTAGCACTGTAAATATCTTTTAAATTAGACAAATGTTCTAAATTTTCCAAATACAGTTTGGAATTGGCTAACCGAAGGTTAGCTATATGGGATATCAGGAATTCCACCAAATACTTTAATTTCCACAACAACTACTGAGCAAGTAAGAAATAAAACGAGTTTTTGATCATATTTTAGCCACACCAAACCAACGAATGAAGATACTAAATCGATTGCATTCGCTTGCATACTTTAACTTGCACTTTCGACGGCGACTGGACTGCCAACTGGCCATTGGCCCAGGCTTAGACAAGTTATTTTACCAGAGCGCTATCTCAACGAGTGCAACGAAGAAGCTTAACAACTCGTCTTGAACGTTGTTGGAAAAAGCCAATGACCAATTGTAGTTACATACTCATGAGAAACCAGTTTCACCTTTTTAAACCAACTTATTTTCACTCATTCATTCAAAATTTTTAACTTCAAGAGTTTTTCTCTGAAGGTCACTGAAAATGTTTTTGGGCAAAAAACTTTACTGCATATTTGAGCTGCTTTTAAAATATCATGTCCAAAATTTGACAGCTATTCTTTAATTTGGCTATCGGCTCGTTCGTTTATTATTTTTTTTGTCCTTTACAACTTAAACTTGTTTACAATAATTCTTTAGGTCAGTCTTGAAACCGTTCTTTATTTATTGTATCCCCATATAAATTTTTAAGTTTTTAACCCCTTACAGCTCCAAGGATCCAAGTCACAATTAAGGAACTTTTACATTTAGCCGTCTTACTTTGCATTTAGTTGTCGACTTCGATTTAGCACGGCAAACCCATTAAAAAGCATACCTGAAGCAAAACTAATTTACGATGTGTAACAGAAAAACTGCATTAACCAAACAGTCAATTCTTTTGACGCTATGTATATATATTAAATTCTCCTGCCGCGCGTCTAATTTCTTTTTGTTGTCTTCTTTGTTTTCATGATTTTTGGTTTATAAAAAAAAGAGGTTCCAATTTTTTCTTCTTTGTTCACTACAAGATGTGAAAGCACATGTTATCCTATTTCTATTACTTTAATTGTTACTCATTTTTAAATTTTGCTCAATTATTTGAACAAGAGTTTTCTGTACATTTTTTTTCTACTCTAGCAAATGCTTTCCGCAACTGGTAATAAGAAATCGTGCAAAATTCAAGCATATGAAGTGGTGCAAGCAACAGACGCGTCACACTGTAGCAAACAGAATAATGACAGGTATGAGCAACCCCATCGTGTCAGTCAGTCAGTCACTATTTTAACTTGTCCAAAAGGGTGTTAGAGCCTTAAAGGGCAAATGTTCTGTCTTAAGTATTTTACTTTGTTTCTTTGCAGCGATTTTCCCGACAATCCTCCTTGCTTTCCACTTAACACTTGGTTCTTCTTTCCCGTAAAGTATACCATTCGCCACTTGTCAATTTCAAAGAATACATTATTGTTGGCAGCTTACCGATTTGGGGTTATTCATTGACCCCCTTTTGTTCATTCATTAAATTTTTATGTCTTAGTTTATCTGTCGTACTAGTTTTAATTGAGTTTATTGTGAGAAGCGCCACTTAATTTTTTTCACTACATGTATGAAGTATGTATGTACATACATAAAAAAAATTTATTAGCTTTTAACACTGACCTAATTAGAACCAAAAAAGGACAAATTTATTTATCTTTCTTTTTCCTTTTTATATAACAAAAAATCCCGATAATTGTTTGTATATTTTACAGTGTGCTTTATTTCGATATATATTCCCTAAACTAAATTGTTTAGAATATATGTGCAAAATCATGCACTTTAAAACACTGTAGACGGATATTATTTTTATACTGGAATTAGTCTGGATTGAACTAAAGCACCAAATGTATTCACTTTTGAGTATTTATCACTCTTAGTTTACAAATTCTCCAATTAAGCACTCGTTTTCACTATTAACGTTTTCAATATTAAAAAGAAAAAAATTACATGTCAATGAACCACAGCGTACGCGTTTTTCGAGAAAACTTGATAGCACCGGCAAGATATTTAACAACAAGTGTATTTGTTTTTCCTCTGTTCAATAGACAATTTGTTACTCACACCATCTTAATCGGAGTTAAAAAGTTAAGCAAGTACAAACAAAATAAAAATAGACAAAAGGAAGTTAAAATCAAGTTGCGTACCTTTGCGTCAACGTTGCGCTATCCGTGTGGTCCGATTTACAACTAAACTCGAATTCGGTGGTGCACTCCGTAAGCTTCAATAATGTGTTGCCGGTACTGGGGATTGTTGAGTTGATGTGAGCGGCAACCTTTGTTGCTGGTTGTAAACTGGTCTGGGCATCTGGCTGTAGCTGTATCTGCGATTGTTGCCCCTCCAAACATGTTGCTTCAACATTCCGCTGTAAAATTGTGTTCTCGGTTTTTGTTTTGCTCGCTATTTCGTATGCGTATGTACATGCGCTTTCAACTTGCTGTGGCATTTGGCAGCATGATTTAAAATTTATTTCACTCTCAGCATTCTCTGTGGGTTGTGTATCTTTTTTAACTCTGTTTCCATTAGGCTGTTTCTCATGTTTTGCCTTTTCTTTTTCAGCAGCATCTTTGTTGCCTACTTCTCTCCCACCTAAAGCAGTAATACTACTGCTGGGGCTTAAGGTTGATGTACATGTAGAAATAGTACCTGCAATTTGGGTATCAAACGTGAGACCAGGAGATTTGGTATCTAATACCAATGATATATCCAAGTCCAAATAAGAATCCTGTAAAAATTATACTAGATTAATATATGCTCCTGTTCCATGGTATGACATTTATTTAGGTGTAACTCTGAAATTTTAGTAACATTCTGTTTGATTCTTGAGATGAAACAAATAAAGTCTTTCAAATAAATTGGTTTAAAAAATATAACACTATAAACTAAATGTGTACCTAAATAACGGTAAAAACTTGTAATCTACCTTATAATGCTTGGACACCACGTTCTGGTGACCAACGGCGCCTGCTGAGTCCTCGCTGCGAGCATCGTAAAAAACATCATCGTCCTCCGCATCTGCACCATGGGTGGAAGCGCAGGCTATTGGTTGTGAATCCTGCACAACACTTGTCACTTCTTTAATACTTTCAGTTAGTGTAGCTGGAGGTTCACCTTCTAAAAGGCAAAGGCGTGTTGTTGGCCTAACTGGTTTGACATTGGCCTTAACTTCTGCCTTTAAATCATTGATTATTGTAAGGGTCTCGCTAGTTTCGCTTTCTAGAGATCGTGACTTGGTATCGTCTTGAAGACCTTCCATATTTGCTTTTAGCTCTTGCAAATCTGAATATGTTGCTGGAGAGGGTGGGGGAGGTGCAGGAATATTGTCTTTACGTCGTGTATTAGTACCGGGATTGAGAGAGTGCGTTTTTGACGTACTGGTACGATGAAACCTTTTAGTAGTCATTTGTTGAGAAACTGACAACACATTTAAACTTTGAATTACGCCGCGATTATCTCTACGTTCTTTGATGTCCATGTTGTTCAGTTTGGATTTGAATTTTGGACTAACGGGTTTTGCTTCTATTGTACGACTGTGCCCTTTAGGTATAGCACCCGTTGTTGACGCCACAAGTCGATCTAAAGATGGGTATTCACGGCGCTCATTTGACTGTTGTTTATGTCGAATTAAGGAGCGCGAGGTAGCCTCCTCTATAAAAATATAAAAAATAAAAGATATGACAAATTATTTTTTTTTTTTCACAAATCTAATAAAATTATACTTTTCTTATACTACTTACTTGCTGTAGACGTCGGTATAATTGAAGACTGTGTCTGCAGGCTTGTGCGTGGAGCAGGTATAGGCTTCGTTGGAGCAGCTATGCGTCCCCTACTTAACGGAAGAGTCGTCACCACAGGCGAGGAGAATTCCTGCGTAAGGATTTGGTTGGGTCCGGAAATTAAATTGTTAGTGGAACCCTTAGGACCATGACGCGTTGACTCCAAACTATTGTTTCTCTGCATTTCGGATTGATAAATGCTCCGTTTCACATCATTCACATGTTTGAAAAAGTCCTGAGCGTATTTGTTCTGTTTCATATCTGTGTGTTGCTGCTGTGGGTGACTTGATAATTGTTGTTTAACGGGCTCTGTCTGGGTAACTTCCGTTGTAATGGTGGATGGTAAAGTACCCGCAGCCGTCTTACGAGGAATACCACTACTTCCACCACGGGCTACAGAGCCGTACATATCATCAAAATCGGAGCTAAAATAGCTAGAAGAACAGTCGCAGTTCCATCCATAACGACAGTTATCTGAATAGCTACATTTATCCATCATAATAGAGGAGCCTGTGTTTCCTATTACACCATCTAGACTACAGCGTCGGCAGTCATAGGCATAGCGACAGCTATCCGTACTACCAAAGTAACGTCTATGTCCCGCATTTGCATAGGATGATAGGAGACCATGACCATGATTATGTCGGCTGTGTTGTGGATATCTCATATAGCGGTGAGAGTTGTCACTACTACGGAGAGAAAATTCACTTAATATAGAGGCCTTCGATTCACTTTTATACATCTGCGGAGGATCGTAGGATGACGAATCAACAAGTATTTGAGATCCACCAATAGGCCGACTAGCCGCATACATTAAGGAATGTGGTCCAGCGCTGCTTCCACCGACAGCATAGTATATATCCCCTGTGGTGGCCATGGGGGTGGTAGCCAATATGTTCGCATCTAGACGAGTCATTGTGTTGTATTTGTTGTGGTAAGGCAGAGAATCACTTGACGATGATGATTTCGTATTTAGACGTTGCAGGGATGCTAAGCCATTGGCATTCTGATAGCTAACAATGTAATGTTGCTGTTGGGGCCGTCTCGTTGGATTGCCGGTAGCGAGCAACAGTTGACCGTTAATACCACTCACAGCGTAATGATTAGTGAGTGACGTGTTTCCCATGGAAATGCGATTGTGCGGGGGGTAGTACGGACCATAGAGATGGTCAGGATGTTGTTGCTGGTGCTGCTGCATTTGGTCACTTGGCGTTGTTGTAAGCGATGTTGAAGCCGTAGCTGTGGCTGACGATTGCTGAAACTGTAAAACAGGGTTGTAATCGCCTGTAATAGCCACGGGTGTCGTCTCCATTTTGTAGACGCCTGGATTATTAGGATTGTAGGACTGAAACTCTAAAATATGAGCAGCGGGCAGGCTAACATTACTAGTTGGTTGCCCCTTGTTGTTCGGTTGGACTTGTTGACCTTGCCCTTGATTAATGTATGGCTCCACGGACTGTTGCTGTGAGTGCACCCCTTTCAGGCAATACTCGCAATTATCTTTTTTACACTGTTGCATGCAAAGCTCACAATCCGTCGATTGAGCCTCGCATTCTTGCTGGTGGTGCGGTTTCAGTTGGTTCCCCTGTTCACCTTTGTCAGAGGTGGCGGCTGTAACAATGTCGGCATCTGACTGGCTAATTGTGTCCTTAAAGAATATCTCCTCATAAATATTCTCCTCGCTACGGGCATGCAATTTGTTACCACTAGTATTTGTCGAAGTTGATGTACTTCTTTGTTTGTCAACCAACTTTTTTGAGCTCTTTAGGCCCTCTTTGAGAAGATAATAATTAAAGCTTTTAATACCAATTTCCCCACGTAGAAAACGTCTGCCAATTGCCATTTTTGTTGAGTCGCTAGCCGCTGTTATCGTCGAATCCTGGGCTGAACTACGTGCAGAGAATTCTTCCAGTTCATCTGGCTCACTAGCGTTACCATCCAATTGCACGCGTCGTGTTTCCTTACGGGTATCATACTCCTGAATTTGCTTATTTGTCGTTGTGTTTATCTGCCGGTCAAGACTTAAGTTTCGTTTTTGTTTAGCGGTGCGCTTTTGAAATGACTTCTTGTCACTTTTGTCAACTACCCCCATTGCTAAACTACGCTCAAGACTGCGCACTCGCCGAGTCATACTGCTGCTTCCCTTTATTGGTTCTAGTGTTTCGTTTTCAGAACTACTTGAGTCAATATCATAGCCAACCGTTCCACTAACACCAGTGCCAGAGTTTATTTTCAACTGGCTTTTCTTCTTAGCCGCATACAACAGAAACTCTTTGGTCAACTGGCTGCGTTTGCCCAACGAACAGCTGCCCGATTCTGGATGTGTGGAATGATTGGCACCGGTTATAGTGCCACACTTTACTTTTTGTTCGGTTACCGTCGACTTGCCTGATACACTGCTTCGACGCATCGGATTTGCGAGATGGCTTATGTCTTCGGTATAGGCTGGGTCATCATGAATACGTTCACGCACTGAATTTGCTGATCGGTCCTTAGACTTTGAAAGAGAAAACAAACAATGTACTACTTTCCATAGTTTACAAACAAAACCAAACTATTCGAGAATAAGGCCTATTAACTAGTTTATGTTAAATATAATAAAAATTTTTGGATTTTTAAACCTACATATGTATGTATATACAAATATGAGCATTATAAAACTTGTCTAAAAGGAATCAGCTCATTAAAATACAAATTAAAAACTCCACTCCACTTCAGTATTACTTACCTTAACTTTGATTTTCTTTCGATTGCGATGCGGTATTGTAACGTCGGTTAATTTTAATAATTTTGGTCTTAAGGGTCGTTTTGAGCTCTTAACGCGCTCATAAGTTATGTCCATAGTTTCAGTTGTCATTATTAAATAGCCCTAATACCTGTAATAATTAAAAAGGCAAATTTGGTGAAACAATAAATCTGTGTTTATATTATTATTCTGTTAGATACACGTACGTCGTTGTATTATTATTATATTTGTATTCTTTTTGAGTGGATCCATAGGTAAAATTTTGTATTTTACTCAAAGGAAAACGTGTGTAACCGTATGTACATATTTTAACATTGAAATACCGCCTGATAAAAAAGTACAACTTCATCTGTCATTGAATAATGGTGAAACATATTTCGGTTTGCGTTTTAACAACAGATCAATATCAAGCAATAATTAGAGGAAAAAAATTGTTTTTATTTTGCTGTGTTGTTTTTATGATTTGAGTATTACCAATTGGGCCACCTTGCAGTTACTGCAAGAACGAGCACATATTTCAAATGTCTTGAAATATGTGCAACGTACACTGAGTTCTCTATTTTCGTTTAGGGTGTGGCTGTCTGTTTATTCAAACACAACTTAAAGAATTAAATTCAAATCTCACAAAATTTCAAATATATGTACTTCTGTCTGCTATTTGGTCCAATCAGTTTTCCCGCATACGTAATATACCTTTTTTGCATACTTTTGGAAGTCGTTGGGAGTGAAATTGTGATACTCCATAATTTCCGCCGCCCACAATGACCTGAGATATATACTTGATTCAAGTTGTAAAACAGAAACAAAGTAATCCGTGAAATTTGGAGATAACACGCGGAAATTTTTTTATTTGAAGGAGCGCATTTTAATTTACCCCAATTGGCGCATTAAAATATATTTCTTTTCATTTTTTCCATTTTTTATTTTTAATAAGGACTCACACAGTTGCTCATACATATATTTACACGCATACAATAAGTGTGCTTTGTGCTTTTAAATTGCTTTTCGATGTTTTACCCTCCATTTGTAAAAATTGCGGTCCGACAAACGTTCGTTGCGTACGTTTCATCAAAACTAAACTAAATTCTTATACAGTGCGTCAATCACAACAGCTTTTGGCAAGTAGAACTGTGTAAAGAAAATGTTGTTTCCTATTTTTCATCCATGAGCAAAGCTTTTCCCATGGAGTAAGATGCTGAGCATCATATGTCCTTTGGACGCGTTTGCATACTAAGCGTGAGAAGTAAAAACCCTGCGCATGCGTTTCTTCCATGTATATAATATTTAAACTCAAATGTAGTTATTTCTCACACATTTAATTTTTGAACCGCTGTCTAAACAATGTAAAAATGTACTTGTTGAGGCTTATGCATCTAATATATGGTAATAACATAAGACAAGTGTTTAAAAACTAATTTAGAAAAATAAATTAATGACAATTCACTGCAGCACGTATGCAGTATTCATTTGGATTTAAGTATTTTTATGTATTAAGTCAGTCTCCATGCAGAATAATGCATTGATATACACACATATTTCTAACTTCAGCAACATTTATGCTTAGTTAAATGTTGCCAATTTCCCCTTAGATTTATGCGCATGTCCAAATTGGTGATGGTCAATCGATAAAAAATATTTGGGCTATCAAAGCATTTTACATAATCTAATAAACAAAGTCGTTTTCCAGTTCTGTCAGGTGGTAATCGTTTAATAGTAATTGCAAAACGAAATAAGAATTATTTTTAAATATTACAAGTTTGGAATTCTGTGTTTATTTAGCAAGTTTTCCATCAGTAACTATTGCGATCAACTTAAACCCCATTAAGAATAAACAGACTAAGAACAGCCACAGAGGAGGCTGGAAACGACATACTTATGCAGAATATATACATATATAGAATATATATATACAGAAACATGTCGCCAAAATGAATTTACAAATGTACCACCAATTTTTGCCAAGTGCTTACATTTTAGAAAGAATGATAACATTATTGCAAAGGTTACAATAGGCACAATACAAGTTATAAATCTAGATTATATATTAAACTAGAAGGATGGGCTAACTTCGGCCACGCCGAAGTTCGGATACCTTTGCAAACTATTCTTATCAACTACTTATAAATTACCAGAATTATAAGAAAGTATATAAAACTAATCATGGCTCCAAAAAAAAACTTACGAGTAAAAAAAAATTTTTTTTTTGGTCCTATTGTTCAAGGAGCTATGTACGGACATACGGACAGGGCTAAATGAACTCAGCTCATCGCGCTGATCAAGAATATATATACTTTATATAGACGGAGATGCCTCCTTCTATGCGTTGCAAACTTCTGACCAAAATTAATATACCTTTTTTGCAAAGGTATAAAAAAAAAGTCCAAATTATTCGGT
Organism: Drosophila neocordata; assembly: GCA_018903615.1. Classification (NCBI taxonomy): domain Eukaryota; kingdom Metazoa; phylum Arthropoda; class Insecta; order Diptera; family Drosophilidae; genus Drosophila; species Drosophila neocordata. Next base: position 28,526,966 of record JAEIGI010000001.1, read on the forward strand.
CGTTAAGTTTAAATTTATAGAAATATTTCCTGATAATAAAGATATATGTAATTTGGTTTCTGACGTTTGTGTGTGTGTTGTATACACGTTATGTTACACACAAGGCTTTTATATGTTCAATATCCTTTACTTAGATGTGTGAAGTACAGTAATGGTAGTTTAGTTATACGCCATACCACCTCTTGACTTCTGCCTGTGTACATATCTACGTATGTACCATTGAAAATGAATCTGCTAAATGCAAGTTATGTGTAATTAAACACTGGTAATATTTTAAATAATTAGCAAAATTTTAATTAGAAACATGTTTCGATTTGCAAAACTTGACAGAAATATGCAAAAACCGATTTCAATGACACATTAGGAGAAGCCCCGCGTCCAATTTTTTACCATTGGCTTTGATTTTCCCTTTGATTTATTTTCTAGTTCATCAGCATGCATTTGCTCACCCAGTTTCCGCTGATTCTGACTAAATTGGGCAATGGGATTCTTGAACTGATTGTAGTATTGCAGGACTTTGCGCACATCATCCACTTCGTTGGTACTCAGCACCCTTAGAAACGAGACCAGCTCGTACAGCGTGGTATCTTCATCATTGCCTGACCAACGTGGTATCGAAAATGAATTCGACGGATGCAATTTGGTTGAATTGTTATCCCAATCTATAACCACAACACGCTTTAGATCACGGTTTAGGTTATCAAGATTTTTAACATGATGACCCCCAATATAATGTGTGGAGTCCCGTACTAAACGATACATAATACAGCCACTAGGATCCAAGGCATCGATTAGGGGAAACACTGTGATTCCTTGCTCAGCAGTGTAGACAACAATTTCAAAGTATTTTGAACATTCGCTTAAAAGAAAGTCTACACCAGGTCGCTTCTTAAAACGCCATCCTGTTTCATAAGTCCAATCAGGGTGTATCAGAACATCCCTTATTTCCAGTACCAAGGTATACGGAGGCTGAACATAAGGGGCTTGCAACGGATCTGGCAAAAGTTTCTGACTGGATGGTTCTTGAATGTAGCGTTGAAAATTATTTAGCGCCACCCAAGTCCGGGTTAAATACTGCTGGACCAAAGGAAGAGAGCTACATTGATCCTTCACTTCCATCCCATGCTCATCAACATTTGGTTTGCCAAAAAAGTAAACAGCCCATAAGGATAGGAATACTCCGCCGATGCCAAAAATACCAAAGCCCAGTTTCATGCGCCTCCAGGCTTGGTTGATTTCCTTAAGCTCTTCCTCCTCCTCGCGTTTACTTCGCTCATGATTCTCATCATCATTTAGATCGCAGGAAGTTTGTGGAAAAAGCTTTCTTAGTATTTGAGAAGAGGTTTTGTCGCAGGTGGAATATTGGCGATGCACCATATGAACTATATTTGAATAGGGAGATACCATACCATAACCCGCATAACGACCCGCTGCCAAGATTGATGCGCGTGCCGTCCTAAGGACTAACTTGCCCTGAGCTTGCGCTTGCTGCTCCTGTTTTAATGGATCATTCATTATGGGCCAACTTGAAGTAAGCAATAGCGACGTATTCACTAGATTTTTACCAGAACGCGGCCCTTTTTTGAGCAGCCAGTAGTCCGCGATGGTTTTAGAACTCATTTGCTATTTGTTGCAAGCGGTTAAATGTTATATGGTAAACATATGAACTATATAATTTAAATTCACCAAGCTTCAAAAAGTTGCCACTATAAAATTTTACATTTCCATTTTATCACCAACCAGAGGAAATACAATATTTTTAGGTTTACTACTGTTTTGAGTGTTTGTTTAAAGAACAAGGTCATTAAATTTAAAATTTTATTTACCAATGAAAGACTATTGCTTGACTACTTTGTTTTTGGTTTTTAAAATTTTAAAATGACAAATAACTGCTTTTTCATTGGCGTTCTTTTTTGTCTTCTTTTGAATAAATATTTAATAAATTACGCGGCAATTGATTTGAATTTAAAATATTTTAACTGTTTTTGAGCACAAATGCTTTATTGTCAATTGTTTTCCAACACCGAAACCGACAGCTTCATATACACGGATTATTTTGATATATTTTCAGAAAAGAAACTCGAAAATAAAAAAGAAAACAAAATTCGGACTGAATCAATAAGAAATACAGCGATGTGTCAAGGCAGTAGCAATTGGGCATGTCGCCTCCTTGCTGAAACTTTTATCGTGACGTCTACCGTGGTGGAGACGTACGTTCTGGTGGCATCGACAGACCTAGTCCACCTGGCCATTCAACTAGCAGCACCAAAGACTCTCATAGTAAGATCAAAAGTTAACTAAAATTTTGACAAAATTGATGTACGCCACGGCTTAAATTTATTAATGCGTTCGGCGTGGCCGTAGGTTCAATTGATGGGGATTAATCCCAAATTGATCGTGCTTGTGTTTTTAATGACTTTCGTAATGGACGCTCAAATATCTTGGTGGCCACAGATGTGGCTGCGCGAGGTCTCGATGTCGATGGTATTAAGTATATAATCAATTTCGACTTCCCGCAATCATCCAACTACTATTATACATAGAATCAGACGTACTGGACATAAACATTCCACGGGCACCTCTTAAACTTTTTTTACGCGCAAAGATGATAAGTGTGCACGTGCATTTATTGACATACTTCGCGAAGCCAACCACAATGTTAGTCCCGAGCGGGAGTATTTGCCACGTGATACAAACATCGTCAGATACAGTCGTGGAGTCCGCAGAAACAATGCTTTTAGCAGTCTCGCATTTAGATCTAACACATTTTACAGTAGTTCTTCAAGTGGAAGGTGGTCGAGGTGGTTTAAAATGTGGATCCAACTTTGATGATGGTAACTACTTAAATAACACAAGTGGATTCTCAAACAGCTTACGCCACTAATAGCCCAGTTTTCACGTTATTCGATTTTTAATTAACATTCAACATATCAGAGATTTTCTGCCCAGCGTTTTCGTTCACCTCATATTTATTGTCATAGTTTTAATTTTAAATTATGTCAAATAAAATGATAATTATTATTAAAAAAATGTTTGTCCAAAATGTCAAATGCGAAAATAATCTGTCTCTTAAATAACTACTAATGATTTTAAAATAAGAGCAAGAAATAATTATGCTCTTCGGGATATCCCACTAATGTATGTACTATGTGAGCATATATAAATGTTGTATGTGAGTAAGTAAATGCTTCATATTGCCTCCTTCCATAAAAAACTTTTACTTTCCAAATATTCTACTGTGACTGCATTGTGCGACGCGTGCCTGTAAATTACAAATGTTTTTAGAAAATACGGAACTTTTTCAATAATCTGCGGCATCTACCTTTTTCTTTGTGCTTCCGTTCTTTGTTACCACGATTAATCCCGGTGCCACGTTGCTTACCACTGGGATTGCATTTTTTATAAACCCTGCGTATAGGATCACAGCTTTGCTCGCTACCGCCAGTATGCCCATCCAAGGGTCGTAATTTATCCTCACGTATTATTTGTCCAGCAATGCAGTCGGACCAAGATCCCTTTTCATAACGACAGTCTGCAGAACACAAAAAAAATTCCAACCAAATGAATTACCAAGTATTGAGCTTTGTTGATGGACTTTCATAACTAATTTTCCGTAAATTTCAGGATTTCAAATTTAAAAAAAAAAACAATACTTCGCAATCCCAATGTGCTGCGTTCTATTCCTTTTCTTCATGATTTCTAAACGCCTTTAAATTTAAAACATAGCATACCTTTCTTGCACTTCTTCTGAATAGTTCGAGTGGGAAGACAATTTGCTTCGCCTTTCTTTAGAGACAGAGTCCGCGTGCGCATGTTTGTTGAACTGTTGCAATCCGACCACACGCTCTTTGTGTAACGACAGGTAGATACTATAACAAAAGACACACAAAATAATTTTAAATTGGATATGTATATACTTATATAGATCTATATATCATATAAAAACAAGAGCAGTTAAACAACAATTGTTTCAGAAAACCTAACGCTCAAAAGTATGCCAAAATTTTGTTTCTTACCCTTGCCATTTTCAGAAGGCTTAACCTTTGGTTCTGACCACTTTTCATTATCACCCTGTTGTTGGTGGTGCTGCTGTTGTTTCGTTTTCTGGCGATTATGCTGGGAATTGTCGTTGCCATTACTGCTTTGGTTTTTAAACCCTGATTTACGCGCCCCTCCTGATTCGGCTGTGTGCAGCAAATGTTCCTGGAACTTACTTGACTTCTTATTATTTCTGGCTCGCTTGTTGTCTTTACTAGCCGTAAACGCAGTCGTTCCGGGTCCTGAATGATTAGCAATAACACCAGCTCCACGTGGCTCACGCTCAAGTACAAGGCCGGAACGAGTCTTCATTATAAGACGGGCACTGGGTAAGGACACTTTTTTATTATGCTCATCGCCACAAATCAATGTTGCCGGCACCAACATTAACAATAGAATTAACGAAAATTGCAAGACAGACATTGCGGTGAAATGTATGAGATTTATCTCTTTTCAAACAAACCTGCCATAAAATTAGTCGAAAAAATATGTAATGTTATAAAAGTCGGGGTTTTATTTACATTGTTAAAGAATTAAATAAAAAACTACAGAAAGTATTTCAAAGAATTGTCGGTTGCTTACACCTAACTCATTTGGCTAGCATACGACCATACACAGTAATATGTATGTATATACATACATGTGTAACTTTTTTATACAACTTAAGCAACATGCGCATCCAATAAAAAAAATGCCCTGTAAATCTTGATTTACGCATTATAATGTAATATACATAAATACATATGTATGTATGTACACACTTTTGTATATATGTATGTGTCAATTGGATTCTCAAAACTTCAACTTCAGAAACCTTTATTGCACTGAAAGTATGTACGTCAGTATGTATGTGCATATATCAGTATACACATACGTTCTTACGAATGTATGCGAAACTTTTATAGTATTATTACGGGCAGTTGGTAAAAAATTGCTATACATATTTATGTATGGATGTGTGCGCATCAAATTAGCTGGTTTATCGGATATTTAAATGTATGTTCACATGTATATATATATATAAGTATGGAGCCCAAACATTATAGATGTATATATGTATGTACATACATACCTACGTTAATATTCTTCTCTTATGTGCTTCTCATTTGCACTAAGTTTTCTTGCACTAAAATTAAAAAAAAAAAAAAACCCGCATCTTTTTATGTATGTTTTTTTTGCTTTGAGAACTATTTTTGATTTTAAGATACATACAATCACTTTAAATGTTTTTAACTTGGACAATAAATCTACCAGACTAGTTATAATTCTTATAATTTTTGTGCACACAGTATATCGTTAATAACGATTCCCATGGATTAAAAGAACAAGAGTTTGCTGCGCGCGCACATTTCCCCACAGTAATAACAATAATAGTCGGACGCGAGAAACTCACTCAAACACAAAATGTATACATATATGTATGTACATAACAGGCTCCGGCAATGAGATATTTGTATATGTGGCTAAAAAAAATCTTGCGATCGAAACAGTCCACATCGAACACTCCAGATCCAGAGCTGCAGCTAAACTGGACTGGTGCCACACAGAAAAAGGCAACGACATCAGCAACAGTAACCGCTGAGGCTTACTGTGGAATAAATATTTTTTTTACCGATTAAAAGTTTATATAATTGTTGAATTTAAGATTTCATTGAACGAAACGTAAAACAGGTACTGAAACATATAGCAAAAAAATTTCTTTCTATATTTTATTGGCTTAATTTTTTTTTGTGTCAGAGAAGAAAATTTTAATATTTATTTTATTGTAAAATACGATTTACCGGATTAGCTTAATTATTTTTAAACATAGTTGATTGTAAATTTTATCTCGAAATCTATTAAAGAAAAATTTCGATTATTTGGCCGATGTGAAGTTTTTCCCACTGTGCGGCAACAGGAACATTTGGATACACAAACAGCACTCAAAAAACTGAGTAGCATGAGTGGACGCAGCTACTTAACCAAGATGTACATATGCTTGTGTGGACATACATATGTACATATATATGTATATACACACCGAAAATACATACATGCATATGTACTAACAAAACACACAAGCATAGATACATACACACGTACGTGTACATGTGCCTTCATGTGAATGCCTTTACACATACATACATATGTACGTACAATGGCTTGTGAACTGAAAGAACCGCTGGAAATTGTGTAACGTTGGGATATTGTTTACATTTCACTTCTTTCAGCGATCACACCATAAATCATTTTAGCGATGTAAATTGTTATGTAAAATGTAGTCCTGTACATATGTATTTATTTTTGGTTTTGTTTGTATATATGTACATACATACATACATGTACCAACATATATGTATATACATTCGTATGTACATACAAATGTAGTTCCTGCATAACACTGCATCGTCTTATAAGACCCTTATCACAATATATTTATGTACATATGTATGTATACATACATGTGTATATACATGCATATGAATGTATGTATGTACTCACTCTCATCAAGCAATCTGAATCAGACATACATACGTCAATAAATATATATATGTACATAAATACATACATATTTGCTTACATACGTATACAAATACACATACAAAAATAAAATTACTCTCAAAATTGTACACATTGGTTTTATATGTGCATACGTATGTATGTATGTACAGAAAAAATTTGATTTAGATATGAACATTGTACATAGGATTGTATGTACATATGTATGAGCATATGTTTGTGTATTGACATGATTGTAGATACATACATAGGTACATACACACATATGTATGTAATTATGCACAAATCTGAATGGTAATAGACAATAACAAATATCTATATATGTATGTTAATATTATTATCCTTAACTTTTCATATCAGAAATGTCTTTTAAATCGTCTCAATTATCTATGTATGTACGTATTTACTTTTTTGGCGAAATACATAAGTACTGCATCCGTATGCGTGTAAGAGTAAATTCTCTCACCCACTTCCATTTCATTCCAAGAGCTCATGCTCTATCAAAACAAGTTTTGAGCATAATGATGCGAATGGTATTCACAATGGCTAAATCAAGTAAGTCTGCGCGCAGATTTTTAATAATGTATGTATAAATGTATGTATTTATGTATATGTAAGTTTTTACATACATACATATGTATATATATACATACCTTCTAGCAAGTAGCCACACGCCCCGGTGCTCCATACCCCTGATGAGATATTTTTGTATATAAAGAATGCTAAACTGCAATGTGATAAGACATATATTCTCTAATATTTAGGTAAATATATATGAACATACATATTTACTTATTAGACCATATTATAGTGTATTTCCTATAATTTGTACATGGTTAAGCTTTCTTGACAACTCTAAATCGTATAATAAAAGGTGGTTCTGTTTATTATACCGGGAATACGTATGATACAGCGTATAACAAACACCACCTGCAAAGAGAAAATAAAAGGTATTGCAAAAGATTCAGATGATCTGTATACACACATACTTTGCACCTATTGTTATTAGATTGTTTCTATATTTTTTTAAGATTTGACACTCGGGCTATTTCTATTGTTGCGCCTGTGCTGTATTTAGGGGTACAAATAATTTTGCGCTCACACTAACTCTCAATGCGCAAGAGTATTGCATAGATGAGCAAAAATCCTCATAAAATATTGTTTTCTTTCAGGAAAATTTTTGAACGCCTTTTTATGAAGGGGTATATTAATATCGACGTTGTGTATACATACATACATAAGTGTACATTTTTGCATATATCATAAGTACATACATACATTCATATGTTATTGGCAGAAGGAAACATTTGCGACAGTTTAAAGTGGTTGTAGCTGGCTACCACACCCTTGAAGCGAAAGCCTCCTTAATAAGACAGGTTAAGAAATAACGCTGTCTTCATAAGAAAATATTGCCGCAGCAAGCTGAAGTTTCTCATTACTGAGTACGGGATTGCTTATGCATCATCAATATACGACTACCTAAGATAAAGTTCTAACACAAGCGGGCCTATGTATGCATTTATGTATGTAGAAACATATCTATGTGTGTATATGATCTCCCTGTTTATGACATACATACATATGTACATGCAATATGCATTTAGTTAAAAACGCAGATTACATAAAATAGACTAATTGTACTTACTTGGGATTACATGTGTCTATTGTTTCAAATAAATAGACTTTATTTTTACTACTTTTACACAGAAACATGTGGGTTATACACCCATTTACCACATTACAGTACTTGGAAAATTCAAAATGTTTTAGACTTTTTTTAACTCTGTCATTTTTCATTACTATCACCATTTATGTAAGTTCTGTGGAAAAAGGAAAATATCTTATAAACAGATTTAGATGTGTAAAAATATATAAATCTGCATAATGAATTTAAATTTACAGCGGTGGATGGTTTGAATTCTATAATGATTTACTTATACTCCTAATGCTTCTAGTTAAGAAGCGTGGAAAAATATAATTGTCAACGGTCTATTACAAAATGCCGATGGATTAATGATCTTGGAAGGCACCAAGGCAACTCATGCAGACACAGGCGAGTCAGAGTTTCGATCGAGGAAGAATACCTTAAAACAATTGTACTGAATATATTAATCCTTACATCGTATTCCTCTTTTCCCGGGTTGTTGACTATGTTTCTGACATTGCTAGCTTCCAAAAAGGAATAAAAATCACATATGTTGATATGTATGTAGTTGTGAAATCGTGACATTCTCGCTTGCTGTTTTTTACAACCTATGCTTGCGCCTACTGTACTAAGCTAATGTTTCTGTTAGCAAACAATTAGTGCATTATTATTTGTACATATATTTAGCAAAGCAAAAATCTAAAAAGTGTGTATCTTAAGTATGTATGTAGCAAGCAAAAACTTTGTCGTTTAAATTATATTTCAGCCTCTTTTACTAAGAACTATCCGAAGTTCTTATGAAGTTATAAAAAATTAAAAATATGTATGTAAATTGGTATTACAGATCAAATATTTAACAACGGCGGGGTATATATTTGAAAAAAAAACACTCATTTGGCCCAAATATTAATTTTATTTATTATCGTTGTTATTTTTTTTTTTTTATTAAAAATCAGTTATTTGCTGTACTTTCTATATCCTTGCAAAAGGTGTTACTAACCAATCTGTTAAAAAATAACATACACAAAATGTAAAAAGTAAGGTATACTTTTAAAATAGAAAACCGAAATGATGTTTTATGAAATCAGACTACACCACCTTTATAACTAATAGTAGTTCGTGTACACTCGAAAAAGTATAGAAGTGAGTACAATGAAACATATTTGGAGATCTGCAAGGATATATGTTAACATCGGAATACCGAAGTTAATTTTTAAGACTTTTTGTGTTGTATGTGTGTCTGTTTATATGTATATGTAAAAAGAAAGACTTTCAGTTAAATACGTTTTATTGCCACTTTACTGTAGAGTGGAGATGCTCTTCTTCTAGTTGTTGTTATGTTTTTACGTGTATTATCGAATATGAGTATTGTGTAGAAACTGCTTACATGCAAATACATTAAGTCGTAATTAACATTCTAATTTTAAAGTTCATTTTGTTTCTTTTGCTTGAATTTTTGTTAATTTTTTTGTTTATTAAAAAGACAAATCATGGTCTTGTATTGGTAAAATTATTGAACTATATATATGTAATATATATCAGCTAGACCAACTGCTTAGTAGTACCACACTTCATTTATTTATGTAGAATATTTTATTTTTTGTTCTGATGACAATTTTCTAGAATATCAATTGATATTTCCATAAAACGTAGGAATGGGAAAGTTATGGATGTTTGTTAATTTTTTTAGATACGCATGTATATATGATTAGTTATAATTATTAATATCAATTGGATCCAATAAAGTTCAAGGTTATGTGTTTCATATAATTTTATTTTTTTTCAATGTAGTTTAAAATGCCAATAGCATAAAAGGAGCAGCTACATAAGCAACCCGACATCTTATCCTCATGGAATCTGCTTTCACTGTCATTTAAGTACATTTAATACTTTTGTATTATTTTTACAATATTTACACTAAGTGTTATTTTTGACCAACTTGATACGGATTTTTATTAAATTCCTTTCAATTTTTTAACTTGTTCTCTGATTTTGTTGAGATCAAATGAAGAAGCTGATATTTATGTTCACGAAAAAACAGACATAAATTTGCTTGATTTGGGTGTTGGTTTTCATGAAGTGTTGTATATTTTATGTTAAATTTAAGAACAACGTTCTAGTTTTATGGAAAGGTTTTGAGTTTTAATTGTTTACAATTTATGGGTTATTTGTTTCCTATTGGCAACCGCCCATTTTGAATATTTATAATTTGATTAAATGTTTGTATGTGTTTACGGTATTAGCAAATATGGAACTAAATAAAGTGGCATGGGTATGTCAATATGATTAAATGTATTTTTTGTTTTGGCATTAGTATGTATGTATTATGTTGAAAACTTTCCATAAAATAGTTGTTGGCCATTTTCTATAATTATGGTATCGCATTTCCATGGAAACCAATCTACAACACTTAATGGAATCTCTTAATATTTTGTGTTTAGTTTTTACCTTTTATCTTGATGCTTATCAAATTCATGCGTACTTTGTGTCTTAAACAAAAAAGTGATCAATGAAAAAATATTGGGATTTTGGGATATAAACAAACGGTTGGGTATACGAATGCATCGAGTGTCATTAGGTTGATTAAACGCGTCCTTTGCGAGCAGCTGTTTGAGAAAAAAGAAAAATAAAAGCGAACAATTTAAACTTATTCCATGTTTAAAAACTTATTCGAATGGGTTTTCTCTAATTTAAATGTGAAATGATTTTTTTGTAAAAAGAATAACACATATTTTTCTTGCTACATGTCGATTGTTATGAGAGTATTAACCTTTGTCCTTATTCTTACGCTGCTCCTTAGCACTCTTATCCTTGGACTTGCCAGGCTTGCAGTTCTTTTTAATAATACGAGTTGTTTCACAAGACGGATCGCTGCTTGCCTTCAACTTATCAGCACGAGTCATTTGTCCAGTTGCACAATCAGACCAAGAGCCTTTCTCATAGCGGCAAGCTTTTAAATGAAGAGGGATTATAAAAAAACTTAGGTATTATATTTTATACAGCTTGAAAACTACTTTGAAAGACCTACCTTTTTTACATTTCTTTTGAATGGTACGTGTCTGATCACAAGCTGGGTCACCCTTCTTCAATGTCAATGTTCTAGATCGTGTATTGGTCTTCGTGTCACACTCTGTCCATGGATTCTTGCCGTAACGGCATGATAACCCGTCATTTTTTGTGCCTCGTTCATTGCGTATTAAGACTTCGTGATCATCTTCCTCCCAAACCTCGCCTTGTATAGCAGTTGTAGGCTGTGTATGCTCAGAAACTGGCAGAGCTAATGGAGTCTCTAGCCCCTCTGTAGTTGCCCAAACCTCCTTGCTGCACAAAATGGCGGACCATGTTACTAATGTGGCCAAAAAAATTGCGTTGCAATTGTTTCTCATGGTATACCTATGTCTAGGAGAATAATTAAAAAATTATTAAAGAAAAAACAGAGGTCTATCACAACAAGTGAGCATAAAATGATACCAGCTGTGAAAATTTTAAAGTGTGTATATTTAAAAGCAACTTATTAGTTTAACTCGTTTATTTAACTCAAAGCATACATATAGAGAAAAGGAATAACCCTGCAAAAAACTCTGTGTTAAACTATGTATGTATGTATAGATAAAGTGCACACGTATACATAACTTTCTTTATGTATATATATACATATATGTATATCAGTTCACATATACGCATTAAAATAGGAATGTATATACATTTATATACATACAATATAAATTGTTCTGCGAATTGGAGCTACAGTTTTAGGTAAGAAGAACTGTGATTATTTTATATTGCAACTGCAAATTGTCCTGCCAAACTGTTTATAAGTGAGCTTTAACTATTGTTACACAACAAGAACATACACACCCCAACTGTAACCGGAAATTTTAGAGGCAGCATTGTCGTTTGGATGCAGTTTGTGCGCATTTGCAAATAAAAAGTTCCTGTAGTGGATAAAGAATTTAAAGGATCGGAACCCTTATGTCATGGTTAGGATGTATGCTGGAAATACAATCTATTTATGTAGGTATATAAGCGAAAAAAAAATTGAGTCTGGTGTTTACGAAGCCAAGGCCCTAATATAGACACTTCACCGTAATACAAAATGTTTTAGAAAAAATGTAGAAGCTGCACTTAAACTAGGCTTTTTATTGCAAAAATGGTCGAAATACGTAAGAAGTTCTGTAAGGTCATAATTCTTACCTTCCACTTAAAAAGCGACGCAGTTATCCTGAACGATTTTCAAAGTTTTCTATACACAGCAGAAAAAAAAACAAATATAAATGAATTTAATTCATCACTTTTAAATCATTAAATTTTGCTTATCAATATAAAAAATTATTTACATTCTGATATCATGCAACCAAATCACGACGAAAATGGAAAAAAACTAACCGATATACACACAAAAACCCTGTGGCACACACGCACACAATTTCAGGGATGTGACTGAGACAATTTCAGATGAAGATGTAGTCAAAGCACCGGATGTCGGTAAGAGCGGTTGGCTTTAGATTTTATCAACTGTTCTCGTTGCGCGACTCTTTAAAACTGAATGACTAGATATTTGGTGGGCTGCAAAAAGGCCACGTATACAACATATCCTGTAGGAATTTTGTTCTCTTCTTTTTCTCTTGGTAATCGAGAGAATGCGCAGCATGTCAAAAATTTCTTATTGAGCTGCGCATGTTCCACAAATATGTAAATAGTCAACATTTTATTTTTGTTGCCTTTGCTCTAGCTAGTGCTGTTATGTCCTGTTTCCCATTCTGTAGGCGAACATGCAGCTAAATTAATAAGCATTATTAATGATTTAATTTTTCTCCAATATCAGGCATAGATAGTAAAAACTAGACCTGGGAAAAATGAATTTTTGTCTATGCTTAACCTTTGTTCAACTGCTTATACTTGTCGCAATACTTGTAGCTTAAATTGATGATTCGTACCACTTGCGGCTATATTGGTGCTTTGTATGTATATAGTATATGTATGTATGTACGTATGACAAAGCTACCTTTGATTTCATAAAAAATCATTGACTTCACAGTTGTATGATTGTCTAGTCGCTAAAAACGGTGTTATTAAAGTTCACAAACTGGCTACTGCCGGAGCTTCCAGACATCGTGCAAGCACAATTAACAAGCTTAATATAAAAGCACATATTTTAGATACATATGTATGTATCTATATATTTATATATAAAGTGCATTGCTTTCGTGTCCCCATGTAGAGTTCAATTAATATATGTACAATGTACATATGTTCCTCAAACATGAACAAACGTACCACCATGCTGCACCATACTAGACTGCAGAGAATTTTTTAGCAAATTTATAATTTAAATCTAAGGGTAAAAGAGGAGATAAAATTTCTCAAGTTTACCACAACACCTCTTAAAGTTTAAACCTTTGAAATAAACTATCATCTGAAAATTATGTACATGCTAATGTACATACACATACATATAGTCATATACATATACATATGTACTTCACCGACAGACCGTTTGGTCGTTTTAATTGCACTGCGTCAGCTTACTTACAAATGGCGCAACATCAACTTACGTGCGTTATTGAGACCAACTGTCATAAAATTTAATAATGCAAATGTAATTAAGGCACCTGGTCAGACTGATGACAGACAGCTACGCTGTTCGGACGCACCTGACCCACAATAAGGAATTAAATGCCTCCACCACACCCACGATGTCTACCCATCGAACAATATGGTTTCGTTCCCTATGCACGGCTTCGGTGCTCAGAGTGTTATCCAGATCCCTTAAGGCATATACAGGTACAAACACAAACATTGGTAGGTGTTCATTATTGTCTGTGACGTACACATAAGACTCATTTATATATTTTACTAATAAGTTATTATTTTTGGTTGAGTCCTTAACAATGGAAACTAACAAGTCCTATTTTACAAATGCAGCTTAGTGCAAATGTCAACATAAAAACTGTATAACATTCAGACAGAAATGTAAATATTGACTTTTTACAGATGATGATTCCATGATGTGTGTACAAATATATTACCTTACTGAAAAATCTAGTAATACCAATAAGATTACATCATTAGGTCATGTTGCACTCTTTTTTAGCATATGTAAGTCAGTGAATTGGTTTTAATGACTTCAAATTTTATAAATGGCTTCAAATCAACAACTGAGCCACAGGCTATTTTTTTTACTTAAATTGTTACATTTTCTGTCTCGTTTTAAATCAACTTCTTTTTTCTTGAAATGAAAAGAGAGAGACAGCGTTTAAAATAGAAGGAGATAGAGGGAAGCTGTAACCAAAAAATTCTCGTTTTCATAACGAAATTCACTAGTTTTTTTGCTACACTACACGGTTTTTTTAATCAGTTATAATTTTTTTCATTTCATCTAGTTATTCATTCAGTTCTTTTGTGACTCATATCCACCAGCAAACAGAAAAGACTGGCTCCGCACTTCCGCTTAGCAGCGATTCCGACATGACCGTGGTAAAAGGTGGAGAAAACAACAACATTAACAGCGGGACCATCGAATTCAGTTCGAGTGGAAGTTCCAGTCAGTTGAACAAACAACATTCCGGGAGTAATATAAACAAAAGGTAAAGCTTATTGTTACTTAGAGACTATTGTCATGGCAACCATCGTAGCAGACAAGCGATATGGGGAGCACATCAACGGTAGCACATAAGCTTTCTGGTGATTATCAGTTGTGGAATTGCTGGTTTCAAGCGTTGTCGCAAGACAGCAACATTTTGCCATCTGGAATCTTTTTATTTTGTTACTGTTTCTTCTGTGTGCTTAAAGAGCATGATTTTTTGACCTCATCCAAAAAAAAATAAAAATAAAAATGGTTTGCCTAGCTAGCAAAATAGCATCGGAAATTTCGCTACTACTGCTCCTCTTCTGCGTTGTTTCGCTCTCTCTGCCATTGTTAGAGAATGTTGTCGCTTGCAAGGCTATTGATAACTGCGATCCTTTCCAGCCAATATGTGCAACTTACACAAATGAGCACCAATTCTTTTACAGTCATTGCGATATGATGCGTGAAATATGCCTAACTGGTAAAAGTGAGTAATTAATAGTGGCAAGCCCGGTCAAAAAGATCTTTATTGTTACTTTGTCTATCTTTAGATTGGAGAAATGACTACTTTAGCCACTGCAATGTCAGCAAGCTATAGCAGGACCGTGTGATTCCTTGCCTTCTGCTACGTCCTGATAATCCCTAGAGTCCTCAATTACAAGACTGATATTGTCACCAGTTAACTTTTACTTTAATTAGTGTTGATTTTTCTGTGTGGTAGTGTTACTGTGCATTCCTAATAATAATAATAATAATCTAGCTGATTAATAAATAATCGCTGGTATATTTCGTAAAAACCAAATAAAAAATATGTGCATTCAATATTATTTATTATATTGACGTTGGATTTGTATAATCTAAAGAATTCACTGGTGTACTTTTGCGCGTTTCCGTTTCGACTCTTAGTTTGTTCGCCAAATCTGCTAATTTTTCCCGGCGAAATTGTTTACGCGCCTCGTCAAGCAGAACATTATGCAAAAGATTACGATTATGTGAATAATCTGCCAATAATGAGGGGTACGGATTACCACGAAGCTCCAATACCGACTTCTGATAGTACATTCCCGGATAATCACGTGGAGCTTTATACATGCCAGTGTAGGACACATTATAATTTTCATATCGAGGTACTAGCACTTTAAATAACTTATGCACTAGCTGCTTCTCTAGCAACCAATAGTCAGCTAACTCCATGGTCGCCTTGTGTCGATCACCATGGCGTATGGCATTCGAGATGAGCTATTATAAGTAAGTTATAAGTAAATCGGCAATACTGTAATTGTTAAACTTTGCAGAAAACGTACCAGCTCGGCGTAACCTCGGGCCTCATCTGCACGGTTATAATAAAGCTCAATACGCTCATGTTTCACCAGCGCTGTGACAGTTTTTCGTAGCTTCAGCAAGCGTCCCTCGGGACCGTTGGGATTCCTTAAATTGCGTTTATTAGGCCGCACAGCAATGCGCAGCTGCGATATTAATTTACTAACATCAGCTTGATTCATTTCTTTTAAGGAATTTTTCTCAAACTTATTCACGTAACGACAAAAACACCGAGCATGGGGAGACTAACAGCTGTTAACAATAATATCTGAATAAATTATCAACACTGGTACTTTCATTTTAGTATTTTCTTACAATTTTCATTTTTTAACACTGGATGTCAACCATCAGTATTAAAATCAGAGTTGGAAGCCAACTTTGAAACGCAAACTCAATATATTTGAAATTATCATTCTACTCTACTCAGCAATTTGCTGGAGCACTTTGTTAGATTGCCTTTTATTTTCTCGTTTAGAATTTTCATGATATGTGTTGCAATATTCCCTGACGGACTAATGACTCAACCTGTGCCCTTGGTAAATAGTGTTGACTGTTCTTCTTGAGGTGTATTACTTCTCCATCATCCAATTCGAATTTACCATAATCCTCAATGCACCGCACTTCAATATACAGCGATTTGGGTGGTCGCAAATTGCTCGTAAGATCTATGTCTACGGCACGCATATATGCAGCAAGTGATTTGGAATAGTTATTGAACAACTGCACCTCTGGCTCACAGAGCGCTAGTTTAATGTCATCCGGAATAATGGGGCCGAACTCCCAGCGGAGTGTTTTTATGCGCCGACAGCGTTCATAGAGATAAGCAAGCAGACAACGTTTGTTTCGTTGCAAAGCTGCGTGCCGATAGTGCAACAACGTATAGCTGGAAGCTTGTCCGTGTTCCTGCGCCTGGGCCACGTTTTCCTCAAAAATAGCCTTAATCTCTTCTAGCACTTGACGCAAGCCGTCATCGTCAAATGGAGGAATCGTTTGAGATGAACGTTCAAGATCTTTGAGCAAATCAAAGGCCTTGTCACCAAACATTGTAGTTTTGTTTTTCTGTTGTTTTCCACCTGGTTTTTGTTTTTTTTTTTGTGAATTTTTCGGCTGGGAAAAGTTCGTATGTTTCCCGCTAACTTTAGGCCTAGCAAATAATACTGTTAAACTTAACATTGCTAAGAATTTATACTGTTAAACTTAACAGAACTCGCAAATGATACTGATAATCATTATTGACAGCTCTATCGACTTTTTCACCCATCTCTAAAGTGAAAATTTGAGCAGAAGAGATTGAATTGTTGTTGTGTGCGGTGGTGCGCTCGTTTCCATACTCAATTAACTTAATTAAGTTAAAAGCAGTGTCAGGCGCACTTTTAAACAACGAAACACGAGGAAAGGAACTTAACCATCTTGCTAAAGCCACGGCCATAAACGCACCCGCATTTGAAAGAAAAAATGGCAACAGCTAACTCTGCCGCGACAGCAGCTGCCGGAGCAGCAAAAGAGGCGCCGCCAGCGGCAGCCGCTACTGCCAAGACATTATCCGGCGTTGTGAAGCAAGTAAGTTGAGGTCTTCGATTCTATCGGTCGCGAATGTCAAGTGCCGCAATAACTTTTAACTTTTTTTTTGCTGAAATTGGGCAATATGGGCAATATGACTGTGACATGAGAATATGTAGTACTATCATAAGCGTGGCAAATACGGCTGCGATGACGAGTTAAAGTCGAGTGCAACTCTGTGTGTATGACACGTAGCACACGCTGGCGCACAAAGAAGAAATGAAAGTTATCGAAGGTGCCAACCTGGCAGATTTTCTTTTTTGTTGGCGGGGCTCAGGCTCCATTCATGTATGAAGTACATGTCTTCATATATGTGTATGGGTGTGTTGTTGTGTTGTATAGAATGACAACGTCATCATTTACCGGCATTATTTTTTTCTTTTCTACACTCTCCCGAACATCTGGATCAGCTCGAAAGTTTTGTGACGAAATGTATGTACAATGTGACTTGTTTCGGTTCTGATTAGCACAATTGTTGGTTCGTTCGTTCCTAACCTCGTATTTCCACTAAAGACTTCTTTACTATTTTGTCTTATATACACCAAACTTATTTGAATAGTAACTAATCAAGTTGTTCATCCAGCTGTAAAACCTTTTTTTTTTTTTATAAGATTTCTTCTGCTATACAGTCCGAATTTTCCTGCAACATGATATTGATTAATTGGGAGTTCACTTACTAAAGATAACACTTATCAGCCTTCTGCTCCTGCAATAACAGCTATTGAAATGATGACGCTGGCATACCCACGTCTTGGCAACGCATTTTGATTTCTCTGGTTATACGTGGGAAAACCTGTTGAATTTACACAGTACCATGCCTGCCGAAAACGCGCTTAAGCGATAAAGATATGTTTTATACAGAAATATGTATAGATATGTGGAGATATAAGTAAAATTTAACATGATTTTTTTTTCGGTAATTCGGCAGAATTTTGTTTGTATATACAAACACTTACGTTCACATTGAAGTGCATGTATTTAATGTTTCCGTTAAATCTGATGCATTTATTATCTATTACAACTCTGTTGCTGCCCACTGGCGCCATCTGTGTACATTAAAATTCAGTTCAGCATGTGCCCCAGGCACGTGTTCGTACATTTCATTTAAATGTTAACCTTATTTTAGTCGTAAGGCCCGCAATTGACATTTTTACTAATTGCTCGTTCTTTAATGGACATCTGTTTTTCAGGTTCTCTCTGGAGATACGGTTGTTATACGCGCCACTAAAGGTGCTCCACCTCCGGAGAAACAAATCACCTTCTCTCATGTTTTGGCACCCAAATTGGCTCGTCGTCCAGGCGCTGGTGGCGATGAAACCAAGGATGAACCTTGGGCTTGGGAGTCAAGGGAATTCCTGCGAAAAAAGTTAATCGGCGCCGAGGTGACTTTCACTTTCGACAAACCCGCCAATTCTAATCGCGAATACGGTTTCGTATGGTTGGGCAAAGACAAGGAAACAGGTGAAAATGTTGTGGAGTCGATTGTTCGCGAAGGTCTTGTCTCTGTACGACGCGAGGGGCGACCAACGGCCGAACAGCAAACGCTCATTGAACTGGAAGATCAGGCTCGTGCTGCTGGACGTGGCAAGTGGTCACATAATGTCAATGCCATTGACAAGGTCCGGAATATAAAGTGGTCTCATGAAAACCCAGTCCATATAGTGGAAATATATGACGGGAAACCGGTAAAAGCTATTATTGAGCATGTGCGCGATGGCTCTACTGTACGTGCCTTCCTGCTTCCCGAATTTCACTACATCACCTTAATGATATCCGGCATCCGCTGCCCAGGTGTCAAGCTTGATGCCGATGGTAAGCCCGATACTACCGTCAAGGTCCCCTTCGCTGACGAGGCACGCTATTACGTAGAGACACGCTTATTGCAGCGTGATGTGGAAATTCGACTTGAATCAGTAAATAACTCTAATTTTATTGGCACCATTTTGTATCCCAAGGGAAATATTGCTGAGTCCTTGCTTCGTGAAGGGTTGGGAAAATGTGTTGACTGGTCAATGGCCGTAATGAAGACAGGTGAGCTTGGTTCAATTATAACTTGCGTTAATATGTATGATAATGCTATTATTTAATTGTAAATGATCAATGAAAAACTTTTTATTTTGGTAATCAAAATTACATCGAAATCCCACTATTAGACATAATTGTGTGCAACCGGTTCTCACACTGTAGCGCCGTCAGGACTCCAAAGTCTTTTGTTGTGCTACGTTGCTGCGTTCTTTCAGTTGCTATATTAAAGACGGATTCCAAGAATGTTGTAGGTTGAACAAAGTAGCTACTTGCATTCATTTCACCCCGTCAACATTGCCAGCAGAGAAGACTAGATAAAAAAAAAAAGTGCAAATTTATGGACGTTGATTATTCTTTTTTTTTCATTAGGTGCCGATAAATTGCGCGCCGCAGAACGAATTGCCAAGGAGAAACGTCTACGCCAATGGCAAGACTACCAAGCCAAGACGCCTGCTTTCAACTCGAAAGAGAAGGACTTTGCGGGTACCGTAGTAGAAGTTTTTAACGGTGATGCTATTAATGTTCGTCTCGCCAATGGTCAAGTCAAAAAGGTCTTTTTCTCATCTATAAGACCACCACGTGATCAGCGAGCTGTTGTCGGCGCTGATGGCGAAGAGATGGTCAAGGCTCCTCCGCGTGGAAAAAACTACCGTCCGCTTTATGAGATTCCGCATATGTTTGATGCTCGTGAATTTTTGCGCAAGAAACTCATTAACAAGAAGGTTCAGTGTAATCTAGATTATATTTCGCCGCCGCGTGAAAATTTTCCGGAGAAATATTGCTATACTGTCCTAATTGGAGGACAGAATGTTGCCGAGGCCATGGTCGGTAAGGGATTAGCAACATGTGTGCGTTATCGCCAGGATGACGACCAAAGGTCATCCGCCTACGATCAGTTGATTGCGGCCGAGCAGCAGGCGATTAAAGGACTTAAAGGGCTGTATACCAAGAAGGACAATGCCACGTTGCGTGTCAACGATCTTACTGTCGATCATTCCCGCATTAAGGTGCAGTATCTACCATCGTGGCAGCGTGCTCTACGCACCGAGGCTATTGTTGAGTTTGTCGCTAGTGGGTCTCGATTGCGTCTGTTCGTGCCAAAGGATAGTTGTCTGGTCACGTTCCTGCTGGCCGGTATATCGTGCCCTCGGTCGTCGCGTCCCGCCCTTAATGGAGTTCCAGCTCAGGAGGGAGAACCTTTTGGTGATGATGCCCTAACATTCACCAGAGAACGTGTCCTACAGCGCGATGTTTCAGTACATATTGATACCACCGACAAGGCAGGCTCTTCGGTTATCGGATGGCTGTGGACAGATGGCAATGTCAATCTCTCTGTGGCCCTAGTAGAGGAGGGTTTAGCTGAAGTTCACTTTAGTGCCGAGAAGTCTGAATACTACCGCCTTCTAAAAAGCGCTGAGGATCGCGCCAAAGCTGCTAAGAAAAACATTTGGGCTAATTATGTGGAACAAGTGCCTGAGGAGAAGGTAGTCATCGAAGAGGAAAAAGACGAAAAGGCTCCGGTTGAACGTAAGGTTAACTACGAAAACGTTATTGTCACTGAGATAACAGAGACGCTGACATTCTTCGCGCAGTCCGTGGAAAATGGACCCAAGTTGGAAACCCTTATGAGCAAGTTGCATGCAGACTTCCAGGCCAATCCCCCCATCGCCGGTGCTTTCACACCCAAGCGTAATGACCTGGTGGCCGCCCAATTTACCTTGGACAATCAGTGGTATCGCGCCAAGGTAGAACGCATTCAGGGCAATAATGCCAGCGTTCTTTACATTGACTACGGTAACAAGGAGGTGAGTCTTGTTTGAAAAAATTTGCATTGCAAGTTCCTTAGATCCGTTTCCGTCTTAAAGCGAAACGCATGAGTCATAAGCTTGCTACATAAAAATGCTTCGCCATCTGACCGCAGCCATCGCCAACACGAGTGTATACCAAACTCTACAGCGACACAATGTACACTCCCAGGCCTACATTTGGGATTTACTTCATAAAGGCTTATACAGTAAAATAGATCATATTTTTTGATTTATTTGTGTGTCTGCCCAAACTGCAAGTAAATTTCAGTTGTTTTCAACCAAAGAATGTACACGTTGCTGGAGGCACTTTAAACAAGCCACGGTGTTTGGTCATGGAAAGCGACAATCTCTTTAAAGTTTTATAGGCTATTTGATGCTTATTAAATTGTTATATTATATTTTAGACTCTGCCTATCAGCCGTTTAGCAGCTTTGCCACATGCCTTTAGCAGCGAAAGACCGCATGCAACTGAATATGCCCTGGCTTTGGTCGCTCTGCCTGCCGACAATGAAGACAAGGATGAAGCTTTACGTGCCTTCTCCGACGATGTATTAAACCACAAGGTACAGCTGAACATTGAATTGAAGGTTCCTGGGGGTCCAAACTTGGCCACATTGCATGATCCGACTACCAAAACCGACTTTGGTAAGCAATTAGTAGCTGATGGCCTTGTCTTAGCAGAAAAGCGGCGCGAGCGCAAACTGAAAGATTTGGTGGATCAATATAGGGCCGCGCAGGAGGCTGCCTTGGCGGCGCATTTGGCCATCTGGAAGTACGGCGATATTACACAGGATGATGCGCCCGAGTTTCGCTAATTCCGAGTTGGTTCGCAACGTGGAAATGTTTGTCTGCCACATACCCGCCCTTTATATATACAACAACAAGCAACAACTTAATGATTATGAAATTACTAAATCTATCTGCATCTTAAACTACATTGGAAATTAACTGATGATACCTACATTCGAAAAACGGAAACAGAAACGAAGCATACAAGGAGCATAGCATGGAACATATTTTGTGTCCTTTAAACAAACTGGCAAATCGTCGCAAATTTCTTCACCTTTTTTTTCTTTGTTTTTAAAAACATAAAATAACCCCTTAAACAAAATATACAACGTAAACGTAAAAAATCTCTAGCCTATAGCCGAAACCTCGATCCAAATTTGAATTCGCTGATTTTTTATGTTATTGTAAAATGTTTTTCGCATTACTGGAATACAGATATATTAAAATCATTTTTTATATAAATATATAAAAATCGGCTTAGAACTTTTCTTCGTTTCTCTCCACCTCCAACATATCGATCTTATCCATAATGGCATCGATATTCAGCTCAATGGGTACCTTAAGGGACGTCTGTCTTTCTAGCAGTGCCTGCTTAGTAGCCAGATGGTGGTTATTTTGTTGCTGGAGCTCACCGTCGGAGATAAGACGCTTGTTAGCCATCCCGATAAACCTGTAGTGAAACAATTTAACTAGTTCCATATTGATAGCAATTTAATCTTAACTCACCGCTCTAAGACATGTATATCTTGGGCTGTTTTAGTAATGACACATTTTAATTCTTTTAGACTAGCCGTCTGTTGCATTATGATAAGTTTGTTCTCAATACTGTCTTTCTTCTTTTCATAGTAATGTTCATGCAAATTTTTCAAGTCGTTTATGTTTAAATCCTTTTGTAGACCCACACAAAACTCCAAAAGGTCCAACTCGGAGCCGGTTAATTCACAGAGATTAATGTTCACCAACTTCAATTGAGTTTCATAGTGTTCAGCCAGGGATTTGAGTGACTTCAGCTCCTCCTGATACTTTAAATTCTCTACGAAAGAAAGGTATATGAACTGCTGTTCTGCTTCAAAGCTATTAAAAATTTCGTACCCATGAGTTCTGAAATCTTGGTTTCTTCCTAATAATCAGAAATGCAAGACAGAAACTTTTGCACTGCCTGAGTTAAATTTAAATATATTAAAAACATCAACTCATAGTCGGGGAGGATGTGGAAAAACATCGATAGCGATACCGATACATCATCGGTTTTTGATGACGGCTATCGATTTTTTTTTTCCCTTTCGGCTATTCAGGTTTACGTACTTGCTATTTAATATTGTGGCTCCACTGTTAATTAGCAGGGTGGAATAAGTAAAACAACAGTGGTTCCGGAGCCACTCGTCAGTTTCGGAAGTTGCCGGAGTCAGCGAAAGCGCGTTTCTGGCAACGCTGATTGTGACTGATTCCAATTCAGTGCAAATTAATTCGTTTATTGTTAAAAAAAACGGCAAAGTGGGGATAATTGCAAACATACAAAATGTGAAATGTAATAGGCGGACAATTGATTAATTATAAACAACGAAGTGAGAAAGCAGCGGCACAGCGTCATATTCTCATTGTAAATTGATTGTGTAGTGGTGTGTGTGTTTTTGTGTGTGTACGTACGTACTGGTGCTGTGCCCAACAAGAAAAACTCTACCCACTAAGGAAAAACAGGAAAAATAGCGAAAGCAAAATGTCTGAACATGCTGCGTCGTCGCTGCCTGTCGATGTGCGTGAAAAGCTAGCTGAATTGGATTTGGAGCTCTCAGAAGGTAAATTTTTTTTTTATCAATAATAATATAAAACAAATTTATTGAACCCCAGACAACCCCTATACGCCACCATATCCTGCCCACCACCCACAAACTTCTTTTTTGGGTCGTAGTTGCAGTTACCTTTATTTAATTTCGCACCATTATCATCTTGTCTATTGTTACCCTCACCAAAGCCGTCTTAAATTATACTATTGCACACACATAAGCAACTATAAACTGAATAGTAAGCCAAAAGTACCATAAAAGGAGATTAACAAATAAAAGGAGACAAACAAATTTTAAATAACGTGATTTTTTTTTTCTTTTTTAGGCGACATTACTCAAAAAGGGTACGAGAAAAAGCGAGCCAAATTATTGCAACCCTTTCTAAAGAAACACGAAGGTAAATTTCAGTTATTAAAAATTCCCATATCTTTAACATACTTTCTTAAATATGTTATTACTGGTACGAAGATGTGGACAAGGCGAAGAGCACGCCACCACCGCCATATTACAATATTAAAGATGTCAATAATAGCAATAGCATCACTAATACTAACGTTAACAATGACGGCGTCATAATCTCAAGTGAAGGATACAGTTATGTGACCGAAGTACCGTCGCTCTCCTCATCACAACAAAGACATTCCAAAAAATCGGACTTCCATAATCAGCAGACCTCAGGACCTCAAAGTGGCGGTCCTGGATATGAAAATATGAGACCACAGGGTGGTGCTATGGGCGATCCCGGCTATCAGAATACACGCGAACCGAGCGGGTTTCAAAATCAGGCACAGGCTACCGCCAACAACAGTCAACACAGACAACGACGCACGCAGCGTAAAGTAACACACAACGAGAAGCGTTATCACTCCGGTATGTTTTTCCTTTATGTTGTGCGTGGAAACGACATTGAAAATGGTTGGAAATCTTTTTTTTTTTATATGCTGTTATATATTGTCCTCAAATTTTTTTGTTTTCTAATTATTCTGAAATCGTACGGTTTCAAAAACTATTTTGTTTCATAATTTTAAAAAATAAGATAACAATATTAAAAAAAAAGACTTTGGTCACAACAATTTTCACTCGGTCGTAGTCTTTTCGTCAAAAAAGAAACATTCATAATTCATCCATTGGTTAAACAGAAGTACGTCAAGAAGCTGTACAACAGGCGCTGGCTGCTCTTAAAAGTCGCCCCAAACCCAGTCTACCGATGCCTTCTAAACGAACCTCGGTGCTTAATCGTAGTCCTCCAGGATGCCATGATGAATTGGATTCATCGACTGATGACGAATCTATACCAGAGGAGTTAATTTCCCCTGATAAAGAATACAATTATCCTCGCGATCATATAAGCAATAGTATGCTACCTCAAGAGCCGATTATAAAGCCACCAATTCGTGAATCATCTATGATTTCGCAACAGCATCGGCATGATGTCAAACAACCGCAAATCACGTCACATTCACAGAAATATCCATCATCAAGCGGCGCTGCTGAACGACGTCCGCCTCAGAATTTGCCACCGTTGGTAAGTAGTAAGAGTGCTAGTCATTTAAGAGGTATTGCTAACTTTTTGAAGTTTTCAAGCTTATATAATCGTATTTTTGATATAGGCTGTATTCTTTTTCGAAATTAAGATACACCTTATACGAACAAAATAGTAATTTACCAACTGTACATAAATGAAACGACTGCGTTTATTCTATTCGATTCATTTTTTTACAGAAATCATTTATATTAAGTTTATTTAAAATCAAAATATCAGTTTCATGTACCACTTTTTTTCTCCTTACACAGCCAACTTCGGACACTTCAAGTACAGACTCGCCACCAATTGCTTACAAGCGGGATGCAGACGTCTCGGATAAATCATATAAGCAGAAACATTGTAAGTTTTTTTATACAATTCAATATTTTTTTTGTCCTACAATGTAAAGAAGCAAAGGGGTTTTGAGTGTGTAATGGTTTTATGACCTTAATAAGTTAATTATATATATTTGTATGTGTGTTAATATGTATAAAACATAAATTTCTATTGCTCAATTCTCACATAAACTGAATACTTACTTTCATGCTTACATGGTTTTTACTTTTATTTATCAGACAACGCCCCAGATATCACTCAATTTAATAACGCACATCGCATCGCTGATCGGGTGACACGTTATGCTAATGTCTCACAAAGTGAACTAAATGATACAGATGTCAATGGTAAATGGAAAGTTTCTGCCAAGATACAGCAACTGCTAAACACGTTAAAACGACCCAAAAGACGACCGTTGCCCGAGTTTTATGAAGACAATGACATTGAGCTTGAGATTGCTGCTAATACAAAGGATCCAAATGCTCCGAAACCCGAGGGCAGCACAATGAATCCAGTGCAAGGAGAGCAGCTCTCTATCCCAGCTGGGCTTCCACGTACATTAGAGTGTGCAGTCCAACGTTATGGCACCAATTCATTTAAAAGTTCAATGGCAACAGTGCTAGATCCAAATGGCAAGATTACTACTACTTTGACATATGGCAAGCTGCTTTCGCGTGCACAAAAGATAGCTTACGCATTATCTACAAAGATATTTAGTAAAGGACCTGAACAGGTAACACTCAAACCGGGTGACCGCGTAGCGCTAGTATATCCGAATAATGATCCATTAAGGTTAGTTGGATGTGCGTCGTGTTTTTTGCAACAAAATAATACTTTTTCATTTACTTTTAGTTTCATAACAGCCTGGTACGGCTGTATGTTTCGTGGGCTAGTGCCATTACCCATTGAGCTGCCTCTTTCCAGTTCTGATACACCGCCACAGCAAGTAGGGTTTTTACTTAGTTCTTGTGGCATAACCGTGGCTTTAACTTCGGAGGCATGCCTTAAAGGCTTACCTAAATCGACAACCACAGGGGAAATAGCTAAATTAAAGGGTTGGCCGCGCCTACAATGGTTTGTTACGGAACATTTGCCAAAGCCGCCAAAGGATTTCAATGTGGGTAATCTCCGTATTGATGATACGGCTGCGGCATATATTGAATATACCACTGATAAGGAAGGCAGTGTAATGGGTATGTGTTAACAGTGAAATTTGAAGATATCTAGCATCAAGAATGCTGTGTTGTTTTTTCCTTAGGTGTCACAGTGACCCGTGCTGCCATGATTAATCACTGCCGCGCGTTGACCATGGCGTGCCATTATACCGAAGGAGAGACCATAGTCTGTGTACTGGACTTTAAGCGTGAAGTTGGCTTGTGGCATGCAGTTTTGACCTCTATACTAAATGGCATGCATGTTATTTTTATACCCTACGCTCTGATGAAGTTGCGTCCCTCAAGCTGGATGCAATTAATTACAAAACATCGGGCGTCCTGCTGTTTGGTGAAAAGTCGGGATCTCCATTGGGGTCTATTGGCCACAAAAGATCATAAGGATATCTCATTATCTTCACTTCGAATGCTATTGGTTGCGGATGGTGCAAATCCCTGGTCACTTTCATCGTGCGATCAGTTTTTAAATGTATTTCAAAGCAAAGGATTGCGCTCTGATGCAATTTGTCCTTGTGCTAGTAGCTCGGAGGTGTTTACTGTATCACTGCGTCGTCCCGGACGGTCATCGGCTGGTGGGTTCAGTCAGTCTGCTACTGGACGTGGAGTGCTATCTATGGCAGCTTTGTCCCATGGGGTCGTTCGTGTTGATAGTGAAGATTCTCTGACTTCACTTACTTTGCAGGACTGTGGTCAAGTTATGCCAGCTGCACAAATGGTAGTAGTGAGGTCCGAGGGACCACCTGTATTATGTAAAACCGATCAAGTGGGAGAAATTTGTGTAACTAGTGGTTCGACTGGATCGAGTTATTTCGGACTTGATGGTATGACAAATTCAACTTTTAAGGTCCAACCCTTACTCGAAGATCCAGAGCAATCGAAAGAGACTATAGTCACTGGCACAAGTTCGGGAACTTCCTCTAAACCCATAGGTGAAGAATATTATGTGCGATCTGGCCTACTGGGTTTTCTTGGTCCGGGTGGATTAGTATTTGTCTGTGGCTCACGTGATGGACTCATGACGGTTACAGGTCGAAAACACAATGCGGATGACATTATAGCCACAGTACTAGCTGTTGAGCCTATGCGATTTATTTACCGAGGTCGCATAGCGGTTTTTAGTATTAAAGTTTTAAGAGATGAACGCGTCTGTGTAATTGCCGAACAACGACCTGATTGCTCTGAAGAAGAAAGTTTTCATTGGATGTCCCGTGTGTTACAAGCTGTTGATTCTATACATCAGGTTGGCATTTATTGCTTGGCTCTGGTGCCACCTAATCATTTACCGAAAACTCCACTGGGTGGTATACATTTGTGCGAAGCACGTCGTCGCTTTTTAGAAGGATCATTACATCCTGCAAATGTCCTAATGTGTCCTCATACTTGCGTTACAAATCTCCCAAAACCACGAGAATTGCATCAAGGTGAGTAACTTTTATGAATTAACTACTCCAATAATCATATGTGTTTCAATATCGGCTTTGTTGGTCTTTCTATGCTTTATTTATCTAAATAAAATACAAATATTATTTTCCTCTTTTTTTAACTACCCACCAACAACACAACAACAATGCTGCGATTGCTTCTTGACCACTACTACTACTTCCACGACAATACCCACCAACATCACTAATAATAATAAAACATTCACTGCAAAAAACCTACAAAAAAAAATAAAAAAAATAACATAAACACTGTAATATAACAACTATCGCCGAAACATTGCTTTAATTAATCATTTACATACTAAACTTAAATTCCATGTTAAAACAATCCTCTTACAAAAAAAAAACAACAAAAATCATTCATACTACTACTAACCATTCAAAACAAAAAGGCGTGCAAACAACTGCAAAACTAAGCTCTGGCTGTGGTATTACAGACACAGGTGTAGGACCAGCCTCCGTAATGGTAGGCAATTTAGTACAGGGAAATCGTTTGGCTGTAGCACATGGACGAGAAGTCGGTCTAGCCGAGGATACCGAGCGTAAGGTAATATTTAAGGTTTTTTTTTTAAAAACGTTACGTGGTGTTGCTAACTTTATTATTTTTGCACGCAGCCTCAACTTATTACGGGTGTATTACGTTGGCGTGCCAATACTTCGCCAGATCACATTATCTTTACCCTACTAAACTCGAAGGGTAAGTGTACAAATAATTAAATTTTATAATAACATACAACTAACAATACTTTTATCAAGGAGCTATAGCTAAAACTCTGACCTGCTCGGAACTACACAAACGCGCTGAAAAAATCGCTGCATTACTACAGGAACGTGGAAAAATTGAGCCGGGCGATCATGTTGGTATGCACATATTGGAAATATCTTAAATATCCTTTTTCATAAAACATTAACTCCAAGTTCTTGAAAAAATTTCATTTTTTGTGGCACAATAATGTTTTATTTTTTTTTGTTTCTTCACATATTAGCACTCATATTTCCACCCGGCTTAGATCTGCTGTGTGCTTTTTATGGTTGTCTGTATTTGGGAGCCATACCCATTACAATAAGACCACCACATCCTCAAAATTTAATCACTACTTTACCCACTGTGCGAATGATTGTTGATGTATCGAAGAGCGGGATTGTACTTTCCATTCAACCAATTATTAAGCTTCTTAAATCCCGTGAGGCAGCCACTTCAATTGATCCAAAGACGTGGCCACAAATTTTAGATATTGATGATAATCCAAAACGTAAATTAGCTGGAATAGCCACAGTCTCCTTGGATTCCAGTGCCTACCTAGATTTTAGCGTATCCACTTGTGGACGTCTAAGTGGTGTTAATATAACACATCGGTAAGTCAGTAAATGGTGTAAATAGCCAAAGATCCGGAAACATGTTTTACGGGTGTAAATTCAACTTTGCTTAATAAGAAAAAGCGGGACAGAATGCATCGCTGCTTTGCTAAACGATGCATAAGTAGCACCCACTGACAAGAGTGAGCAAGAAGGCATGCCTTTGTTGCGGGGTGTTAAATTAATTTCATTGTACCCATAGAGTAAAAGGGTATATTAAAGTCGCTAAAATGTATGTAACAGACAGAAGGAAGTATTTGCGACCCCATAAAGTATATATATTCTTGATCAGCCTCAACAGCCGAGTCGATTGAGAAATGTCCGTATGAACACGTGAATCTCAGAGACTACAAGAGCTAGAGCAACCAAATTTGGTGTCAGCATTTGTGTATTGTCTACGCAGATCAAGTTTGTTTCAAATTTTTGCCACGCCCACTTTCGCCCCCGCAAATTAGGAAAAACGAATAATAACTAGAGTTATATTAAAGGTAGCGTATTTTAATTTGGCACACCTTAATATGGCCAAAAGGTATTAGGTGACCAAATTTCGTTAAATTTGGACAAGAAATGTCGAAAATATATCTATATACAATTTGTACTGAAATGCCTAGTGCGACATTGCGTAGTAAGTGTGAGCGAGATAGCATGCGTTCATTGCCGCCGCTTTGAAGAAGTTTGATTTTACAAAGTTCCTCTAATTGGTATACTCAAAGTCGGCAGGGACGACTTGCTTGCTTCATTTTAAGTTGAGGGCGAAATTTGCTTTATAAAACACCGCTACTGAACCAAGTCAAAGTGTTAATTTTAGATGATGTTCCCTCGAATAATGTTATGCATATTTAATATACGTTCAACTATATGCATATGTATATATATATATATATATATATATATATATATATATATATATATATATATATAAACATGAAATTTTTTTTTCAGGTCTTTATCTAGTCTATGCGCTAGTCTGAAATTGGCTTGTGAACTTTACCCCTCACGGCATGTAGCTCTATGCTTGGATCCATATTGTGGTCTTGGATTCGTAATGTGGACTCTGATTGGTGTATATAGTGGACATCATTCGATTCTTATAGCCCCGTATGAGGTTGAGGCGAACCCCAGTTTGTGGCTGTCAACACTCTCTCAACATCGTGTGCGCGATACATTCTGCTCCTATGGTGTCATAGAACTATGTACCAAAGCATTAAGCAATTCAATACCCTCGTTAAAGCAACGAAACGTGGACTTAAGATGTGTGCGCACTTGTGTGGTCGTAGCGGAGGAGCGACCACGAGTGCAACTCACGCAGCAATTTTGCAAACTATTCCAGGCATTGGGATTGAACACACGTTGTGTTTCAACATCGTTTGGATGTCGCGTTAATCCTGCTATTTGTGTACAGGGTGCAAGTTCGGCTGAAAGCGCCCAGGTTTATGTGGATTTGAGAGCTTTACGTAACAACAGAGTTGCTTTGGTAGAACGCGGTGCACCAAATTCTTTATGCTTAATTGAATCTGGGAAACTGCTGCCTGGTGTAAAAGTTATTATTGCTAATCCGGATACTAAAGGACACTGCGGAGATTCACATTTGGGGGAAATATGGGTATATTTAATTCTGTTACCTTAAACTACTCAAATTACTACATTATATAATTTTCATAGGTACAAGCGCCACACAACGCCAACGGATACTTTACTATATATGGAGATGAAACCGACTATAATGATCACTTCAATGCTAAACTGGTCACTGGTGCTACTTCAGAGATGTATGCGCGCACCGGATATTTGGGTTTCCTCCGGCGTACTGAATGTTCACAAGCAGCTTCTATATTGGATGAAACCACACCAAGTGTGGCAAGTCGTGATAGTGATACAGAATCATTGAATTCCATGAGTCAAATGCAGCTAAACTTTTCAAATGCGTCATTGGGTGGAAACTCGGAACACAGCTTAGTCAGCGGAGGAGTTAACCCCGGGAGTATCAATGAACAAGAATTGCACGATGCTGTATATGTGGTCGGTGCTGTTGATGAAGTGATCTCTCTACGTGGAATGAATTATCATCCAATAGACATAGAAAATTCGGTGCTTCGTTGTCACAAAAAAATTGCTGAATGGTGTGTTTTGTTTTTTAACTAAATTCTTTTGTCAATGCTTTAAAAATATTTGTATATTTCAGTGCCGTATTTACATGGACTAATTTGTTAGTTGTAGTAGTAGAATTAGATGGTAATGAATCGGAAGCGTTGGATTTAGTACCCTTAGTCACAAATAATGTACTGGAAGAGCATCAGTTAATTGTGGGAGTTGTTGTCGTTGTAGATCCAGGTAAGTAACTAGGTGAACTTATCATTAATCGTGTGACATGTGTTTTTTTATATTGTTGCAGGTGTAGTGCCCATAAACAGTCGTGGCGAAAAGCAACGCATGCATTTACGCGATGGTTTTCTAGCTGATCAATTAGATCCTATTTACGTTGCATACAATATGTAAATATATATACACAAACTAATCATTAAAAAAGAAGATCGAGATACATCGCTTAGTATTATGATGCAAGTGACAACACTGCACAACCAGTACACGTACGCAAACTTATTTATTCTTAACATAACCTAATCAATAACCATTAGAATTGCCGTCATTTAGCCGAACCAAACACTATTTATATATTCTTACAACATAGTTGGTATGTCTTTCTTATATTGAAATCTGACTATTTAACTCAATGACAACATACGTATGCATACAAGTGAAAAGAACAACACATTTGATATAATAAACAATTTATATGCAAAATATATAGTTTACGTGGGATTTGTGTTTTTATTGACCATCTGCAGCTCGGTGTCTATAGTATGGATTGTATGGGAACCACGGTCATACCACCAACGAAGTATAATTGTGCGCCGTCTGCGTACTACCAAGAATATCAACAATACCCAGACACCTTGTAATCCATTAACCATATCACAAAGAAACAAATAAATGGAATCCGAACTGGAATAGAATGTGACCATTTCGAGTAGCCAAGAGATGATCATAATAATTCCTAATAAACTTATGCATTTGGCGCTATAAAAATTGACGGATGTAGAAAATAAATTAAAACCAGATCAAACGAGCACCTTTATGTACCTACTCTTTTTTGACTTCTTCGTATTTCTGCTGATCAAACATTCCTGTATCAGAATTACCGTTGTCATCTTTTTCAGCACGTAAATAGCCGTCAATGCGTTGAAAGCCAAAGAATGATATAATATTAATCTAAATTATTATTTTTATAAGTAAGTTAATTATCATTTTCGTTAGGCACTGTTAAATCAGCCAACTTACCAGGAAACTTATAAAAAGAATTGTGGAGACTGGAGGTATAAAGTATCGTTGTGATTCTCTTATGGACTCAGATATTCCCTGTAAAAAATATGAAGGCATTCCCGGCAATCCTTTTTGGACAGTAAAGAAAACGAGAACTGCTGGTCCAGCAAATGAAACAAAGCAATAAGCTGCAAAATTAATCATTGTCCAAGTCTTTGACAATTGAATGCAGCATGGCAATTTGTACCAAATATTTAACAGAACATTACAACATATACACAAATACCAAAAAAAATAGCTCAAAATACAAAATTGTATTACGTAGCCAATGAAACCCATAGATGGAATACCGTAAATGTGCACAACAGAGTGCACAAAATATCCAGATGCTAAACACAACGACATCAAGCTTAAAGAAAGTCCATGTAAATTTCTTAAAAGACGCAAGGATATGTGTAAATAACTAACTAGAAGAAGGGCTGGCATTGATATCAACATAAGAATAGCCACTGTGATCACCTGAAAAATTACAATATACTTTTTCAACGATTTACTTTTTTATTAAGCTATGTTTGTATGTAGTCAATGATTCTAAATAGAAATTTACAATGACCATAAAACTTCTTACCTTGGCAAAAGCAATGTGCTCTTCCACTTGTGTGATGCAAGTAAATGCAAATAAGTGACCTGATTTGTCGATATCCAGGCAGTAATTTTGTTCCACTGTGTATGACTCGTTACCAAATTTGTCTAAGATCAACAACGAACCGTCCTGCAGTACAAAAAAATCGTCGCCTTCATCGTCATATTGAAGAGAGCTGAAATTCAGGGCAGATATAATATATCACCAATATTTGGATTTTATTTGCTTCAGCGGAGACACTCAATATGAGAATAGCAAATATACGTACAAGTTGCAAGGATTGCCAATGTCGTATGGTAAAACAGTGTTTATTTCTAAATCTTCTATGCAATTGTCAAACAAAACAGCGCTTATTATGGGTGGATCAAAATTAACAATCCCATTGTCACATATCGAGTCACTTTGATTTTCACGATATATGTCCAAGTTCTCACCAAGTGGACAGCATTTGCGAAAACGTGAAGTAGATGACGATATAGGCTGGGTTCGAGATTTTTCCCGTTGACTGCAATCGGATGGTTGTTGTTTTTGTGAAGATATAGATGCAGGCGCTTGGTTGTTTGCGAGGGTTGGGGTAAAGCTTTAAACAGCGAAAAAAAATACATTTGTAAACATGGCTTTCTGCTGAATGATTTATCTACCTAATATGCTCGGAGCCATCGATGTCCCATATTTCCGCCTGGGTTGGTAGAGGCCTGAATAGTGTTGTAAAAAAAACAGGAACTACAAGGAATGTCCACTTCATATTTTAGAATTATGATTAACTATTCTGGAAAAGAATATTTTATGTATACAAACATATATATTAAAAGCGAAAGGATTTTTTTTTTGAAATTTATTAAGAACCGTGCTGTGTTTCACTCATTTCTTCTTTACCTTTCAGCAACTAGGACGTTAAATAATATAATACTATTTAATCGTCAAATATGAAATACAACTTTTCAAAAATAAGTTTTCCAATATTCAAGGCGTGTTGTGAAGCGGTAGCATAGTGAGTTGCAAATTTTCCCAACACCATGTATAACAAAGCCAATTACCATACAGAGGCATATTTGTATATATATATGTATATATGTGCACATTTTTGAGCAAGGGTATAAAAACGTAATCACAACCGCCTACAACATTTTTAACTGTAAAACATATGACGTCAGATCGATGAGTGTGTGCATGTGCTCGTATAAGAATCCCCTCACAACTCCGACACACTAGCAAATAATGTGTTTTGTATGTATTTTTTTTTTGCTTTAGATACTTATCTAAGAAAATATACAAATATATACATACATACATTACCTGCTTTTCCAATAAAACCTCTGAGATACATTTTTTAGTAAATATATAATGATAAGCTTTAAATCAGAGAAGTATGGTAGATAGCGACATGATCTCGTTAGACAGGTGACGGCGTAACGGACAACTACGTGTGAATGTTTTATGTATGTAATTGCATTTGTAAAAAGGAGCATGATGACATCTCGATCTATTTTATACCTAGTTACATATAAAGACAGTAATATGTACATATTAACAAAATTATAGTGTTAATATCTAGAAAACTTGTGTTTGTATAAATTAATACAGACAAACACTCACACGCACACACACCGAATTAAAAATTTGTACTGATTTCTTTTGTAAAAAATTTATTTAATTTGCCTATAAATATTTACGATTGCAATTAAATTATTAAACTAAAGAACTGCTGCCGCCAAGAGGGACAATGTAGTAATACTAGCGAAATTAACGCCCATGCCCATTATTCAGTGCCTGTGTTATGCGATACTGGAATGATAAGATAGCCAAACAAAACGATATCACGAAAGTAACACATATTGGGTATTCTTGAAAAACAATTGTGTTCATCAAATTTACAGTCATTTTTACATATTCGATAGATTCTACAGTAAGGTCTAAATTTAAATCTCGAAAATCCGATTTAGGAAATCTATTCAATAACAAAAAATTATTTCATTAATGGTAACAACAAGGTATAGTTGAAATTGAAATTTTTTGATAAGCGTAAATACCATAAGATTGTTATCATATATTTCTGTTATTCTATTAAGGATCGCAAATATGCTGAACTTGTTTTTATTCCCTAAACGTGAGATTTAACAACTTGGCACATTCACCAAAATAAAAGTATATGATCGCGCCATAGATTTTTAAAATATTGTTGACGGTAATTCTTATAATGCTAAAACCAGTATTTCTATAAAATTATAATAATAGTGGTGAAATCGAAATCAACTCTGGCGTATCGTGCATGCAACTTTGTGCGCATCAGTGCGCAAACCGATTACTAGAGGGCTCCTAAGGCAATAGAAAATAAAAGGTCCGCTATGATTGGCTCATATCGTGTCATAGTTTACCCAACAGAAGGCAAAAAATTTAATTTTGTGGATAAATGAGAGAGTGGGAACCACAAGCGTGTGACGTCACAAAAATATTTATACCCAATCAATACGGTAAATACCAAACCTCGCATACGGGATCAAATTAAACTAAAGCTATCTTGTACTAAGGTCAGCAGTGTATAAAATTAAATTTTTTTTAATACTTTAATGTTCAAACACATTTAAAAGAAATATTATTAAATCGTTGTTTAAGAAACGTTTTCTAATAATCTTCAAAAATAAATTATTTTTGTATATGAGAAGAATATATGAATTAAAATTACTCTAATCATTACTTTTTATGGCAAGAAAATAATAGACAAAAATAACACTCGCAAATATAACGCACCATACAAAAACCGTAGCCTGTGACATCATCTGGCCAGCAAGAGTACAAATTCTCTTTGTGTAACCTGTGCATTTATCGGAACCATGACTGTACGACACCACTAGTTTATTCAGAACTAAAATGTAAGGTAAAAGTTGCTCTCGCAGTTTTCTAAAAAGTAGTTAAATATATACAATAAATTGTGCAAAACATTTACAATGCCTTCCCTATACAAGGTAAAGTGTGATTTTGAAATGTAGGTGTTTCTTTGATCGTTGAGTTTTTAAATTCTGTTGAAGAAAATTTTCACATTTTTATAAATGGCGGACAATGAAAATGTGCGTTGGCTTCAATTTCAGACTCAGTTGCGTGTGCGTGTGTGGAACTCAGCCCCCACATAAGAAAAAATTACCACATAGTTTATCGAGCCAAGATCACCCAGGACTTTACTTGTTAACTCAAGCTAAACGTAAATTGTTATTAAATTTCAAACAAAGAATATTTTTGCCAACCCAGTGATTTTTGGAGATTTATCGATTTTTTTTCAAGTTTTACCAAAATGTATGCTTGTATGAGTGCGTGTGAGAAAATTTACCTAAATACAGTTAGTATCAAATTTTTATTCACAATCTGATCAATTTTCTTGTATGTACCAACACAGATTTAATAAGTAACTGTAACTTAACCACACAAAAGAGAACAACAACACGGAAACACATCTCACAAACAACGACTATCCATACACAGCAAAAGGCTTCCATTAGACAAAATGAGTGGACGGGGCAGCCGTAAACGTGGTCGTCCGCCAAAGACGCCAAATGAGCGTTCGTCGGGCCGTTTTAATTATCAGCTGCTTAAGAAGCCTAAATATTTAAGTGAGGGCAACAACAAGTCCCAGACAAGCACACCATCGGCGTCGCGAGGAATTTCTCCACAAAGCGACGAATGCAGCCGCAGTAGCAATAACAATCACAACAATCGCAGCAATCGCGGAGGAAGCAGCAGCACCGCTAACAAAAGAGGACGCGGCCGGAAGTCCAATGCAAACGTCAATGCCAACAGCAGCTACTCTGGTTCGGCTAGAAAAGGTATTAGTGCCCCTAATTTAAACCTAATTTTATTTTTAATTTTAGTTGGCAGTAGCCTCAGTAAATGAGATCTACAGACCAGGGACCGGCTATCTAGGAAAAGTGGTGGAGTATCTAGCAATACAGTAGAATTTACCATCAGTGGGAAAAATATATAAGTGATAATAGATTTGAGCCAAATAGATTGCTAAATAGTAGGCTTTGGGAGTACAGTTAAT
The DNA here is from genome assembly GCA_018903615.1 of Drosophila neocordata. Lineage (NCBI taxonomy): Eukaryota > Metazoa > Arthropoda > Insecta > Diptera > Drosophilidae > Drosophila > Drosophila neocordata. The sequence continues at coordinate 28,564,830 of JAEIGI010000001.1, forward strand.
GTTAAAAGTAAAAACACGAAATGAAAATAGATACAAATTCTGAGATTCGTATAGAGAAATTAAACTAGTCAGTCGTATATCCTTTATATATTGACAAAATCAATCAATTATTCCTTATTTGATAATTGAATACTTTGAATTTACACAAAAATCAGCGATTACGATAGCTAAGTGAAGTGGTAGAGTTGGCTAAATAGAATGTCCACGATGAATGTTGGACGAATGAGAGGTAACCTCTTGTGTAATTTGAATGTGGAAGCTTCCTCTTGCTTATTAACTTATTTATTCATTTGTTTTACATCACTTTTTATGAACAGGTTACGAATCGGAATACCATTACGGCTCGGATTTTGGAGATTCGGATGATGAAAAATCTTATAATGAAGATGATATGCTCCTTACACCCAGCGATGATGAGAGTTTAGAAGCCGGCAATGAAAGTGAATCTGAATTCTCTGTTTGCAGTTTCACTCACAACGGTGGAGTAGGTAGACCACCTCGTCCGCCAAGCCCAGATCCTATATGGTTGCAAGATGGAAAAGAATTTGAAACACTCGAATTGCCAGAGTCATCGGAAGACTTATTCGTTGGAAATGAACATGTTTTGAGTGCGCTTAGTATTTACGAAGTATTAAGACGATTCCGGCATTTGGTGCGGCTGTCGCCATTTCGCTTTGAAGATTTTTGTGCAGCTCTCGTGTGTGAGGAGCAAAATGCTTTGCTAACCGATATACACATAATGCTACTCAAAGCGATATTACGCGAAGAAGATGCACAGGGCACTCATTTTGGTCCGTTAGACCAAAAGGATACAGTAAATATAAGTCTGTACCTAATTGATGCTATTACTTGGCCAGAAATCTTGCGCAGCTATGTCGAGAGTGATAAAGAATTTGATCGTCATGTCTACGCAATTCTCAGTCGTGATGAATACCCATACACAGGAGTCAAACAACGTTTAGTTGTACTGCAATTTTTGGCAGACCAATTTTTGACGGCAAATTCTGTGCGAGATGTTATGTTGCAAGAAGGACCGATACACTACGATGACCATTGTCGCGTATGCCATCGCCTAGGCGACTTATTATGCTGCGAGACCTGTCCTGCTGTGTATCATTTGGAGTGTGTTGATCCACCTATGAATGACGTGCCCACAGAGGATTGGCAGTGCGGTCTTTGTCGTTCCCACAAAGTGAGTGGGGTAATCGACTGTGTTTTGCAGCAGGAAAAGCAAGGTGTACTGATACGACATGATAGTTTGGGTATAGACCGACATGGGCGTAAATACTGGTTCATTGCACGCCGCATATTTGTTGAGGATCAAAATATAGATAACGCCAGTGGTGGATGCTGTTGGTATTACAGCACAACAAGTAAACTCGAACTACTAATTAAGCGTCTCGATTCAGTGGAGCTAGAGACGAGGTTGTTTGCCCAGTTGACTGAGCGAAAAGATGAAATTCAACGTCAGATGAAACTGACCCAGTCACTAACAAATGAGCTTAAGCACAGCGCTAACAAGCGAACACTTTTAGACACAGAGCAGACAACTACTCAGGAATTACTGCGAAAGGAGACCTGTAATTCAAACAATTCTTTACAAGAAGATTCTGAGCAGTCTGATATCAAGGATGAGGATATTCAAAAGGCAGACGATATAGGAAATAAAATGATTACACGTCAGAAATCGCATCAATTGAACAACGGGACATTATATTTTAAACTTGGCATGGACCAAGGATTTAAAAGCTATGTTAATCAGTATTCCAGCAATCCGATAGCTTTAAACAAACCACAGCGCAATGAGGAACGTGACAAACGACGCCATTTGTCACACAAATTTTCTCTAACGACAGCTTCAGATTTTAAATGGATTGGCATTACGATGGGAACAACTGACAATATAATTACAACCTTGCGACAAACTTTGATAAATTTTGAGTCCAATATTGCAGCATCTTTCTTAAATCCAAATTGGATGCTTAACAAAAAATTGTGGAACAATGCCGTAATGAATGCACGTCGCGCCACAGATTTTGCTGCAGTTTTACTTTTGTTCCAATCGTCATTAAAAAGTGTCGTCTTTGCCAATGTATGGCACGAGCAGCTTGGTCATACTAGTCTGCAGCGTATCACAAGTGCTGAGCGTGAAGAGCGTAAGAAACTAGAGAAACGTGAAAAACGGGAACGGGACGATGAGGAAGAACGTAACCGATTGGCATTTAACTATATAAAATATTCCTTGGGCCTAAAGCATCAAGTGTGGAAACAAAAAGGCGAGGAATATCGTGTACACGGCCAATGGGGCTGGCTTTGGCTATCGAGTAGTCGACGATGTGGCGTGCGTGCTAGATCTAGGCGCATGCATTCTCTTGGGTACAGTCGAATATACGTCCATTACGCAATGGGAGATGCAGAGGGCCAAACTGTTAACGAAATAATATTAGTTGATCCACGTACTCGACGTTTCATGATACAATGCGAGAAGCGAGGAATTAGCCCGCACCCCCAATTGCCGGAACAATACACGAATGTGAAAGTCATTAATGATGTTAACAACGAAGGTTCTGAAAACGTGAAAGGACAAATCGATGTAAGCAAAGCGCTAAATGCTCCAGGACGTATATATTATCCAAAAGTTGCGCGAAAGTGTCGACGACTTGATGATCTTCTTGAAAGACGTTTGAAGTTAGCTGAAGTTGAAGAGCAAATTGCGACAAAGGAGGAGTCGACAGAACTTAAGTTGGCTACACCAATAGTAGTGTCTGGAGGAAGCAGCAAACAAACATACCTAGAAAAACGGTTGCTTCGACTTACTGAGTCTGCAGGTGGTAAAATAGCCGGCACAACATCAAACGTTAATCTTGATCTTGTTAACTCTTTGGCCAAGCAAATCCAGACAGTTCGTTTACAATTTAGTCAACTAAATCGATTTGCTAAGACTTTTAGATGCTACACAAGAGACTGCAATACGAATTCAAACGCGGTTTCCCAAATTACTCAAAATACTTGCTACTCGCCACTATGTCTCCAAAAAGCGCGTGCCAAAAAGGAGCTTCTGTTATTGCTACGAAAAGCACATACCGCAGGAAATGGGTCGAAAGAAACTGTGGCAGCTATATTGGGGGCCGTCAAAAAGCCATCATCGATTCTAGAGCAAAAACTTACAGAAGGAAGGGGAAAAGCGGAAACAAGTCAATCGATAGCTATCGATGAGTCTGAAGATGCAAAACTAGCAATTGAAGTGGAGGCGCCGTTGGACTTGCTGCAGGATTGGGAGCAGGCGCGATCCCATGCTGTAATGTTTTCGGACCATTTGCTCAGCGATTGTTTGCTGAGTGAGTCAGATTTGAACCCTAATCCTGCTATCGTAGCATCAGTGAAAGAAGAGTTTTCAAATGCTGCAGACTCCAATACACAGGACTCATCTGACAAAATTGACTATATAGAAAACATGGATGTTTGCAGCAATGTTGAAATTGAGAGTACCGAAGATTCGCTGGTTGCTGTGGCTAACGCAACTGGCAGTACCATGTCCAATGCTATTGCTGATGATAGTGATATGGTTTCCGGTATAGGCTCTCGTCGAAAACGCAATCAAAAATCAAAAAAAGCATATATTGGTACCAAAGATGTGCTAGACCAGACACTTGACAAAGATATACCACTCAACAAGCAGAATCGTCGGTTTCCCATCACACCCCGTCCGGTTAAACGTGAGGATAGCACAAAGTATGACCGTGAATATTTTAAGAATGGTAAGGAGCGTATTTATAGTGCCTCTTCAACTCGTGGACGCGTTTATCTTCATCGTGATGCCGGCAAGTTATATATGCATGAACAGGCAATTAAGTCAGAGTCCGAAAATAAGGCCAGTACCGTCAAAAAGGCCGCTGCATCACCTTCATATGAACGGTACCCGCTTATTTCAAATTTTCTTACGCATAAACAGAAACGTAGCTTATTGGTTCTTCCGCGTTACGAACTGCTTAAACTGGCCCGTTTGGGGGGCAAGTCCGCTGCTAACGGTTTTCATCATGGAGCCAAAAACAACTCCATTTGGCAATATCAATGTTCGCGACCACTATTTCGTACTTGCTGGTCATATCGCACATCCAATGCTACGTCCTTGTCCAGCATTGCACTGCAGTTGCGAATTTTATGGTCCTGCTTGCGCTGGGACGACATGATAGCCAAGTCACCGTCCACAGATGGAAAACATCAGGTAACAACAGAAACGGAAATAGTTACATTGGAATTATTAAAACTGCGACATGCCGGTCGTTATGGTGAAAGAACAAGCTATTTGCGTCGCAAAGTTGTCATTCCACTTGAGATGCCCAAAACCATAAGAGGTGAGTAAATGATGTTTTTCTTTAAGTATTTCCAAACTATAGCATTCCTTTACCTATTTAACTAAAAAACAATTATTTAAACTTTATCTAGGCAGTCTTTGCCAACGATTTAAAAAAATCTTGTTTTGAATAGTTGTGAAAGAAAAATTAGAAAAGCAGCAACCTTAAACAAAATACTTTAGATGATATATTATATAAACTAATTTTAATATTTATTTAACATAATAGAAGTTACATCCATTCGTTCGGGTCTCCGAAAACGAAAACGCGCTGAATCTCCACAGCCCACTGAGCCGCAAATTAGTGAAGAATGGGTGGATGAAGATAAACTAGAACTATGGGAAATCAAATTTATTGGCGAAAAGCAAGAAAAGGCCCGGTTGTCAGCTGTAACCCGTTCAGTAGCATCTCGTCAACTTGAATCAATTACTACTACTACAACAACAGTTAGTGGTATACCGGGTCGCGTTTTACTAGCACCCAAACCTAATGAAGATATCAAGGAGAAAATGGAACAACAGTTGAAATTACAGAGAGCAGCTCATCAGCAACGAAAAGTTGTTGAGGTAACGCGACCATCAAATTCAGCTGGAGGTAAGCTTATAGGAAAAATAGGTTTTATTTATTCATTAATTGTGTGCACATCTACTTCCAATTATAAAGTTAAAGGCCAAGTAATCGGCAGTAGACGTGTTATTGTCAAAAATCCCGATGGAACAACCCGAATTATACAGCAAGCAGTAACACAAGTTACTAGACCGGGAACGTCGACTACAATGGGCACGTCGGCTGCTACAGCTCCGACACCATCTTCAAGCACATCTAACACTTCACACTCTACGGTGACAGCGCCGCCAGTGCCTACACCACACAAAGTACAAATTATACGTGGACCCGATGGCAAAGTAAGCGTGCGAGGCCTTAATCCAGGGCAACAATTAGTACAAATGCCAGATGGGAAATTGCATGTATTGACTACCACAACATCATCAGCAAACACAGCAACACAAGGTGAGGCATACTGGTTGGCTTAACATTCTTCAAGATATGCTTAACATATAGATTTGTTTGAAGTATTAATTTGGTTAACATAATAGGTAACATACTCTCAAAACAAATAATTTTTTAGTTTTATTAAATTTTTTGCATTTTTTCATACTTTCGCTAATATGTATATTTTGAAATATATATTGCAGGAGTAAAAGGCAAGATTCCAGTAAAGTCGATATCAACGCCAACATCAACAGCTGCGGCGACGCCGTCATCTTCTGTGATTAAACAAATTTCTGTGAAGCATGCCACGAAAACGAATTCGGGTACGACATCACTGGCTTCTTCACAACGTATATCCTTACCGTTGGCACAAGTTAAAAACAAATTGTTATTGGCGCAACAACAGCAGCAACAACAGCAACAACAACAGCAAGTTGTGTCTGCGGCGACGACAGCATCGTCACCCGTTCAAAAGTTAGTGCCAAAAGTTATAAATTCAACATCTGCTGGGCAAAACTTGCAGCAGGTATTTGTGCAACCTGGATCTAAATTAGTGGTTGGTCAAAACGCACAGGGTCAAAAGGTGATTATTTCCGCTTCGCCAAACCAACCCCAGCAGCAATGCACACCCGCCACAACAGTTCAACAACAACAAATACTACCACAACACTCATCACAGCAGCAACCACAGCAGGTTGTGGTCAATCAAACAGGCAATAATCAACCGACACAAAAGGTTATTCAACAAATTGTCAACACGAGCAATGTTCAGCAGCACATTGTAGTTGGGGGGCAACGTATTATTTTAAGCCCTGGGCAGACAATAGTTACTCAGCGGAATGTTCCACAGAGTCAAGCCCTGCAAATGGTGCAGCAGCAAATACAAACACAACAGCAACCGGCTCAACAGCAGCAATATATGATGCAAGCCAATCAAACACTCCAATCGTCAACATCCACCGCTTCCGCACCTGTACAAACTAAAGTAGTTAAACAGCTCGTCGTACACCAGCAACAGCAACAACAACAACTAGTTGAAGAAAAACCTCATACACAAACGACTGCTAGCGCAAACGTTGATACAAATGAAGCAGCTGGGGCAGGTTCCACACAGCAAGTGATTGTGCCAAACTCAACCTTGGCCCAACAGTTGGCCCAAGGTAAATTACAGGTAGCAACAGTCAATGGCCAACAGGTCATAGTTAAACCATTAGGTAACAATCAAGCGCAAATCGTGGCTCACATTAAACATCAAGGTGACGGCAACGCGCACATTGTGACTAACAACGCCACTCTACCAGCCGTAACTCATGAAAGTCAGTCGTCCCCGGTAAAACAACCACCGCAGCAGCAGACGAATATTATACAGAATAGTTCACAGCAAGTTGTGCTTCAACAGGAAACTAATTATGAAAGTGTCGCTGCTCATCAGCAGCAGCAACAGCAGCAGCCCTTAAGCGTCGAGGAAAGTTTGCTTCAAAACCAACCACCTGGTACCGTTATTAAATGTGTGACAGCTCAAGTTTTGCAAACAGAACATGGACCGCGTATCGTATTGCAAGGACTGGTCGGCAATGACTTTACTGCTCAACAATTGCAACTTGTGCAGACTCAGGTGAAGCAACAGCTCATGAAAGGTAAATGTTGGGATATTCTTCATGTTTAAATCTACACGAAAACTAAGCATCATCGTTTTTTTCCAAAACAGCTCAAGAATCCAATGGAAAGTTGGGTGTATTGGGTCCAACAAAAATTTATTTGGCCGTGCAGCCAGAAACAACAACGGCGACACAGTCACAACCACCCCCACTTACACCAGTTCATCAGGCGGCTGCACACCAACAAGTGAGTAGTTTTTGAATGCAAAATCACAAAAAATGATTACAACGGGGAACTAGTAGGGAAACAATCAAGCAGGTTTTAGAAGCGTACGTATGTGCTGCCTGCTGCCTATAAAAAGAAACGCCAAGATAACTGTTATCATTAAAATTCATATTTAAGTTATTATTAATCGTTTTATATTTTATAAGAAACAAAGGCATGTTCTTGCTTTGAAATTTTTCGCATTATTTATTACAAGTTTATGTTTGTTACTTATAATTCAAATGTTTTGTTCTTGAACACATTAATTTTTTTTCAAAGTGTATATAAACATACATACATTCCTAATATAAAATTTTAAGTGTTCGACTAAAATATCTGACTTATATTCAACAAACAATGACTTCTTTTTAAACATTACTACATACCACAAAGGCTTAATTTTGCAACATAATTCTTCAAAAAATTCTCCAACATAGACACGCAGGTAGCTCGTTCAACTTACAATTTTGTGTAGAATATAATTATACATACATATTTATTTGTTTTATTTAAACTTAATTGCCAATGTATTTAGTTTAAAGAATTTGAATAACGAATTAGTCTTAAGAGATTATTGATTTGCAAGTAGCATTCAAATAATCAATTATTTAGACTGTGACCTAATTAATGTTTGAAACCCGCACAATAGTATTAGACAATATGCTGCAGCGTTTAGATTTTCTTGCCTGGATACATTTCATTTCTTTATACATTCATACTATCTATGTTACTTGTAACTATAATTATGTAAAGCGCTTTTTGCAATAAAATGTATTATTCAATACAAACACTGTTTCTTTTCGTACAATAATCAGTAAGCAAGTGACCACTAGTTAAATGGAAACTGTTAATTAATAATAGTGCTGCTTCTAACGAAATATGCAAAAATATTTATATAAATTATACTATTATTAAAGCACATGCATATATTAACTGTCCATCAAATGTGGCTCATACTTGTGTTAGAAAATTTGTACGAATGGCTATAGAAAAAATATCAATATATGGTGTACGCAATTTATTAGATCTGTGAAATTAAAAAACACAGTTATTTTTTGTTATTTTAAAGAAAATCAGTAATGGAAATGTAATTTAAATTACTTTAGTTTGCATACCTTCCTATTTAGAAAAAAAACGACAAATAGACAAGCGATAAATGTTCACTGTAAATATTTTTATACGACAATATTTGCTATAAAAAATTGCTGCAAAATCGTTTACTTTACACTTTACACATATAATTTACTCAATTTGTAAGAATTTAAAAACGCGGGATATTTGATAAAGGGTTGTTTCCCATTAGCTTTTAACTTTAACCATTATGGTGGAAATTTCGACTTCTATTATTCATGAATTAACCTATATCGTTTTACCAAAGATTAAAATTAAACTTGTGTGAATTTTTGTTTCTGAGTTAGTTGGATGATTATTTGCAAATTGGCCTTTGTGTTGACAAAAAGCGCTATCTACATATATGTATTTTTACATACTATATGTGGAAAGAATCCAAATGCGTAAGAAAAGTTGTAAATCAGTGTAAGAAATGCAACCACTACAATGTAAAAAAAAAAAACAGATGCTTTTTAATCAGAAATCAGTTCAGTTATCAAGCAGATATATATAAAATTTTTTTTTATATATGGCCAAATAAAATCTTTTAAAGTCAAAGAAAAAATTATTAAAAAATTTAAAAAAATCTGAATATAAATATTGCTGAAGAGATTAACCTACACACAGAGTTTTAGTTGGCTGACATACCATAAACCGTACATACATATGTTAATCAGAGGCACGGCTAGTCTTCTGAAACAGATGGCAAATTAAAAAACTCATTTCCTTTGAACGCTCATACTAAAGAGGCGTTTGACCAAGTTTTCATACGAAAAAAATATGTATACAAAATAAACACAAAGGCTTAACCATATTTATAATCATCTCATCTAAATCGAAAAAAAATTCTACACTTGTCTAAAAAAAAAAAAAAAAAAATAGTGTCACAGAGAATCCACGAAAACACTATCAAATGTACACTACACGATACTAATATAGAAATATCACAACACATGACAAAACATTTTGCCGCAATTTTCATTGAAAATTTTTAAAAGCAAGTTTTTAAAAGACTTTTTTAAAAAACTAACTTTTGTAACTAAACAAAATCTCAAATACCCTTAAAAATAATATCCATGCTGCTGTGCCACTGCTTAAACCGTTAAAAACAATGTTTAAATCTCGCGTTTCAACAACTACAACTCCAAACTTCGTGTTAATCTCTTCGGCAACTACAACAACTACAACCACAACCACAAAAACAAACTTTAACAGTTTGCCTGGAATAAATACTACAACTGATCTCTGATTAAAGCAAGGTAGGTCAAAAAACTTATGTTACATGCAATTCATACAAACATATATAAAAATAAGTCAAATAACTGCTGGTCTATGTCTATGACGTGTTCTGCTAACAAATAGGTTGGTGACGGCATTTCAATTACACGTAAATACAAGTAAAAATTATAGTATGCTAGAGTTTTCAAATGATTAAATTGTCGTCAATAACAATTCTTTACGTAAAAATGGAAAAACTGCTGTCATTTGATAATATAGAATGTACTTCCACACAAAAGTTAGTTGTGAGCTAACGAAGCATAAAGTGCACAAACAAAAAGAGATATAGTTCTAGTTAAAGTTCTATTAAACTATGTCATAGCCTAAAGACGATCATCAATGTTTTTGCAGACCAACAACGATGCCAGCTCGCCTACAGTTACTTACGACAGCACTACCAAAAATGACATATATCCAGCAATTACCACAGCTGTCACTGAACACGAGCAGCTCATTAGATGTGCCGAAATTGATAAAAATCTTACCAAAACCAAAGATGAAATCATTGGAACTTTAACACCATTGCCCGGCATAGAGCATGACAAAATATTAGATCACACTAATAGTGACATTAAAAGTAAATGTATTGAGGATGAAAAAAGAGATAGCTTTGTAGTGACCAGTGGCTATATCCAAGAATGTAAGTGAATTTGACTAAAGCTACTTAAAAAGTAAGTTTTTAATTAATTTGGACCTTTGTCATTAGCTATTACAAATGCAATTAAACAAGGTAACATTAGTCCAGAACTTGAAGAGAAACTGGTTAGTATGCGCAAAAAACAAGAACAAAAAAAAGGATGTCCATCACCGATAGAGAGTAGTAATACTGATGCTAGTGTAAATCGTCGTCGCATGGTAACACGTCAGCAAAATAATGAAGATGTGGAATGGAAAATCAGGGGTCCATCAAAACGTCAATATAACGCAATAACTACCGGCAGTCAGTACAACCGCGTTCTCAAAAGCAATCGTAAACAACTACTTGAGGATGAATCGGAACTCGAGGAACAAAAGCAGTTGCAGCTCGATCGACATAAGGATCTTTTGAAAAAAAGCATACTACGCAAGCGTTCACTTTTGGAAAGGAATCTCCAAAATGAAATTCGTGAAGAAGTACAGGCAAAAGTACAGAAACATGCGCGCGCCATGACCATACATTCTCCGGAAGAGCACAGTGAAAATGAACGCTCATCAACATTTGAAGATCGTCTTGCAGATCATAATATTAATGCTAAGCGGTAAGTTTCTTTGCTATGTAAAACATATGATAAAATAATTAAACTATTTTTATGTTTTTAATATATGGAGACAAAACAAACTAACACCTGTTCGGAATCTCAGTGCAGAAACAAATGTACCAATTAATAAACACACCGTTGGACGGCCAAAAAAATTGAGTAAAAAAAAAGAAAAGCTATATTGCGTTTGTCGCACTCCATACGATGAGACTAAGTATGATTTATTTTAGTTAGAACGTTGGAATAAGTTATTTAAAACTGTCACATTTTTTAAGGTTTTATGTCGGCTGTGACTTGTGTAGCAACTGGTTTCATGGCGATTGTGTCAATATTACTGAGGAAGCATCAAAAAAATTGTCGGAATTTATTTGCAGTGATTGCAGAAAGGCAAGAGAAACACAACAGCTTTATTGCAGTTGTCGCCAACCATACGATGAATCACAATTTTATATATGTTGTGACAAGTGCCAGGACTGGTTCCATGGACGATGTGTTGGTATATTGCAAAGCGAGGCTGAGTTTATTGATGAATATGTTTGTCCCGAGTGCCAGAGAAATACAGATGCAAATGCAGCTAATATGAAAAGTCTAACGCTAAATGAAGTTGATGAGTTAAAAGGGTTAATCAAGCAAATACAGGTATAAACACAAAATATGTGCTACCAATTATGTAGCAAAGTTTTTATAGTAGTCATTTTTATTTTCAGTCACATAAAAGTGCTTGGCCATTTATGGAACCGGTGGATCCGGAAGAAGCCCCAGACTATTATAAAGTAATCAAAGAGCCGATGGGTAAGCAATTAATTATAAGTTTGCAGAATTTTTCCTAACAACTATTGTTACAGATCTCAAGCAAATGGAAACCAAACTCGAATCCAACAGCTATGCTAAGCTCTCCGAATTTATTGGCGATATGACAAAAATTTTTGATAACTGTCGCTATTACAACCCAAAAGAGTCGTCATTTTACAAGTGTGCTGAAGCACTTGAGTCATATTTTGTGCAAAAAATCAAAAATTTTCGCGAAAATGTTGTTGGTCAATGTAACTGAATTTCTTCATTTACGATTTAATCATTGAAAAACTTTTTGAAGTTGAAAAAATTTAAGTTTTTGTATAGATAACTTTAACTACATGTAAGAAAAAGATATTTCTAATCTGTACATACATAATGAAAGTATTGATTTCATTGGTTTAAATCAGATTTATATAAGTAATTTATGGTAAAGTGACAATTTGAAAACTCTTAAGTAGTGTTGACCTGTAAATATTGCCCTTGTGCATTTTTTTATACTTTAACCAATAGATATAAAAAGAACCATATATATAATAAAAAAAACAATGAATCATTTATGTCCATAAGTCGTTATATTTGTGAATAATTATTTTGCCTATGACTTAGTTGGAGAATTCTAAATTTCACTAACTGTACACGGCAGATCCTATCCAAAACGTGAATGTAAAAAACGTTCAAAGTGGATTAGGCAGTGTCTCAAAAAAAGCTATCTAATCATTTATGCTGCTTATTAATGGCCTTCCCCCGTGTTAAAGTTTATTTTAGTGTTAAAGAATCGAGTGTTCCAGTCGACCTGAAGCTGATTTAATAGCCTCATAGTAGGTGTAAAATAAAATAGGTATACCTTAAAGATTTAAAATGTTATATCAAATTTTAGACCCGCTTTCAAATATTGACTTGTTACCTAATAATACTGCAATGGTAAGTTGAGGTTTCTTATGGACTGCAAAATACACCTGGGTTTTTTATGAGGCTTTATTTTTGACAAGCCACAACAACAAACGCATGCAACTTTCTTTATCCTTAACAGCAATGTTGCACTTGCGATTTCAGTGCAAAATGTGTATAGGTATTCCTCCTATGCATATAGTACAGTTGAGACCAAATTTGGACAGCTCTGAAACATTGGTGTGTCGGCTAACAATGCGAACGTTTTAATATAGTTTGAGCTATTTACTTTTTTTAATTATGGATTTACACCAAATTTGGTTGCCGTAGCTTTTATAGATTACAAACAGAATAGTTTAATCGAGATGATTTGTTAATGCTGATTAACAGATGTACTTTATGTGGTTGAAAATTGTTTCTGTTGTCCCTTAAAAAAAATGTGGCAGGGTATTTAATTCATTAATAAATTAGTGGGAGTGTAACAAAATCGCCAATATGTGGACTAGTTTTTACACCATGTATCTGTCGTTGTTCAGCACCTCTTTAGTTCCACTAGAACTGGCTTGCTGCATTTTTTTCCGTATGGCAAATTTAACACTATTATGAAACCACACGAAGTTGTTTTTAAAACTTCCGACAAAGCTGACATGTACTCCGTTTTTTTATGTGGATATGAGATTTTGTTATCCATTTGACAGTGCACAAGAAACAAGTAACATTGATAACAAAAACTTTTGTTGTTGAGAAGTGTAATTAAAAGTCACTAAAATATAATGTGATTTGTTGCGATAGGTTAACATTTTTTAATGATTTTACAATGACTGTCATTAGAGGTTAATCAGGTATATATGCGATGCGGGCGGAAATGCTTCCTTTTGTCTGTTACATATTTTAGCGACTATAGTATACTGTTTTAAATAAGGGTTACAGGTTGAATAAGTATTATTCATTGGACAATCAGTGTTTGTTAAATATAGAAACATACATCTGATGTTTGCATGAATGGTACAGATTTTAAAATAGCTCAAAATTTTAAGATTTTAAAATAGCCCAAAACTTTAAGATTGGATCGCAAAATTATTTCTTAAACAATCCATAACACCAATAAAAAAAAAACTTTTAAAATGGAGTAATGTTAGTTTTTCAAAAATAAATTACATTTAATAAGAAGAACTTTTAAATCGGTTTAGTAGTAGTTTCTCTAAAACAGATTACCTTTAATTTTTCATATTATTTTTATTGCTGGAGCTTGTTGATTGTGAATAACTTCTTCTAAAAATCCGAATGGTTCTTTCAACAGTCAATGTATACGAGTGCGCAGCAATGACGGTAGTATTAAAGACGTTATAATTAATGAAGCGTTTGTGTCATCGGCGCAATCACCGTAGCAAATTGCTTATAATAGCACGCCCCTGGTACTATTGTGTTGTTGTCATCGCTTTTTTCTTAAGCTTTTGTACTCGTACAAAAGTGCAGAACTGCCCTTCTATAGCCCAAACAAACATTGACAGTAGTCAAATTTCACAAGCACGTGCCGATCAGTTGCCAAAGTATTTCCGAACAACATTTGCAATTATATTAAAAAACGTCTGTTTTCCACAGCAATTCTTTACAAAACATTCCTAGTTGCTTTGCTGCGTGTCTACACAAAAAGAAACAATAGCTTACTCTAGGTTCTCATTGCAGTTTTAATTCGAATGCGGTTTTTGCTTCAATTGCAACAAAAAATTTGTTTATTTGGAACTGTACACACTGTTCAGTAAAAATGAAGCAAGCAAGTCGTCCCTGCCGACTTTGAGTATACCCTGTACCAAGTAGAGGAACTTTATTTAATCAAACTCCTTAAAATTTGCCATTAGTTCAAACTAAAATTTCCCTTACCAGCGGCAGCAACAAACGCATGCTATCTCGCTCACACTTACTACGCAATGTCGCACATGGCATTTCAGTGCAAATTTTACGTAGGTATAACTTTAATATTTCTTGTCCGATTTTAACAAAATTTGGTCAGCTGATACCTTTTGGCCATATTATTGGGTGTGCTAAATAAAAATACGCTAGCTTGATTGTAACTCTAGTTATTTGTTTTTCCTAAATTGCGGGGGAGGAAGTGGGCGTGGCAAAAATTTGAAACAAACTTGATCTGCCTAGATACTACACCAATGCTGATATCAAATTTGGTTGCTCTAGCTCTTGTAGTCTCTGAGATCCACGTGTTCATACGGACGGACAGACGGACAGACGGACATGTCTCAATCGACTCGGCTGTTGATGCTGATCAAGAATATATATACTTTATGGGGTCGGAAATGCTTCCTTCTGCCTGTTACATACATTTTAGCGACTTTAATATACCCTTTTACCCTATGGGTACAGGGTATAAAAAGAGCACACACATTTACATTTAGTAGCTTTTTTGTGGGCAACCATGATTTGTGATAAAGTCGCTTGCTGATTGGTTGTTCTTGTGTTATTGCCAAAGATCAAATGTAAGAAAAAGCAAGCATTACTTACATTTTTGTTGCTCTCTTGAAAGCAGTTATAATTTGTAAGACCAAGATGTTTGCTGATTGGTTGTTTTTGTGCTATTGCTAGTGATAAAATGTAAGAAAAAGCAGGCATCAACTGAACTGTTCTTGCGCTTTTGATGGCAGCCATGATTATTTAGTTGACTCTGTTTGTGATTGGCTTTTTTTATGCTATGCAGATGTTCAAATGTAAGAAAAAGCATGCATTATCTACATTTTTTGCTCTCTTGAAAGCTGCTGAGATTTGTAGGGTAATGCTGTTTGCTAATTGGCTATTCCAATACCATAGCTAGTGATCAAACGTAAAAAGAAACCAGGCATCACTTATATATTTTTTGCTCTCTTGTGCAGCCATGTTTTTTAAGGTGAATTCGCTTGCTGATTGGCTGTTTTTTGAGCGATTGCTGATGATTAATGATAAAAAAAAAGCACACATCCCCTACAATTTCGTTTTGGCCATATTGTGGAGAGCTATGAGTGTAGTAAATCCGTTTGAGGGTTAGCCGTTGTTTTATGCCATTGCTAACTGTAGAACAATGTGTTAAATGGCCAGTATTACGTTACCACCAGCTGGATTGGGCTTTACTGCAAACATTAAATCGCTGGTGTCGTATGTGGTGGTAACTACAATAATAGCCATGATTTTTACATAATAAATCATATTATTTTTTAAAGAGATCCTTTTTCCTATATATATAAAAAATAGTTGTAAGTATTATGTTTTAGTTTTGAAAATATTTCATTACATTTAAAAAAACGCCAAATAATTGCATGAGTCAGATACAGCAACTAAAACAAAAAGTTTAATTATAAAAGGAAGGGAAAAAGGAAAAATTAGATAGAAAATGTATGAAAAAGAAAAACAAGGCAAGATAAAAGTGGGGTAAAAAAAAAAAAAAAAGAAAAAGGCAACACATATTATTGACGCTAATTTTTCTGCACAAACAAACAAAAAAATTAAAAGCCACGTGCCGAATTTTAGGTTTATGCAAGAAAAAAATAAATTGTTAATTATTTGCGAACGCCAACATATCGTCAAGTTGAATCAATTATTGCGTAGGCAGGTAGCAATAGTAGGCAGTATAATATCTAAATATATTGGAATTTTGAGGGAAGGAAAATAGAAAAGAAAAATTTTTATATGTATATATTTAAAAGAAATAAGAGGGGAAAACTGTTAACTATGTAAATTTTCCGAAGATATTAAAAAAAAAGGAGAAAAAGGAGTAAGATGAGGACGTGCAAATGGTGGTACATTACCTACGCAAAAACGTGGCAAAAGGGAGAAAAATTAATTAAACAAATTAGGAAATAGAGGCATGGGAACAGAAAGGAAATGCGTACATTTAAAAGCGAAAGAAGTGCAACTGTGCTTGATATTTTCTATAGTTATTGTTTTGGTTTGTGTAGGTGCATTGATAAGTTATTTTAGTAAGTGATTGCCTGTTCATTTAATGGTGTCGACACATGCAGCAAATATTTTTTTTTGCTTTTTGATGGCGTGTTGACTTTTTGACAAAGAAAAGAGATTAACAAACAAAATATTAGGGAAAAAAAGGTTACACTAATGGAAAATATGATGGCTGTTGTACTGTTTACGGCACATATAGCAATACAACAAATGGCGGGAAAAGGAAAAGTCTTTATATGGAGCAAGCGGCGGCAATATGGCGGCAATGTAAAAGTTTGTTTTTTAGGCAACTAGAGATGGTAGTAATTGAAATCCATATATTTTATAAAAATTTGATGAAGAAATTAATTAAAAAAGAAAGAGACATGTTCATACACTGCAAGAGAAAAATGCAAAAGGGGAGGGGAATTTATTAAACATTATTTGTTGTGTTGTTGTGCAACAGTGCGACTGTGCTTGATAATTGCTGTTGTTATTGTTTTGGTACGTGTAGGCGTATTGATCAGTTATTTTAGTTTGTGTACGTGATTCCCTGTGCATTTTATTGTGGCGACACATGCAACAATTATATTTCTTTTGCTTTTAGAAGCCATGTTGACTTGCTGCCTAAGAAGAAGGGTTAACAAACAGAATATTAGGTGAAAGAAAACGACGCGACACTAATGCATATCATGTTGGTTGTTGTACTGTTGTTGTTTACGCTACTTTTAGCAATACACCTAATGGCGGCAGAAGGCAGAGCCTACATTTGAAGCAAGCGGCGGCAATATGGCAACGTCGATAAACGTTTGTTTGTGTGGGGGCAATTAGAGATGGTTAGATATAAAATCGATATATATTTTATTCACATTTAATTGATCAATTAATTAAAAACGAAAGAGACAGGTGTATACACTGCAAGAAAAAAATGCAAAAGGGGAGGGGAATTTATTAAACAATATTTGTTGGGTTGTTGTGCAATAGTGCGACTGTGCTTGATATTTGCTATTGTTATTGTTTTGGTACGTGTAGGCGTATTGATCAGTTATTTTAGTTTGTGTACGTGATTCCCTGTGCATCTAGTTGTGGCGACACATGCAACAATTATATTTTTTTGCTTTTTAAAGCCATGTTGACTTGCTGCCTAAGAAGAAGGGTTAACAAACAGAATATTAGGTGAAAGAAAACGACGCGACACTAATGCATATCATGTTGGTTGTTGTACTGTTGTTGTTTACGCTACTTTTAGCAATACACCTAATGGCGGCAGAAGGCAGAGCCTACATTTGAAGCAAGCGGCGGCAATATGGCAACGTCGATAAACATTTGTTTGTGTGGGGGCAATTAGAGATGGTTAGATATAAAATCGATATATATTTTATTCACATTTAATTGATCAATTAATTAAAAACGAAAGAGACAGGTGTATACACTGCAAGAAAAAAATGCAAAAGGGGAGGGGAATTTATTAAACAATATTTGTTGGGTTGTTGTGCAATAGTGCGACTGTGCTTGATATTTGCTATTGTTATTGTTTTGGTACGTGTAGGCGTATTGATCAGTTATTTTAGTTTGTGTACGTGATTCCCTGTGCATCTAGTTGTGGCGACACATGCAACAATTATATTTTTTTGCTTTTTAAAGCCATGTTGACTTGCTGCCTAAGAAGAAGGGTTAACAAACAGAATATTAGGTGAAAGAAAACGACGCGACACTAATGCATATCATGTTGGTTGTTGTACTGTTGTTGTTTACGCTACTTTTAGCAATACACCTAATGGCGGCAGAAGGCAGAGCCTACATTTGAAGCAAGCGGCGGCAATATGGCAACGTCGATAAACATTTGTTTGTGTGGGGGCAATTAGAGATGGTTAGATATAAAATCGATATATATTTTATTCACATTAAATTGATCAATTAATTAAAAACGAAAGAGACAGGTGTATACACTGCAAGAAAAAAATGCAAAAGGGGAGGGGAATTTATTAAACAATATTTGTTGGGTTGTTGTGCAATAATGCGACTGTGCTTGATATTTGCTATTGTTATTGTTTTGGTACGTGTAGGCGTATTGATCAGTTATTTTAGTTTGTGTACGTGATTCCCTGTGCATCTAGTTGTGGCGACACATGCAACAATTATATTTTTTTGCTTTTTAAAGCCATGTTGACTTGTTGACAAAGAAAAAGGGGTAAACAAACAACATATTAAGGGAAAGACGCGACACTAATGCATATCATGTTGATTGTTTTACTGTTGTTGCTTACAGCACTTTTAGCAATACAACTAATGGCGGCAAAAGGCAAAGCCTACACTTGAACAAGCGGCGGCAATATAGTGGCAATATGGCGGCAATTGGGAAACAATATGGCGGCGCATGTGTTGGTAGCATGTGTTGCTGTGGGGTGTGGTTGGGGAAGGGGAAGGGGATGGGTAAGGGGGCGGGGTGGCGTAGTGTGGGGTAAGGGGAGGGGGTGGGAAAGGGAGGGGGCGGGGAGGGGAGGGGAGGATGGGGAAATGGTGGGGAAGAAGGGGAAATTGCGGGGGAGGGGGAAAATGGCAATATGGCGGCAGTATGGCAACAATAGGGCGGCGCACGTGTTGGGTGCATGTGTTCTAGTGGGGTGTGGTGGGGAAGGGTATGTTAAGGGGAAGGGGCGGTGGTGGGTAAGGGGGAGGGGGTGGAAGGGGGAAGGGAGGGGGAGGAAGGGGAAATTGCGGGGGAAGGGGGTGGACAAAGGCGAAATAGCGTTAAAGAAGAAAGCCTACATTTAATAGGGGAAAATACGAGTATTTAATACAGGGAAAAAACCTCTATTTAATAGCGGGAAAAAGAAAGCCTACTTTTAGGGCAAGCGGCAATATGGCAACACTATTTGGGCAATATGGCGGCACTTTTGCGGCAATATGGCAACACTATTTGGGCAATATGGCGGCACTTTTGCGGCAATATGGCAACACTATTTGGGCAATATGGCGGCACTTTTGCGGCAATATGGCAACACTATTTGGGCAATATGGCGGCACTTTTGCGGCAATATGGCAACACTATTTGGGCAATATGGCGGCACTTTTGCGGCAATATGGCAACACTATTTGGGCAATATGGCGGCACTTTTGCGGCAATATGGCAACACTATTCGGGGCAATATGGCGGCACTTTTGCGGCAATATGGCAACACTATTTGGGCAATATGGCGGCACTTTTGCGGCAATATGGCAACACTATTTGGGCAATATGGCGGCACTTTTGCGGCAATATGGCAACACTATTTGGGCAATATGGCGGCACTTTTGCGGCAATATGGCAACACTATTTGGGCAATATGGCGGCACTTTTGCGGCAATATGGCAACACTATTTGGGCAATATGGCGGCACTTTTGCGGCAATATGGCAACACTATTCGGGGCAATATGGCGGCACTTTTGCGGCAATATGGCAACACTATTCGGGGCAATATGGCGGCACTTTTGCGGCAATATGGCAACACTATTTGGGCAATATGGCGGCACTTTTGCGGCAATATGGCAACACTATTTGGGCAATATGGCGGCACTTTTGCGGCAATATGGCAACACTATTTGGGCAATATGGCGGCACTTTTGCGGCAATATGGCAACACTATTCGGGGCAATATGGCGGCACTTTTGCGGCAATATGGCAACACTATTTGGGCAATATGGCGGCACTTTTGCGGCAATATGGCAACACTATTTGGGCAATATGGCGGCACTTTTTGCGGCAATATGGCAACACTATTTGGGCAATATGGCGGCACTTTTGCGGCAATATGGCAACACTATTTGGGCAATATGGCGGCACTTTTGCGGCAATATGGCAACACTATTCGGGGCAATATGGCGGCACTTTTGCGGCAATATGGCAACACTATTTGGGCAATATGGCGGCACTTTTGCGGCAATATGGCAACACTATTTGGGCAATATGGCGGCACTTTTGCGGCAATATGGCAACACTATTCGGGGCAATATGGCGGCACTTTTGCGGCAATATGGCAACACTATTTGGGCAATATGGCGGCACTTTTGCGGCAATATGGCAACACTATTTGGGCAATATGGCGGCACTTTTGCGGCAATATGGCAACACTATTTGGGCAATATGGCGGCACTTTTGCGGCAATATGGCAACACTATTTGGGCAATATGGCGGCACTTTTGCGGCAATATGGCAACACTATTTGGGCAATATGGCGGCACTTTTGCGGCAATATGGCAACACTATTTGGGCAATATGGCGGCACTTTTGCGGCAATATGGCAACACTATTTGGGCAATATGGCGGCACTTTTGCGGCAATATGGCAACACTATTTGGGCAATATGGCGGCACTTTTGCGGCAATATGGCAACACTATTCGGGGCAATATGGCGGCACTTTTGCGGCAATATGGCAACACTATTTGGGCAATATGGCGGCACTTTTGCGGCAATATGGCAACACTATTTGGGCAATATGGCGGCACTTTTGCGGCAATATGGCAACACTATTCGGGGCAATATGGCGGCACTTTTGCGGCAATATGGCAACACTATTTGGGCAATATGGCGGCACTTTTGCGGCAATATGGCAACACTATTCGGGGCAATATGGCGGCACTTTTGCGGCAATATGGCAACACTATTTGGGCAATATGGCGGCACTTTTGCGGCAATATGGCAACACTATTTGGGCAATATGGCGGCACTTTTGCGGCAATATGGCAACACTATTTGGGCAATATGGCGGCACTTTTGCGGCAATATGGCAACACTATTTGGGCAATATGGCGGCACTTTTGCGGCAATATGGCAACACTATTTGGGCAATATGGCGGCACTTTTGCGGCAATATGGCAACACTATTTGGGCAATATGGCGGCACTTTTTGCGGCAATATGGCAACACTATTTGGGCAATATGGCGGCACTTTTGCGGCAATATGGCAACACTATTTGGGCAATATGGCGGCACTTTTGCGGCAATATGGCAACACTATTTGGGCAATATGGCGGCACTTTTGCGGCAATATGGCAACACTATTTGGGCAATATGGCGGCACTTTTGCGGCAATATGGCAACACTATAAGGGGCAATATGGCGGCACTTTTGCGGCAATATGGCAACACTATTTGGGCAATATGGCGGCACTTTTGCGGCAATATGGCAACACTATTCGGGGCAATATGGCGGCACTTTTGCGGCAATATGGCAACACTATTTGGGCAATATGGCGGCACTTTTGCGGCAATATGGCAACACTATTTGGGCAATATGGCGGCACTTTTGCGGCAATATGGCAACACTATTTGGGCAATATGGCGGCACTTTTGCGGCAATATGGCAACACTATTTGGGCAATATGGCGGCACTTTTGCGGCAATATGGCAACACTATTTGGGCAATATAGCGGCACTTTTGCGGCAATATGGCAACACTATTTGGGCAATATGGCGGCATTTTTGCGGCAATATGGCAACACTATTTGGGCAATATGGCGGCACTTTTGCGGCAATATGGCAACACTATTCGGGGCAATATGGCGGCACTTTTGCGGCAATATGGCAACACTATTTGGGCAATATGGCGGCACTTTTGCGGCAATATGGCAACACTATTCGGGGCAATATGGCGGCACTTTTGCGGCAATATGGCAACACTATTTGGGCAATATGGCGGCACTTTTGCGGCAATATGGCAACACTATTTGGGCAATATGGCGGCACTTTTGCGGCAATATGGCAACACTATTTGGGCAATATGGCGGCACTTTTGCGGCAATATGGCAACACTATTTGGGCAATATGGCGGCACTTTTGCGGCAATATGGCAACACTATTTGGGCAATATGGCGGCACTTTTGCGGCAATATGGCAACACTATTTGGGCAATATGGCGGCACTTTTGCGGCAATATGGCAACACTATTCGGGGCAATATGGCGGCACTTTTGCGGCAATATGGCAACACTATTTGGGCAATATGGCGGCACTTTTGCGGCAATATGGCAACACTATTTGGGCAATATGGCGGCACTTTTGCGGCAATATGGCAACACTATTTGGGCAATATGGCGGCACTTTTGCGGCAATATGGCAACACTATTTGGGCAATATGGCGGCACTTTTGCGGCAATATGGCAACACTATTTGGGCAATATGGCGGCACTTTTGCGGCAATATGGCAACACTATTTGGGCAATATGGCGGCACTTTTGCGGCAATATGGCAACACTATTTGGGCAATATGGCGGCACTTTTGCGGCAATATGGCAACACTATTTGGGCAATATGGCGGCACTTTTGCGGCAATATGGCAACACTATTTGGGCAATATGGCGGCACTTTTGCGGCAATATGGCAACACTATTTGGGCAATATGGCGGCACTTTTGCGGCAATATGGCAACACTATAAGGGCAATATGGCGGCACTTTTGCGGCAATATGGCAACACTATTTGGGCAATATGGCGGCACTTTTGCGGCAATATGGCAACACTATTTGGGCAATATGGCGGCACTTTTGCGGCAATATGGCAACACTATTTGGGCAATATGGCGGCACTTTTGCGGCAATATGGCAACACTATAAGGGGCAATATGGCGGCACTTTTGCGGCAATATGGCAACACTATTTGGGCAATATGGCGGCACTTTTGCGGCAATATGGCAACACTATTTGGGCAATATGGCGGCACTTTTGCGGCAATATGGCAACACTATTTGGGCAATATGGCGGCACTTTTGCGGCAATATGGCAACACTATAAGGGGCAATATGGCGGCACTTTTGCGGCAATATGGCAACACTATTTGGGCAATATGGCGGCACTTTTGCGGCAATATGGCAACACTATTTGGGCAATATGGCGGCACTTTTGCGGCAATATGGCAACACTATTCGGGGCAATATGGCGGCACTTTTGCGGCAATATGGCAACACTATTTGGGCAATATGGCGGCAATATGGCAACACTATTTGGGCAATATGGCGGCACTTTTGCGGCAATATGGCAACACTATTTGGGCAATATGGCGGCACTTTTGCGGCAATATGGCAACACTATTTAGGCAATATGGCGGCACTTTTGCGGCAATATGGCAACACTATTTGGGCAATATGGCGGCACTTTTGCGGCAATATGGCAACACTATTTGGGCAATATGGCGGCACTTTTGCGGCAATATGGCAACACTATTTGGGCAATATGGCGGCACTTTTGCGGCAATATGGCAACACTATTTGGGCAATATGGCGGCACTTTTGCGGCAATATGGCAACACTATTTGGGCAATATGGCGGCACTTTTGCGGCAATATGGCAACACTATTCGGGGCAATATGGCGGCACTTTTGCGGCAATATGGCAACACTATTTGGGCAATATGGCGGCACTTTTGCGGCAATATGGCAACACTATTTGGGCAATATGGCGGCACTTTTGCGGCAATATGGCAACACTATAAGGGGCAATATGGCGGCACTTTTGCGGCAATATGGCAACACTATTTGGGCAATATGGCGGCACTTTTGCGGCAATATGGCAACACTATTTGGGCAATATGGCGGCACTTTTTGCGGCAATATGGCAACACTATAAGGGGCAATATGGCGGCACTTTTGCGGCAATATGGCAACACTATAAGGGGCAATATGGCGGCACTTTTGCGGCAATATGGCAACACTATTTGGGCAATATGGCGGCACTTTTGCGGCAATATGGCAACACTATTTGGGCAATATGGCGGCACTTTTGCGGCAATATGGCAACACTATTTGGGCAATATGGCGGCACTTTTGCGGCAATATGGCAACACTATTTGGGCAATATGGCGGCACTTTTGCGGCAATATGGCAACACTATAAGGGGCAATATGGCGGCACTTTTGCGGCAATATGGCAACACTATTTGGGCAATATGGCGGCACTTTTGCGGCAATATGGCAACACTATTTGGGCAATATGGCGGCACTTTTGCGGCAATATGGCAACACTATTTGGGCAATATGGCGGCACTTTTGCGGCAATATGGCAACACTATTTGGGCAATATGGCGGCACTTTTGCGGCAATATGGCAACACTATAAGGGCAATATGGCGGCACTTTTGCGGCAATATGGCAACACTATTTGGGCAATATGGCGGCACTTTTGCGGCAATATGGCAACACTATTTGGGCAATATGGCGGCACTTTTGCGGCAATATGGCAACACTATTCGGGGCAATATGGCGGCACTTTTGCGGCAATATGGCAACACTATAAGGGCAATATGGCGGCACTTTTGCGGCAATATGGCAACACTATTTGGGCAATATGGCGGCACTTTTGCGGCAATATGGCAACACTATTTGGGCAATATGGCGGCACTTTTGCGGCAATATGGCAACACTATTTGGGCAATATGGCGGCACTTTTGCGGCAATATGGCAACACTATTCGGGGCAATATGGCGGCACTTTTGCGGCAATATGGCAACACTATTTAGAGCAATATGGCGGCACTTTTGCGGCAATATGGCAACACTATTTGGGCAATATGGCGGCACTTTTGCGGCAATATGGCAACACTATTTGGGCAATATGGCGGCACTTTTGCGGCAATATGGCAACACTATATGGGCAATATGGCGGCACTTTTGCGGCAATATGGCAACACTATTTGGGCAATATGGCGGCACTTTTGCGGCAATATGGCAACACTATTTGGGCAATATGGCGGCACTTTTGCGGCAATATGGCAACACTATATGGGCAATATGGCGGCACTTTTGCGGCAATATGGCAACACTATTTGGGCAATATGGCGGCACTTTTGCGGCAATATGGCAACACTATTTGGGCAATATGGCGGCACTTTTGCGGCAATATGGCAACACTATTTGGGCAATATGGCGGCACTTTTGCGGCAATATGGCAACACTATAAGGGGCAATATGGCGGCACTTTTGCGGCAATATGGCAACACTATTTGGGCAATATGGCGGCACTTTTGCGGCAATATGGCAACACTATTTGGGCAATATGGCGGCACTTTTGCGGCAATATGGCAACACTATTTGGGCAATATGGCGGCACTTTTGCGGCAATATGGCAACACTATAAGGGGCAATATGGCGGCACTTTTGCGGCAATATGGCAACACTATTTGGGCAATATGGCGGCACTTTTGCGGCAATATGGCAACACTATTTGGGCAATATGGCGGCACTTTTGCGGCAATATGGCAACACTATTTGGGCAATATGGCGGCACTTTTGCGGCAATATGGCAACACTATTTGGGCAATATGGCGGCAATATGGCAACACTATTTGGGCAATATGGCGGCACTTTTGCG
Organism: Drosophila neocordata; assembly: GCA_018903615.1. Classification (NCBI taxonomy): domain Eukaryota; kingdom Metazoa; phylum Arthropoda; class Insecta; order Diptera; family Drosophilidae; genus Drosophila; species Drosophila neocordata. The sequence goes on from JAEIGI010000001.1 coordinate 28,590,602, forward strand.
GCAATATGGCAACACTATTTGGGCAATATGGCGGCACTTTTGCGGCAATATGGCAACACTATTTGGGCAATATGGCGGCACTTTTGCGGCAATATGGCAACACTATTTGGGCAATATGGCGGCACTTTTGCGGCAATATGGCAACACTATTTGGGCAATATGGCGGCACTTTTGCGGCAATATGGCAACACTATTTGGGCAATATGGCGGCACTTTTGCGGCAATATGGCAACACTATTTGGGCAATATGGCGGCACTTTTGCGGCAATATGGCAACACTATTTGGGCAATATGGCGGCACTTTTGCGGCAATATGGCAACACTATTCGGGGCAATATGGCGGCACTTTTGCGGCAATATGGCAACACTATTTGGGCAATATGGCGGCACTTTTGCGGCAATATGGCAACACTATTTGGGCAATATGGCGGCACTTTTGCGGCAATATGGCAACACTATAAGGGGCAATATGGCGGCACTTTTGCGGCAATATGGCAACACTATTTGGGCAATATGGCGGCACTTTTGCGGCAATATGGCAACACTATTTGGGCAATATGGCGGCACTTTTGCGGCAATATGGCAACACTATAAGGGGCAATATGGCGGCACTTTTGCGGCAATATGGCAACACTATAAGGGGCAATATGGCGGCACTTTTGCGGCAATATGGCAACACTATTTGGGCAATATGGCGGCACTTTTGCGGCAATATGGCAACACTATTTGGGCAATATGGCGGCACTTTTGCGGCAATATGGCAACACTATTTGGGCAATATGGCGGCACTTTTGCGGCAATATGGCAACACTATTTGGGCAATATGGCGGCACTTTTGCGGCAATATGGCAACACTATTTGGGCAATATGGCGGCACTTTTGCGGCAATATGGCAACACTATTTGGGCAATATGGCGGCACTTTTGCGGCAATATGGCAACACTATTTGGGCAATATGGCGGCACTTTTGCGGCAATATGGCAACACTATTTGGGCAATATGGCGGCACTTTTGCGGCAATATGGCAACACTATTTGGGCAATATGGCGGCACTTTTGCGGCAATATGGCAACACTATAAGGGGCAATATGGCGGCCTTGGCAATATGGCAACACTATAAGGGGCAATATGGCGGCACTTTTGCGGCAATATGGCAACACTATTTGGGCAATATGGCGGCACTTTTGCGGCAATATGGCAACACTATTTGGGCAATATGGCGGCACTTTTGCGGCAATATGGCAACACTATTTGGGCAATATGGCGGCACTTTTGCGGCAATATGGCAACACTATTTGGGCAATATGGCGGCACTTTTGCGGCAATATGGCAACACTATTTGGGCAATATGGCGGCACTTTTGCGGCAATATGGCAACACTATTTGGGCAATATGGCGGCACTTTTGCGGCAATATGGCAACACTATTTGGGCAATATGGCGGCACTTTTGCGGCAATATGGCAACACTATTTGGGCAATATGGCGGCACTTTTGCGGCAATATGGCAACACTATTTGGGCAATATGGCGGCACTTTTGCGGCAATATGGCAACACTATTTGGGCAATATGGCGGCACTTTTGCGGCAATATGGCAACACTATTTGGGCAATATGGCGGCACTTTTGCGGCAATATGGCAACACTATTTGGGCAATATGGCGGCACTTTTGCGGCAATATGGCAACACTATTTGGGCAATATGGCGGCACTTTTGCGGCAATATGGCAACACTATTTGGGCAATATGGCGGCACTTTTGCGGCAATATGGCAACACTATTTGGGCAATATGGCGGCACTTTTGCGGCAATATGGCAACACTATTTGGGCAATATGGCGGCACTTTTGCGGCAATATGGCAACACTATAAGGGGCAATATGGCGGCACTTTTGCGGCAATATGGCAACACTATTTGGGCAATATGGCGGCACTTTGCGGCAATATGGCAACACTATTTGGGCAATATGGCGGCACTTTTGCGGCAATATGGCAACACTATTTGGGCAATATGGCGGCACTTTTGCGGCAATATGGCAACACTATTCAGGGCAATATGGCGGCACTTTGCGGCAATATGGCAACACTATTTGGGCAATATGGCGGCACTTTTGCGGCAATATGGCAACACTATTTGGGCAATATGGCGGCACTTTTGCGGCAATATGGCAACACTATTTGGGCAATATGGCGGCACTGTTGCGGCAATATGGCAACACTATTTAGGCAATATGGCGGCACTTTGCGGCAATATGGCAACACTATTTGGGCAATATGGCGGCACTTTTGCGGCAATATGGCAACACTATTTGGGCAATATGGCGGCACTTTTGCGGCAATATGGCAACACTATTTGGGCAATATGGCGGCACTTTTGCGGCAATATGGCAACACTATTTGGGCAATATGGCGGCACTTTTGCGGCAATATGGCAACACTATTTGGGCAATATGGCGGCACTTTTGCGGCAATATGGCAACACTATTTGGGCAATATGGCGGCACTTTTGCGGCAATATGGCAACACTATAAGGGGCAATATGGCGGCACTTTTGCGGCAATATGGCAACACTATTTGGGCAATATGGCGGCACTTTTTGCGGCAATATGGCAACACTATTTGGGCAATATGGCGGCACTTTTGCGGCAATATGGCAACACTATTTGGGCAATATGGCGGCACTTTTGCGGCAATATGGCAACACTATAAGGGGCAATATGGCGGCACTTTTGCGGCAATATGGCAACACTATTTGGGCAATATGGCGGCACTTTTGCGGCAATATGGCAACACTATTTGGGCAATATGGCGGCACTTTTGCGGCAATATGGCAACACTATTCTGGGCAATATGGCGGCACTTTTGCGGCAATATGGCAACACTATTTGGGCAATATGGCGGCACTTTTGCGGCAATATGGCAACACTATTTGGGCAATATGGCGGCACTTTTGCGGCAATATGGCAACACTATTTGGGCAATATGGCGGCACTTTTGCGGCAATATGGCAACACTATTTGGGCAATATGGCGGCACTTTTGCGGCAATATGGCAACACTATTTGGGCAATATGGCGGCACTTTTGCGGCAATATGGCAACACTATTTGGGCAATATGGCGGCACTTTTGCGGCAATATGGCAACACTATTTGGGCAATATGGCGGCACTTTTGCGGCAATATGGCAACACTATTTGGGCAATATGGCGGCACTTTTGCGGCAATATGGCAACACTATTTGGGCAATATGGCGGCACTTTTGCGGCAATATGGCAACACTATTTGGGCAATATGGCGGCACTTTTGCGGCAATATGGCAACACTATTTGGGCAATATGGCGGCACTTTTGCGGCAATATGGCAACACTATTTGGGCAATATGGCGGCACTTTTGCGGCAATATGGCAACACTATTAGGGGCAATATGGCGGCACTTTTGCGGCAATATGGCAACACTATTTGGGCAATATGGCGGCACTTTTGCGGCAATATGGCAACACTATTTGGGCAATATGGCGGCACTTTTGCGGCAATATGGCAACACTATTTGGGCAATATGGCGGCACTTTTGCGGCAATATGGCAACACTATTTGGGCAATATGGCGGCACTTTTGCGGCAATATGGCAACACTATATGGGGCAATATGGCGGCACTTTTGCGGCAATATGGCAACACTATTTGGGCAATATGGCGGCACTTTTGCGGCAATATGGCAACACTATTTGGGCAATATGGCGGCACTTTTGCGGCAATATGGCAACACTATTTGGGCAATATGGCGGCACTTTTGCGGCAATATGGCAACACTATTTGGGCAATATGGCGGCACTTTTGCGGCAATATGGCAACACTATTTGGGCAATATGGCGGCACTTTTGGGTATGGCAACACTATTTGGGCAATATGGCGGCACTTTTGCGGCAATATGGCAACACTATTTGGGCAATATGGCGGCACTTTTGCGGCAATATGGCAACACTATTGGGCACTTTTTGCGGCATATGGCAACACTATTTGGGCAATATGGCGGCACTTTTGCGGCAATATGGCAACACTATTTGGGCAATATGGCGGCACTTTTGCGGCAATATGGCAACACTATAAGGGGCAATATGGCGGCACTTTTGCGGCAATGGCAACACTATAAGGGGCAATATGGCGGCACTTTTGCGGCAATATGGCAACACTATTTGGGCAATATGGCGGCACTTTTGCGGCAATATGGCAACACTATTTGGGCAATATGGCGGCACTTTTGCGGCAATATGGCAACACTATTTGGGCAATATGGCGGCACTTTTTGCGGCAATATGGCAACACTATTTGGGCAATATGGCGGCACTTTTGCGGCAATATGGCAACACTATTTGGGCAATATGGCGGCACTTTTGCGGCAATATGGCAACACTATTTGGGCAATATGGCGGCACTTTTGCGGCAATATGGCAACACTATTTGGGCAATATGGCGGCACTTTGCGGCAATATGGCAACACTATTTGGGCAATATGGCGGCACTTTTGCGGCAATATGGCAACACTATTTGGGCAATATGGCGGCACTTTTGCGGCAATATGGCAACACTATTTGGGCAATATGGCGGCACTTTTGCGGCAATATGGCAACACTATTTGGGCAATATGGCGGCACTTTTGCGGCAATATGGCAACACTATTTGGGCAATATGGCGGCACTTTTGCAGCAATATGGCAACACTATTTGGGCAATGGCGGCACTTTTGCGGCAATATGGCAACACTATTGGGGCAATATGGCGGCACTTTTGCGGCAATATGGCAACACTATTTGGGCAATATGGCGGCACTTTGCGGCAATATGGCAACACTATTTGGGCAATATGGCGGCACTTTTGCGGCAATATGGCAACACTATTTGGGCAATATGGCGGCACTTTTGCGGCAATATGGCAACACTATTTGGGCAATATGGCGGCACTTTTGCGGCAATATGGCAACACTATTTGGGCAATATGGCGGCACTTTTGCGGCAATATGGCAACACTATTTGGGCAATATGGCGGCACTTTTGCGGCAATATGGCAACACTATAAGGGGCAATATGGCGGCACTTTGCGGCAATATGGCAACACTATAAGGGGCAATATGGCGGCACTTTTGCGGCAATATGGCAACACTATTTGGGCAATATGGCGGCACTTTTGCGGCAATATGGCAACACTATTTGGGCAATATGGCGGCACTTTTGCGGCAATATGGCAACACTATTTGGGCAATATGGCGGCACTTTGCGGCAATATGGCAACACTATTTGGGCAATATGGCGGCACTTTTGCGGCAATATGGCAACACTATTTGGGCAATATGGCGGCACTTTTGCGGCAATATGGCAACACTATTTGGGCAATATGGCGGCACTTTTGCGGCAATATGGCAACACTATAAGGGGCAATATGGCGGCACTTTTGCGGCAATATGGCAACACTATTTGGGCAATATGGCGGCACTTTTGCGGCAATATGGCAACACTATTTGGGCAATATGGCGGCACTTTTGCGGCAATATGGCAACACTATAAGGGGCAATATGGCGGCACTTTTGCGGCAATATGGCAACACTATTTGGGCAATATGGCGGCACTTTGCGGCAATATGGCAACACTATTTGGGCAATATGGCGGCACTTTTGCGGCAATATGGCAACACTATTTGGGCAATATGGCGGCACTTTTGCGGCAATATGGCAACACTATTTGGGCAATATGGCGGCACTTTTGCGGCAATATGGCAACACTATTTGGGCAATATGGCGGCACTTTTGCGGCAATATGGCAACACTATTTGGGCAATATGGCGGCACTTTTGCGGCAATATGGCAACACTATTAGGGCAATATGGCGGCACTTTTGCGGCAATATGGCCACTATTTGGGCAATATGGCGGCACTTTTGCGGCAATATGGCAACACTATTTGGGCAATATGGCGGCACTTTTGCGGCAATATGGCAACACTATTTGGGCAATATGGCGGCACTTTTGCGGCAATATGGCAACACTATTCGGGGCAATATGGCGGTGCGGCAATGTTTGGGCAATATGGCGGCTTTGCGGCAATATGGCAACACTATTTGGGCAATATGGCGGCACTTTTGCGGCAATATGGCAACACTATTTGGGCAATATGGCGGCACTTTTGCGGCAATATGGCAACACTATTTGGGCAATATGGCGGGCACTTTGCGGCAATATGGCAACACTATTTGGGCAATATGGCGGCACTTTTGCGGCAATATGGCAACACTATTTGGGCAATATGGCGGCACTTTTGCTGAAAAAGCAACACTATTTGGGCAATATGGCGGCACTTTTGCGGCAATATGGCAACACTATTTGGGCAATATGGCGGCACTTTTGCGGCAATATGGCAACACTATTTGGGCAATATGGCGGCACTTTTGCGGCACTATTCGGGAGCAATATGGCGGCACTTTTGCGGCAATATGGCAACACTATTTGGGCAATATGGCGGCACTTTTGCGGCAATATGGCAACACTATTTGGGCAATATGGCGGCACTTTTGCGGCAATATGGCAACACTATAGGCAATATGGCGGCACTTTGCGGCAATATGGCAACACTATTTGGGCAATATGGCGGCACTTTTGCGGCAATATGGCAACACTATTTGGGCAATATGGCGGCGAAGGCAACTTTTGGGCAATATGGCAACACTATTTTGGCAACACTATTCGGGGCAATATGGCGGCATGGCAACACTATTCGGGGCAAATATGGCGGCACTTTTGCGGCAATATGGCAACACTATTTGGGCAATATGGCGGCACTTTTGCGGCAATGGCAACACTATTGGGAAGAATGGCGGCACTTTTGCGGCAATATGGCAACACTATTTGGGCAATATGGCGGCACTTTTGCGGCAATATGGCAACACTATTCGGGGCAATATGGCGGCACTTTTGCGGCAATATGGCAAACATCTATTTGGAAAACTATGGCGGCACTTTGCGGCAACATATGTAGAAACACTATTTGGGCATATGGCAGCACTTTGCGGCAATATGGCAACACTATTTGGGCAATATGGCGGCACTTTTGCGGCAATATGGCAACACTATTTGGGCAATATGGCGGCACTTTGCGGCAATATGGCAACACTATTTTGGCAATATGGCGGCACTTTTGCGGCAATATGGCAACACTATTTGGGCAATAATGGCGGCACTTTTGCGGCAATATGGC